>CM018035.1:3237500-3760965 GCA_008638375.1 Nyssa sinensis | reverse complement strand
CGCACAAAGCGTTATTGTGCCCATTATCCTCGTGTAGCAGGTATTTCTGTTAAATTGTCATTTTTAATAAGTGCTTAGGTCGTCATTTTCGTTCGGCTTTTTAGATATTTGCAACTTTGATATTATAATGCATATCCTTTTATTATTATTAATATTTTTTGCTTCTCCAAAGTCATTTGGAGAGCTATAGTTTAAATTCAATAGACTCTCTGTCTCTATGACATGTTAGCTGAAAAATTTAGGTTGCAGGGGCCAATCTAAGTACTACTTGTTTTAGACTCACAATTTCCAATACGTTGCAATATATCATGAAAAATGTAGTGTATCTGTTATATTATGAGTATTTTGTTTGATTTTTCCTTCTCCTAAAAAACTCTAGAGTTTTTGACCTTCCAAATCAAGCATAATGGAGCCATTCTCCGCACCACCCTAGCACCCTTCCTCCTCTTACCTCCATCACAACTTAGGCGCATATCCTTCAAAGTGGCGAGGCATCACCAAGTACATTCCAAAGGTGAAAAAATGAAATGCCAACAATCTCTAGCTACTTTGCAATGTACAAGAAGGTGGTCCACTGATTCCTTTGCTACCTTACAACATGACACACCAATTAGCTAACTTGAATCCTCACTCTTGAAGATTGTACATGACTAGAATCGCACCCTATGAGCCATCCAAGCAAAAAATGACACCTTAATTGGGACTCCCGCATACCAAAATTATCTTCCAAGGGAGCCCCACCCATTAATACCTTGTACAAGGACTTTGCAAGTTCGCAGTAAACTTCCTAGCATCATTAGGAAGCCACACCATCACATCCTTCTTTCCCTCAACCACCCTACTCCTATTCAACACGTCCAACAAATGCCCCACCTCCTCCATCTCTCAATCATAGAAATTTCTTGTAAACTCTGGCTTCCAAACCACCGGTCCCCCTCCCTAGAAAAACAATCAGCTACCATCGCCTCCTTATAGCTAGCCACACTAAACAACCGAGGGAATCTCTCCATGAGAACTCCATTACCACACCATGAATCCTTCCAAAATTCTCACCCTCACTCCATCTCCCACCTCGAAGCCCACCCAAGCTTGAAAATCAGCAGCCCCTTCTTGTATACCTTTCCATAATCCACAACCCCAAGCCCCTAGGGCTCTACCACTTCATTTGAAAACCATCTCCAGCCCTACTACCATATTTTAGAACCACTACCTCCTTCCACAAGATCTCATCCTGCTCACCAAATCTCCAAAGCCACTTCCCAAGCAAAGCTTGTTGAACACTATTAGATTCTTCACTCCCAATCCCCCTTCTTGAATAGGGGTCTTCACCGTATTCATTTATAGTTTTCAAGAAAAAGGAGTTAAAGCCAGTTCAAAAAATTCTTCCGAATTGCATGTGTTCAATAAAATTCTTCTAGATGTGTTTTCTTTGCTTGATTAGATATTTTTTGGGTAAGGGTATTGACTACATAATTCATGGGTTAGTGCATTGATTAGTATGATTACTATAAATCATTGCCTTGGATTATTCTCGATGAAACTGTATCAACTCAATTAAGGCAGTACCTTATCTACTTCACAAACTAAATGTAATCTAGGGTATACTTGCATGACCGATCCTTGTCGGGATCTGGGAATTAGAGTGAGATTTGGTATTACTATTTCTAGTATTTGAGATTTGCTTCTCACTGATATTTACCTTCTTGTTAATTCTGAGGTTTGAAATTACACAATTTTGGATGAGGTTAGGTTGATCCCAAATTTTGGATAAGCTAAATCATAAATTGTACTATTTGTAAAGCCATGCATATAGCTGTTTAGTATTAGTGTGTGTTATGCTTGTGTGCTCCTCATTTTTAGTTTTATATTATGAACTTCTGCGTATTTGAATATATATGGTACTTCCCTTGATAACATCTGTTCATTTTTCTACGACTACAATGCTATAGAACTTTTATGCAATGTTGATACATTTTCATTTTTCTTTTGCAGAATTCATGAAGGAGAATCCTGGGCTTGGAAATGAACCTATTGACATAGAGGATTTGGTCAACATTGGAAGAAGCTGCGGACCGTGGGTTTTGTTTTTTTCTTCTTTTCTTTGTTATTGTATTAAGTTAATACTAGGTTTATGCTTGCCTATGGTTTTTAACATTAGCCCTTCCTTATAGGTGCCCTTATTATGTTTCACGAGAGCTCCACAAGGTTGCTGATATCTTATTTACACCTTATAACTATCTTATAGATCGTGGGTACAGAAAGTCACTTACCATTGGATGGCACAATAGTATACTTATATTTGATGAAGCTCACAACTTAGTAAGTAGAAATTCTAGAACTTTTGAGGTATCCTAGACATAAGAGTATTCCATTTTTCCTAGCTTTCTGCTCATCTACTTTCACAAGTTTTCTAATTTTTGTGATAAGAAATTATTTGTTCACTGAAAATCATGCAGATTGTGTAATTTTTATTTTATGTTCCATGGGCTTAGCTGCTGACAAAAGATTTTTTTTTGCATATCATATAAAATGCAGGAAAGCATATGTGCTGATGCAGCCTCTTTTGACCTGCCTTCTGGGCTTCTGACAGCTTGCATTTCCGAAGCAAAAAATTGTATAGACCTTTCTATTGCTAGGAGGGAAAAATCAAGTGACAAATCATGTAATCCAGATAATTTCGCAATTCTTAGAGGTAAATTGAATTGGTAGATCTTTTTTAAATAGTGGATAAATGAATGTAAATCAAAGTTACTCATCACTACTCTCGTGATGCCTGCATTCATTGTTCTAGTAATATATTTAGGCAACTTGATCGATCTGAAAACAGTTTGTGTTGGTTTACATGGTGATCAAGCTGACTAAACAAATGATTTTTTCATTCCTGTGCACACTCTCTTATAGCCTGTATTTAGATGTGTGTTCATTTTATCTGCTTACTATATCTTTCACCTTAATTTTATTCACGGGTTGTCATATTTACGAGTTTGCATTTCTTGCAGCGCTTCTTTTGAAGCTTGAGAAGAGGATTGCTGAAGTGCATATTGAATCCAAAGAATTGGGTTTTACCAAGCCTGGGCCTTACATTTATGAACTACTTGCTGATCTAAATATCACGTACAAAACTGCCACTATGCTCATTGTATAATTGAGGAAGCAGCTGTACTTCTTGAGGAAGGTAAGCTGCAACAGTCAGTGCCTTGACGTTAATTGTTATGAAGGTGCTATTATTTGTGGGACATACGATTGTATTTGGAAAATATTATCAAAATGATGTTTCATGCTTTTTGTATATGTTTTGCTTGTTTTATCAATGTACCAATTGACAGATTCTTATTCTAGAACACGGACAGTTGTTTTCCTGTTCTTGTTTCTCTAAACCTCAATTCTTTTCCTTTCTTCAGATACAAATGTCACTGACAGTGGAGTGTCACACAAGATGAAAGGAACAGTCTGCAGGCTGGAAAGCATGGGTGACATTCTTAAAATAATCTTCAGAGACGGTGGTAATTCTCATGCCGAGCACTATCGTGTAAGTTTGGAAATTTATGTTTTCACCAGTAATATAGTTAGGGAGGACAGCTAATATTATTTGCATTGCTACTTAGGAAAGAGTGTTTTTTCCATAATCTGTCGTTGTGTAATAGTGAGCAGGTTGTTTGACTTGAATTTTTTTCTGTTCACTAAAGGTTCATGTTCAGGAAGTTGAAGCAAGTGGTGCAGCAGCCTTCAAAGGTAATATGGAGGCAAGATCCTAGTTTGAATCAGGACTTAAATTGTTGTGCTTGATATGTATTAAACAATTTTCTTGTCTGTAGAGCATTGATTCCTTTTTTTTTTCTCATTGAATTATTGGTCCATTGTTTACAATTATACTTTCTAACGAAATACTTCTGGTTGCCTCTATGGTCAACCAGACAATAAATAATGACTTTGTTGAATCTAATAAGGGACATAATTTTGTTGAAGAATGATGACAACCAACTGTTTCAATAAAAGATCTATTTAACTTCATTAATTCTGGCCATATTATATCTATGTCAAGCACCAGGGAGTATGGGTGGCAGCAGCAGCAGCAGCTAGTGTGTCTTGAAAGAACCAGGAACTAACCTGAGACAAGTTTGTTGAACGACTTAAAGTATTTTAATCTCTCTAACAGTCTGTGTTGTTATAAAAGAAAAGAAAGCATTCCAGTTGCAATTTTTATTATACAAGGTTTAACAAATATGTAGGAACTGCTGTATTCTTTAGTTTTTAAAATTTGGAGAAAGAGTTGTTATCTAATTATCCATCACACAATAAGCTGATGATTCCTCTCTCTCGCTGTGTATATATAGTTCTGATTCTAGATATATCTTTTAAGAAATTTTGCATTTATAATTTGATTTCACTTGAAAATATATATTACTCCTATAATGTGCTTGATTGTATATTTTTATTATTTTATACATGCTTCCTACATACCTTTGACCAGTGAGTCTTTTAGTTACAAATGGCAAGTGCTTCTATATTTCCATCCCCAATTGACAAATGCTTTCACATTCCTTCTCCGAGACCTAATTTTGCACAGGAAGTATATGTCAATAAGATTCTCTAATAAGTGTATAGTGAGATTTACTCCAATGAAATTTGATTAGGTCTTAAATGCATGTAAAAATGCTGAGTTGAATTATCACAGAAAATTCTGGAATGGTCTAGCCTGTCTACTAGCGCAGCTTTGTAATTGATGACAGGCTTCCTGTACTATTGCCATTTATATAGTTCTATTGATTTTGAATGTGCAGGTAAGGCAAGTAGAATACTCAGCTGGTGGTGTTTTAATCCAGGAATTGCAATGGAAGAATTCTCCAGATTGGGTGTTGGATCTATCATTCTGACATCTGGCACATTATCTCCTATGGATTCATTTGCTCTGGAATTTAAGTTGTAAGTCAACTATAGAGATTGTTTTTCCTTTGCTCTTGGTCATGTCACGACATATACAATTGCTAATAGATATTTTTTTTTTTGGATTGCTATTTTAGAGAATTTCCTGTTCGTCTGGAGAATCCTCATGTTATATCAGCAAATCAGATATGGGCCGGAGTTGTACCAGCTGGTCCATCGGGTTTCTCTTTCAACTCTTCTTTTCGGAACCGTGATACTCTAGAATACAAGCTGGAGCTTGGGAATGCTATTGGTATGTAAAAATGGGTTCATGGGAAAATTTCAGGTTGAAATTTGTTTCAATTTGGTTGTATATGTACCTTGATGTTTGCTAACAATTAGTGGTTGCCTAATATTTGACAAATTGTTAAACTTGTTTTACATACTTGGGAAAAGATGAAAATAAAACATGTGTTAATACATTACGGTTGAATGAATGTACAAGCATACATTATAAATTCTATTACTTGGTCACCGATCTGGACAACATGTACTTTGATAATTGCAGAGGTGTGGTACATTTTTTGCAACCCCCTTGGTGCAGGGGAAAAAAGGAGGCCCTTTTAATACCCATCTTGTTTTTATGATGGAGGGAAATCTTGGCATTTCATTGGGCAAAGTAAAAATGGGTTAATGGGAAAATTTCAAGTCGAGATTTGTTTCAATTTTGTTTTATATGTACCTTGATGTTTGCTAACAATTAATAGTTGCCTAATATTTGAAAAATTGTTAAACTTGTTTTACATACTAAACATGTCTTAATACATTACGGTTCAATGACTTTACAATCAGTTGCATGGACTCAACAAAGCTTCGTACATTGGTGAAGATTTACTTGGCATATTAACTTTAAGATGACGAGATGGCACTTTGACTTTTCAGAGTGGATCCAATTTGATCTTGGTAGTCTGATCCATGTTAAAATCTTAGTCCACAAAAAGACTGGTTGATTACTATCACTAATTGTTGCTACTACTTCTAGGCCATCGATCCAGTTCAATCTTTGTGCTCCAAAATAACCCTCGTTGATCGTGTAATTGAATGAGTTAGAATGTTCTTTTATAAATGTATTCTAAGCGATTGATCCAGTTCACATTGGTTTTTATTGAATGGTGGAACTTTTAAAAGTGCATGTCTTTAAAAGGGCACTTTCTTTACTTTTTTATGTTTTATGTGTGAGAAGTAAGAATAAAGCCATTCCTTTTTAGAAAGGTGGTCTGGGTCTAGACCATACCTTTGGCTATTTTGGTATGAGGTGACTGCCTTTACTTCTAAATAATCTTAATGTTTATCTTTATTTTGTTTGTTTTTTTTTTTTTTTTTTTGTTTTTATCAGTAATGATATATATTAAAAAGGGCCCCGAGGAGGGCAACCCAATTTACAAAACAAAGAAGGCCTGGCCTCAAAAATCAAAGCCTAAGATCTCCAAAAAACCCATTAGCATATCTAAATGTATAAGGTATTTTTCCTTAATTCAAAAGAAAAAAGTTTTCAAAAAAATGTCTTTCAATTTGGAGGAAGGGATCTCCATTCCATTAAAAGACTTTCTATTTCTTTCTCGCCAAATACACCAAACATGACAAATCGGCGCCATTCTCCATGCAATTCTCAGCTCCTTCCTAATTTTTCTACACATCCATCCCAAAAAGAGATGCTTCACATTGGCGGGCATAACCCAACAACACCCAAAAAGAGAAAATAGGAGATTCCACATATCCCAGGCAAACTTGTGAAGCATAAGGAGGTGATCCACCGTTTCTTCCCCCTCCTTACACATCGGGCATCGATTTAGAATGTGTCATCCCCTTCTTTTGAGATTATCCATCGTAAGAATAGCTCCCCAAGCCGCCTCCCATGGAAAAAAAGCAGCCTTTGTAGGCACTCTAGATTTCCAAATTAGCTTCCAAGGGAAGGAAATATCCTTCCCACCCACCAACATTTTATAGAAAGAATGCACCGTAAAACAACCATCTCCACTTTCCTTCCATTTTATCTCATCCAATCTTCCCTCCACCAAATCTACCATGAACAAAGAATTCATCAACTCTTCTACCTCCCTCAATTCCTAATCATAAAAAGTTCTCCTATATTTGGGACTCCAAGTTCTCCTTCCCCCCACCACCTCCGAGTAATCTGCAACCAAAGCTTCCTTGTCCAAAGCAATATTGAAAATATTAGGAAATCTCTCCTTCAGCACACCTTCTTTATGCCACAGATCCCCGCAAAAGCTTACCCTTGGACCATCCCCGATAGCGAACTTAATACCCCTGGCAAACTTGTTTCTCCTTTTACTAATGACTCTCCAAACCCCACACCCATAAGGCTTACCACTACCTTCGAAAACCAAACCCCCTCTTCACACCTATATTTGATAGAAATGACATCTTTCCACAAAGCATACTCTTCCGTGGTGAACCTCCAACTCCACTTCCCCAATAAAGCTTGATTAAAAAGATTTAAATCTTTGATTCCCAGTCCCCCTTCCACAATTTGATTAGAAGGTTTTAGGATTAATCCAGCGATAGGATCTTAGGATTGATGTACCCTAGTATAGATACTCTTTGAGAGTTGTTAATAATTGGGTTATCCATCTTTTTTGAAATCAGACAATACAGACATTTTTGGGTCTCAAACCCTGGAATCTCTCCATTTCTGTGGTCAAACTTTCGTCTTTGTCTTTGATGGGAATCCTTGTTGGGGCGTTTGCTAGGTCATCTGGGTGCCATGGCCTCTACCAGTCATTTGGGACCATGGTGATGCCTATGGTACTACTGCAAGGCTGGCACCCCTTCTGGGACTTTGTTTGGTGTCATTGGCTCTTGATTTTCGGCAGCCACTTTGAGTTCATCCAAGATGCTGTGATCCTATTGGGTGGTGTTTTCCTTTCTATTGGTTATCCTTCTCATTATTTCTAATTTATCTTATTTTTGGTTTTGTGTTAGTTATTCAGTCTTTCTCATCAGCCTCTTGCCTTTTTTTTTCCCATTCAAGGCGCCTCTGCATAAATCTTCTTGCATCAACTATTGTCTACATATGGACATTTCAATTAGAAAAAATGGTGTTTACTCTTCATTTAACTTTAATTTTATCATTTAAGTTTTTTCCACCCATTCTTTTTCATTTTGCGTTTACTCACCTTCTCCTCCATTTTGTTTTCTTTTACTCTCCCTCTCATATGTAAGTTTCTTGATGATCTAGATGTATACTCTCTCTCTCTCTCTCTCTCTCTCTCTCTCTCTCTCTCACACACACACACACACACACAAACACACATCTCATTCTCGTTGTAATTTGTGGTCTTGACTTAAATAGTAAGAGCTCTTGCTGACTCAGAATGACTGCAACTTGTTGCATGCCATGCTTCATTCATTTCTATATAGCACAACTTGTCACCTTTTTCAGAGCACATCATCACGGGAGATCTTATATTCTTTTTCATAGGAGCTACATCATTTGCCATTGATTTACATATGACTTGTGAGTGTAAGGGCTAATGAGGTGCTGATATCAAGTGCTTTTCTTATTATTGGTTTGGGGAGAGAGTAGGGTGAAGCACCAGTGCATATGTGGTGCAGATTTTTCTGATCTTTGCTGGGCTTAAGAGATAGGCTAGAGAGGGCCTAAAAATATTATTGTTTTTCAGACTAATCGATAAGATAGAGAAAGGGCTCAACAATCTGTTGCTGTTTATTTCTCAATGTCTATATGTATTAAAATTTTCTGTTTTGCCTCTTGAGGAAGTCCTACAATTGTTAAACTGAGGCCGTGAGGCGTCAGATTGAAAATAAGGCATGATTTCAATTGTTAAACTGAGGCCGTGAGGCGTCAGATTGAAAATAAATTCGAAATAAAGCACCCAGATGTAATTTTTTTCCCCTTATAGAGGGTGTCCAAATTTCCATAGCCTCATTGTTGTAGTTAGCTGTTTGATGAAGCTTTTTGTTTTTTGAATTTCTTGCTCCAGTCAATTTTGCTCGGATTGTACCAGATGGACTGCTTATATTTTTTCCATCTTACTACCTTTTGGACCAATGTATTGGGTGCTGGAAGAATATGGTAATACATCTTACACAAATAATGATGAATTGAGAAGTGTTTGCATTTACTTCTTTACTGACCATGCTCCATATTTTTTAGAGTCACACAAACTCAACAAATTCTAGTACAATCTGGGAAAGAATCTGCAAATATAAGCAACCTGTTGTGGAACCTAGACAATCTTCGCTTTTCCCTCTGTCAATTGATGTGAGTAACTCAAACTATTTATGCAGTCAATTTACTTTCATATTCCTTCTATATACTGTCTTCACCTCAGATATTCCAGCTGCATTGGTTTTTGGGCAGGACTATATGACAAAGTTGAAGGACACTTCAACTTCTGGTGCAGTATTTTTTGCTGTTTGTCGTGGCAAGGTATGGTTTTATGCTGAAATTTGAGCAACCCTTGTCGTGTTGCGCGAACTTGTATATATTTTTGTATTATAAAATTGTTTTCAATTGCTTGGGATTCCTTTTAAGATTCTATAAGGCCTCTGGAAGCCTCTGATATATGTGCATAAACTTGAGAAAAAAGGCGGCTGAGTACTGGAGATTGCAGTTGTAGTCGTGTTCTATATGATTAACAATTATATAATTGATAATTAGTTGCAGGATCCTTCAAAAGAATTACTTATTATTTTTGAAATTTTTGTGTTCAATGGCATCATTTATTATTACTTTTTTTTTTTTTTGGGCGCCACCCCATTCAATGAAAATCTTTTTTGATGCTTTTCTACTTCGAAGTATGCTGCAAAGTATTGCATACTTCATTACTTCTTATGTCTATTGTGGATGACCTTTCAGAAGTTCCATTTTTTGATTCTGGTTAATTGCTGTTGATATATTAGGTAAGTGAAGGATTAGATTTTGCTGACCATGCTGGGAGAGCTGTGATCATCACTGGTATGCCGTTTGCCACAAGGACTGATCCGAAGGTTTGATTGTCTTGATGCCCTCCCCCCTTCCCCCCCTACAGATTTTGTCAATATCTGTGAGTTTGTATTTTATCAGAGTCCTGAGATGATTTATAGCTTTAGAAGTAACAACTTACTTTGAAGTTACTGTAAATGTATGAAGCATCTTAGTTTCTGTTATGAAGCATCTTAGTTTCTGTTACAGTGACATGTAAGAGTGGAAATTATAACTAACCTTTTGAGTTTCTGTACCTGAAGTTAGCATTCACTATCTTTAATATAATGTTCAATAATTCAAACACTGTTCTTTCTTAAAATTGCTGTACCCGAAGTTACATTCTATACTTGTTGGACGTAATATTATATTTGTTTATGTTTACTAGGTTTCTGTGTCAGAGTTTTGTTTTTTTTTTTTTTTGGTGGTGTTCATATGAATTCTTAACTTAATTCAACTTAACTCGACAAAGTCTTATCCCAATTATTTGGAATCGGCTACATGAATCATGTCTCATAATTCCTCTCTAAGATTATTCTCTCAGTTAGACCACACATGAGTTCTTAATTTATATTAGTAATGCTATTTGTCCTAAATTTGTGTACCAAAATTTTCATCCCAAATGAGGTGGCAATCAATCATTGGTTTAGCATTAAATTTTGTGGCTAATACACTACCAATAATTTTATGCCACATCATTTGGGATGTAATATTTGGTACACAAATTTGGAACATTTAGTGTTATTGAATTTATAAATACTTAATTGTGCATGCAACATTTCCTTTTAGTGTTGATTGTTTGAAAAGGAAGGTAGTCATTCAGTTGTTATTGTAACTCTAAGAAGCATGGACGCGAATGCGGACATGGGATTCAGATACAACATGATACGGAGATACGGATATGGAATTTTTCAAAAAGTAGAACACGGATAAGTCATGGCCACGTTGAATATATTTTTTTATTGTTTTATATGACCATATAATAAAAACCTAACATTATTTCAATTAAAATTGGCATAAAAATACACAAATCACAACTAATTACCAAGATATCAAAATAACAAAGCCATTAGATAAATATTCAAGGAACTTCTTCATTTAATCCAAGTTCCAAAACAAATTTGCTAACTATTACATACAACATATATATGTAAATATTTACATACCTATAATCCAAAAGAAAAGTGGAAAAGAAGAGGGAAAAAAAGAATAAATCTAAAAAAAATGTGTCTAGGATGTGTTCAAAATTCAGGAAAAATAAATTAAACACCTTTTTTTTGTATGTCCGACAATGTATGGGACGTATGTCTGAATATGTCTGTGTCTGACGTGGATACATAAGTCAAAATAGAGTGTCTGTGCTTCATGATTGTAATTGAAGTCAATATTATTGCATTATTTACCCCACATGTTCAGTCATTATTTTGAACAATAATTTCTATAATATTTCAATATATATAAGTTTTTCTCCCCCATTAACCAGTGAAATAATGCAAAGTTAGATCTGGAATCAATGTGCCCTCCTAGCACCTCCACGATGATGGGTCTCGTGTTGAGAAATAATGCAACATGAAAATGTGAAAAGAATCGAATACGTCAAATTCCGTGTAAACCAAGTAAGATGGGGATTACTTAGCCAACAAGAGAGAGAAATTCTCTAAAATTCGTAATTATATATTATTAATAAAAAATTTAATCGTAAAGACGTATTACATCATAGTTATAGAATTAGAAAACTACTAATTCGAATAAGAAACTAATAATTCCTATATTTCCTATACCAATACTAATAAAATTAGGAAACTAGAGAAACTAGGAATAAATTAAAATTGAAAACTAAACAATCCTAATACAATTCTGAAACAAATATCATTATTTTTAGGGTACCATATTTGTCCTACATCAGATTGCCCTACTTGAAAGCAACTCGTCCTTGAATTGACTGGATGTATACAACCTCGAACTCGTTCATAACTTTATGCATTTTTTCTATCGCATTTTTCATGAAGTCTATAACTTTATGCATTTTTTCTGATGATAATAATGTCCCGGTAATAAAACAAAAATTATCTTCTTGATCCACTGCAAGTTCAATCTTCTTAGAAGCATCATAATCATCTTTCAGTTTATTCCAATCTCTAGCATCGACGACTTCCATGGGGATTTCTTGCTCCTTCTCTGTAACAACTTCTTATTCCACAAAAGAACCCTTTAAGATCTATTGGCGCTACTACATCTACGCTTTGTTCAGCTAATTCTAAACTTACCTTTTCTTCTTCCACTTTCTCCAAAATAGGAGTTGTCACTCACTGAAGATCTTTAGTGTCTATCTTGACATGAAGTTCATTGAAAGATAGTAGCTGGTGTTTACTAGCCATTTGTGCAGCAAACTCTCTTGCAATCAGTCTATGCATTGGGATTGGTTTTGGAATCTTATTAGAGATTGCACGTTTTTCTATCGAGCTACCATGCCTTTGTAGCACGGGTTTATCAACAAGTAGGCATGGGCAAATCATTCGATCTCTGTTGGCTTTAAGACCGAATTCTAGAAGCATCTCGCGGATTTCAGCAAATAGATCGTTAAATTGCTGTCTATGTTCTTCAATCATACCACATGGCCTCGATTTGACAACCAATGTCAATGTGATTTTTTATTCCATCTCTCAAGCTAGGCGAATTCTTGCTCTGATACTAACTAACGCAACACAGAAACGTAAAAAGGAATCGAACACGTCGATTTTCTTGTAAATCAAGTAACACGAGGATTACTCACCTAACAAGAGAAAAAAAATTCTCTAAAATTCGTAATTAAATATTATTGATAAAAAAAATTAACCATAAAGACCTATTACATTATATTTATAGAGTTAGCAGACTACTACTTCGAATAGGAAACTAATAATTCCTATATTTCCTACACTAATCCTAATAAAATTATGAAACTAGAGAAATTAGGAATTAATCAAAATTGAAACCTAAACTATTTTTAGGGTACCATATCTGTCATACATCAAGAAATGATCTTTTTAGTTTTATTCCTGTACTGTGAGTAATTGGCCATTTTTGTAACAATCATTTTGCTTTGTGATATTCTTTCTTTTGATTCCAAAGAATGATGTGCACTATCTATTTAGATTTTCTTGTCATGCCATCATTATCATGATAGCTATTGTATGTTCTTTAGGTTGAAAAAAATGCAATTTTCAACTGTTACTCTAGGAGACATGCAGATATGGCTATCAGATTGTTCTTCTTTTGGCATGTTGCTTTGAATTCCTTCGGTTCTTTTATTCACTTAATGTCATATATACATACATACACATCTTTCATAATTCTTACATTGGTTCATTAGCAGATATTCTTCTTCTTCTTTTCTTCCTTTGTTCATCTTGTACATTTGATATGATGTATGACAGGTTCGTCTGAAACGTGAGTACTTGGATCAACATGCAGGGCCACAACAGATGGGATGTAAGGTAGTTTTGACATGGAAATGAGACAGAACTTTAATCTCCTTAATCTGTTTGCTTCATATTTTACAATTTTTGTACTTCTCATACGAGACATTAAATTGCAGGTCTTGACTGGAGAAGAGTGGTATAGTCAACAAGCATCACGGGCCGTGAATCAGGCTGTTGGTCGGGTCATTCGTCATCGCCATGATTATGGAGCTATAATTTTTTGCGATGAAAGGTTTCTTGCTTACCATAAACTTATTGCTGGAATTTTCAACAAATTGCAGGCATATTTTGAAGTTACAAGATATGACTATTTTTTTTTGAGCCCATTGATTTCTCTATAGAACATAAATTTGGTTATTTTACTTATAGATCATTATTATCAGAACTTGTTAGAAGCATTCATAAATAATCAGTGTATACTTGCTTAGCAAGCGTTTTAGATTGTACCTTGTATCATCTTTAACTTTCTGTCAGCCATCATCCAGCAATTCCAAAATAATGGATTTAAACTTCCAAAAAGTTCATGGGAACAATTCTATTACTGGTGTTTTTGAAATTCAACCAAAAAAGTTGTAGCTTAAAAACTTCGTAAGACTTGTATCCTTTTTTTTTGGTTTTTACCATCCACTGACTTTGAGTGAATAAATATATTACTTGAGTTTTTGAAGTTCAAACATGATGTAACTTTGAAACCTTGTTGAAATCAAATTCATGTTTTGGTTTTGGTTTCCATAAAATTCCCAAATTTTCTTGAATTGATTTCAGTTAGAACTTTAATTAAGTTGACGTAAAGCTTGCTTGAATATTTTTCTCTTCCAAGTTCTAAGTAATTCCCAATGCAAATCACATAGCCCATAATTTTGTTGCAGTTTCCGATAGAAATGCAGACCATTTGCATCGTGCAGTAGATCTGCAAAGTTGTGAAATCTCTTGAATTTAAATTCAATTTTCTGTAATAAGGACCTAGGGAAAATAAGTTTTAACTTTTGTTGGGAAGATGTTAAACCATATAAATGATTTGCTTTCATATGATAATAAGCCATGTTTTCATATTCATATGGTTTTTGATGGATCACCCAAAAGAAAGAAAAAGGGCATAGCATACGGTTTGTTTGCACTGCTCTTTTTGAACTTCAATGCATAAGAAATGTCAACCTTGCATTATTATTATTATTACAATAATAATTGTTGTTGTTATTATTATTATTATTATTGCTTTCAATGCAGTGTCCTCTACAATTTTGTTCTTCTCCTTAGACCTATATAATTAATTGTTATATATTAAATGGTTATATGCATTGTATTACAACTAGATTTTGCTTCACCTCCTGTGTTATGAATAGGTTTGCACAATCAAATCGTCAGTCCCAAATATCACTTTGGATACAGCCTCATATCAAGGTGCATTTTATAGGGTTTAATTTGACTTTTTTTGGTTTAAAAAGGCTCCCATACGTAAATTTTATTGCTTTGCAGAGTTACTCTAAATTTGGGGATGTAGTTTTCATGTTGACCCGGTTTTTTCGAGATGGAGGAATTCGTGGTCCTACAAAGCTGGAATTAACACGAACTGAAGACCAGGGTTAAGTATCTTTTAGCTGAATAATAATATTAATATCATACTTTTAAGAACATATCTATGTCCCTCTGCTTTGATTCTCAATATTTGCCAATTATCAGGAAGTGTATGTAGGTCCTAGTAATTTTTGTCTTGGGATCATGGGAGTTTTTATGGATCATTATGTGTTACGTGGTTACGTGGAAAATTTCAATTACCTAAGTTTTGGGGAAGATAAATCTTATTATTCCTCAACTTTTTAGTTATGTGCTACTATGGTTTGTTTGTGATTATTAGTCTCCTCCTGCAAAATAATTCTGGTTTGATGATGACTGAAATTTATTTCAAGTATTATGCCAGTAAAAATGTAACTAGGTTGATGGTCCAATTGTTAATTGGTAGTTTTTAGTAATGTGAACATGTTAAAGCCCAATATCTATTGCCTAGTACCGTGATGATTTGAGTATACCCGGCATCAAATGCCCGAGTGCGGTATAAGTTGATGAAGAGCTTTTACTGGGAAAAATATTAGTGTTTCTCCTAAGATCAAATTCAGAATTACATGTTTTTTATATGAAGCTGTGAACCTTCGGCTGTCATAGAGTCCTATAGCAGATTCATGCAAGAGTGCATGCTTTTCCAAATCCGGACGCTTGAAATAATTTTAAGAAACCCAGCTTGACTATTTCCTTGGATCCAGATCTGGCAAATGAGAATAATAGTGAACATGATAAAGGGATGAAGTCCCTGAGAGATTCTAATTCTACGTTAAATTTCTGTTTTTTCTTAGATTTTGCATCATACTATAGCGGAATGAGCAGAATAAATGGCTTCCTCACATTTTGTTTGCTAAGATCTTGAACAACTTCAATTTGGTACCTTAAAGATAATAATGTCTGTTTGTTTGTCTGGAAACCTAAAGGCTATTTATTGTTACAAATTTCTGACCTAATTTAAAACCTAACCCTACAGTCCTGCTTTGTACATTTCAAATAATGATTCTTGCAGAGATTGCATGGTGTGTTTAATTAACGAGGAAGTATGTTGCAGGCTTGCAGCTAATGGTTTGTGTCCTGCAGGAAATGTGAATAAGTTGAAAACCATGCAGCCCCCGGACAAAGTTCACCTGGAGAAGTTTCTAACTCCTCTGGTAATTTTTTGGTTCTTTTCTGAGTGCATGCTTATCCTTCACTGCAATAAAAATGTCCTGATATTTTTATATGTTTGAATTTTTTCCTCTTTCTTACTTGAGGATTTGTATTTGCAGACCACACCAGTGGATCCAAATTGCTCTGTTAAATTGTCTTCTACATTTGAAGTTAAACAGGGCAACATTTCTAGTCAGATGGGAGAAATTCTTCCTGCTAATCGCTCATCTTTGACATCTTACAAACAAAATCAGAATTTAATCTTGAAACGTCCAAGTGATCTGTTCTCGTATGGAAAGTTATTAGTTTCTGGGAGGAAAAGAATGCAACATAACAATTGTGAAATAGTTGATTTGACCAGTAATGCATTGGCAGGTGAAAAAGAACTGATTGTACCTTGTTCTATGAAGAAGCACAAAATATTAAAGATAGAGACTGATCTTAGACAACAGTTTGAAAAAACTCACGAACATTTATCCATTGACAAGAAAACACAACCAAACAACCCTTCTTTCATTACTGATTTAGTGAAAGAGGAGGGACCACAGACTTCCGATAGTGGAATCTTGCAAAATGTTCAAGCTGGTTCAGCATTGCTGCTTGGAGATGAGATGACTGCGCAAAAGAAGACTAATGTACCTTGTGGTGATGATGAGACGAGAGGATCTGCTTTTCTGATCCAGGTGAAGTATTCTGACTATTTTCTTTTATTCAACAATTAGGACTGAACCCCACACAGGAGGTTATAAAAGTGAGAGGAATAGCTATAAAAAATATAAAGGAATCTGAAACTCTGTGAATGTTTATAAAGGAAGCCCATAAGATAAGACATCATGATAAATAGGTTCATTAAGCTTTGTATTATGGATATGGGTACATGGGTAATACTAATTGAAAAAAGAAAGAAAGAATGCATTGAGAAAATATATGAACATATTAACCCCAAGGGGTAGCTTAGGTGGCAAGTCGAATACTCCAAGGGCCTTTTTTAGCCTTGGTCTTGAGTTCGAGTCTCCCACACTAAATGTGTATCCTTTAGAGCCACCCCAGGGTCTAAGACCTGCTTTACTTGGTTATGTGGGTGGGGGGGCTACAAAGCTTTGAGATTTACTCCCAGCGATGGGACCAGAGGTTGCAGTTGGCTAAGAAGAATAGACACAGATACGGACACGGACATAGATACAAGACACGGACACAAACACAGATATAGGACACACACGTATGCCCGACATTTCTAAAAAAAATAGAACACAAATACATCGGGGATATGTTGAATATATATATATATATTATTTTTTTATATGATCATATTATAAAAATCTAACATTATTTAAATTAGAATTTGTATAAAAGCACACAAATTACAAAAAATATTATTAAGATATTAAAATAACAAAATCATTAAATAAAAATTCTACAACTTCATTTAATCATCAACATTAACGATTTAAGTTTCAAAACAAATTTACTAACTAATAGTTAGAACATATATATATATATATATGTATGTATATATGTAACCAAAAAAAAAAAGAAGAGAGGAGGAAAAAAAGAGGGTAAATATCCAAGAAAAAAAAAGAAAACAGCGAATGTGTTCCAAACATGTCCAAAACGTGTCTTAATGTGTCCATAACATGTACGGGGACGTGTTCGAAATTCAGAAAAAATAAAAAAATTTGGACACTCTTTTTTCGCCTGTCTTACACATGTCCGGTAAGTGTTCATGCCTAGTACAGGCACGTGAATAACTTTGTGTTGGGCTTTTCAGAACTATTACTGCCAGATACTGTTGTACTGTTTCCTCTCATATAAAAAAAAAAAGACAAAATAAAAGACAAAAGTGATGATTTTCTGTCATCAAACCTTATTTTGTGTGCCTAAGAACAACTTTAGATGAAGGATATTTGTTGAAACTATAAATGTTACAGGTTCAAGAGAAACTTACTGACGCAGAGTATAAAGAATTTGTGGGTTTTATGAAGGCTCTGAAGTCTAAAGCAATGAAGATAAGTCATGTTTTACAATCCATTGCAAGATTATTCTCCTCTCCTGATAGGCTCACTCTTCTTCAAAGGTATAGAATGTTTTCTTACCATAAGTTGCAGTTGCTTGGTTGGGGCTTTTTCATACTGCTTATTGTCGTGGTTGTTTTTTTCATAAATTGCTGACATTCATCAGCCGGGTTGGGTTCTTCAGAAATTAATGTGAAGAAAAAATCAGCTGTCGCTGGTTGCAAAATCACTATTATGGTGTGCTGTGTTCTCTGCGATTGCAGTAGTTTTAGTCATTATATTATGTACGCAAGTTCAATATTGTTATGCTTTTTAAATTTTATTTATTTATATTTTTAGCAGATTTACGAAACATTTCCGAAGCAATACATATTCTGATAATGTGACACGATGTAATAGATGGTTTAGCCTAAACAATGTACATTGCAGCTGTCATTTGTGCCAGAATATCTACCTGTCTACCTTAGAAGCATGTTGTTCACATGATTCATATATCAAGGAGTTGTATATCAAAATTATAGTTTTCTGCTTTCTGAAAATGCTTCTGTCCTTGCCTACGAATACCTACTCCCTCCTTTTATTATCTTAATAAATTTGTGTTACTCTCAACTCAACTCAATTGAAGAGTCTAATTTAATTACTTAACATAGAATAAATGATTATTTCTTTTATTCTTTTATTTTATTTTATTTTTTGTTGCCAATTAGCTCTATTTAGTGCCATTTCCTTTGTTAGATCTTAAGCCTCTCTGTTACCCGCAGTCATCTGACATTCCTCTTGTTCTAATCAACCTAGTAACGCGGTTAATGGTCATCATTGCACATCCATAAACTATCTTAGACAACGTTTTCTAATCTAGTCTTGAAATAGTGATTCTGTTGAATAATTCTTCTCGCTTTCCATCATTCCTTGTCTTACCACTCATCCATCTCAACATCCTGTATTAGGCTCTGCTTATTTTGTGGACGTGTCATTTCTCGATTGCCTGACATCCCATGCCATGCTTTGAACTTGATATTTCTGGATTGCTTGACATCCCATACCATAAAGCATGGCATCTTAGATTGATAAAATGCTTATAAATAATGCCAGAAAAGTGTACCAGCTACTTTGTCCTACATTCTAAATATCAGATGCAGAATTTTATCTCACTAATTTCTCTAACCGCTGAACATTCTGAATACAAGATGTTAAATCTTCTCTCTAATTTGTAAACCAGTAAACCACCCTATAAAAGTTTCTTAAATTGTAATGAATCAGTTGAAACTGGGAAAAAGGTTTCTTAAAAAAAATCAGTTTAATTTTTGGTTTGATTTTTGTGGTAATTTTGAGTTTATATTTTACATGTGCAAGGTTTGAAAATTTATCATTTTCCAACTCATTAATTACATGAATTGTTTATCATGTCATCAATGTCTTTTGAAAGTCTTGCTTCTGGCTGCGATGTCACAAGAACTTTTGAACTTATTTTTCATCAGACAACCATTATATGCAAGATAGAAAAAAAGGAGGAAAATGGTTTGTCTCAAGTTCTCAACCTTGGTTGATTACAAGCACGTCTAGTAACTGGCAGTGCAGCCTGTGTTTAACTGCTTGAAATTCTGTCAAATTTGTTGCTTGAGGGTGGTCTTTAGTTAGTTTGGACAACAGACAAAAAGTTATGGACCATCATGCATAATGAATTTCATTTTATAATTTGGAGGTTTTCTGGTTTACCGCATACTTCTAACTTCACTTTTTCAATAACCATTTTGCAGCAATTGTAATTACGTTGAAAACAGTCATTTCCAATCTGTTTGTTGTAACATTAATTGTTTATTTGTTGGTAGCAATTATTCTTTTAAGCTTCTGCTATTAATAACTGCTTACCTGTGTTCAACTTCATATCCTAAGAAGTAGTCAATTATCTACTTCAATACAACCGGTCTATTGAATGTATTTTTGTTTTCCTAATAAAAAATGTTTCTTAATATTAATTTCACTTGCTTGCATGATTTTCTGGAGTTGAGAAGGGCTACTGGAAAATATTTACTGTCTGATTACATGGCTGGAATTTATATCCAGCACCTTCTTCATGTTATCAGTATGATAGATTAGAGGCTGAAATACTGTGTTATAAATTATTCTGTAGTCCTCTTATCTTTTTTTCTTGTAACTTCATTATCTGTTTCTCATGGATTTCCTTCGTGTTCAATAATTGTGTCTTTACAAAGATTTACATCTGCTTATTGTAGTGTTCCAGGATCTCAATCTTTTTCTTGTTTTTGTTGTCAGATTTAAGGATTATATCCCCGCAAAGTATCATTCTTTATATGAGCAATATCTTAAAACAAAGGATGATGCAGTTGACATATGATGTAAGAAACTCTGCCCTTGCAGATTGTTTATATTTATATGTATATTAGCTTGGATAAAATTCTAGGTGTTGCACTTTTATTTTTATGAAAGAGGGCTAGGGCTGGGAAAATTCATGAGATTAAAGTCATGATCCAGTTGTATACTAGTTAGTTACTGTTGTTTTTGACCTGTCGAGAAGCAAAGCTATATTTTGATTCTTTACATTAATGGTGCAGTGTAAATCTTCAGGGAGACTGAATAACCTAAGATAAACTTGCTTGCAGCCCAAAAGAATCCTCTATTTGTGATTGAATTATGTAAGTCCCTTAAAAAATTGCCAATTTCAGCATGCAACTTGAGACACATAATTACATTGTGTCTTTATGTGCAGAATATCTGACAAGAGCATGCGAACAGATAATCATCAATTTGTGTTCACAAGAAAACAATACAACTTCAACATGAAAGTTTATTATCATATAATCAACTGCCGAAGAGATTCCAAAAACATTTGTGCTGCAGGTATCATGTTTGGTGAGTTTAACAAATTGAAGTTCTTGCTGCAAAACTGAAGTTTCCCCTACTAACAAATGAGATAGAGCTGACCATTGCAATTGTCATGGAAAGGTAATATGTAAAAGAAGTCCTTTGCTTTAGTCTTCTTTTCAGTCTTCTTGGTGCCAAGAGAGTTTGAGTGGCCAAGAAATTTACAGTAATATAATGCCGAAGATTATTGAGCGGAATTTGGGAATAAAACTGGCAATGGGAGGTATAGCTGTGATTTGGTACTATTAGTGGTTTGGTTTGATAAGTATGAGTTGTTTTGCATTATTTCTTGTAGAGAAGAAACAACATTATTGGAGGATCCTGAATTCCTTCATTTGTTTTTGACATCAATGTTGTAAATGGGATTTATTTACTGCAATGATGATTTTAACTTGAATGTTCCATTGCTATTGCTAACCTTGTTCTCATCTGATCACTTAGAAGTATTTATGAATATGATCAGCTGCTTATTTTGCGACCATTTCGAGATTTTAGGGTTAATTTTTGGATTGTTCTTGTAAATTGTCTATTACAAGCAAAATTGATTTTTACGATATCAGGGCATTGATTTCATTTCAGCGTCTTCTCATAGGTTTCATGAATCGTGATGTTTTCAAAGTCCTAATTTCTTGTTTACCTATTTTTGAAAACAACATAGTATATATGCATGCATACATACATACATACATACAAACATATATATGTTACAGATGCTCTTATATGTATACATACACGCACACAAATGTACACAAACATGTATGGAAGATAATCTTCTCCCTAGAAAATGCAATTGGAATTTCCTATTAAATAAAGCAAAGCACCGGGGAACATGCAACAGACAAAGACCACTAAGAGCAACTCCAACGGGGAGTTGCATATGGGGTGGTGGCAAACAGATAACGACATGTAACCGTCAAAATGTCACCTCAAATTTTACTGTTTTGAACTCTAATGGGGGTGGCATCAAGGGTTGGAAAATGGCAGCAATGGTGTTGGAGTGGCAATTTTGCAAACTCTGGAGAGAGAAATGGAAAGGTTGCAAAGAGCCGTTCTGGCTTTTTCGATTTCACTGTTCCACTCTCTTTCCACTTTTAACAGCTATATTGAACCAAAAAAATTCTACAAATATGAGATTTTGAAAGATAAAACTTACCAAAGGCCGAAAATTGTCTGAAAATTGCCGTGAAATTCGCCGTGAAAATCGCCGGCCACCGTAAGTTTCCACTCTTTTTTTCTTCAAACTTTGTGTGGTTGTTGATGGTAGAGGCACAGAGAGAGGGGAAGGGGAAGGAGGTGCAGAGGGGAAGGGGAAGGAGGCGCAGGCGCAGTGACGAAGGGGAAAAACCAGAGGCGCGTGGGTTTCTCCGTGAAAAAACCAGAGACGGCTGGGGGTGGGGAAAAGTTTCTCTGCCTCCTTTCCCTATATATTTATATATATATATATATATAAAATTGATTTGAATTTGAAATAAATGTTTTTATTTTAGTTAATTGGTAGAATTTAAATTAAATGTTTTAATTTTAGTTTGTTTATTTATTTATTTATATATTTTGTTAATTTAGGGTGAATTTATTTATTTAGTTAATTTTTATAATTGAAGAATTTTTTTCTATTTTAGTTAATTGTTATTTAGAATTTAAATTGATTTTATAATTAAATTAATTTTTTAATTTAAATTGAATGTTTTAATTTTATTTTATTTATTTAGTTTTGTTAATTTAGGGTGAATTTATTTATTTAGCTAATTTTTTTAATTTATGAAGTTTTTTCTATTTTAGTTAATTGTTATTTAGAATTTAAATTGATTTTAGAATTTAATTAATTTTGTAATTTAAATTGAATGTTTTAATTTTAGTTTATTTATTTAGTTTTGTTAATTTAGGGTGAATTTATTTATTTAGCTAATTTTTTTAATTTATGAAGTTTTTTCTATTTTAGTTAATTGTTATTTAGAATTTAAATTGATTTTATAATTAAATTAATTTTTTAATTTAAATTGAATGTTTTAATTTTATTTTATTTATTTAGTTTTGTTAATTTAGGGTGAATTTATTTATTTAGCTAATTTTTTTAATTTATAAAGTTTTTTCTATTTTAGTTAATTGTTATTTAGAATTTAAATTGATTTTAGAATTTAAATTAATTTTGTAATTTAAATTTGAAATTTGGAATTTGGAATTTGAAATTTAAAATTTAAAATTTTTATTATAAAAATATATCTGTTAAATTGCGATCGTTATGAAAACTATACCTGTTCAAATATAACCGTTAAGTTTAATTATATTTTTTAATAAAAAATATTAAAATATTAAAATAGCACCCTATTTTAGCACCCGTCATTGGAGCAGATTTTTAATTCAGGAGTGCCAAAATACTATTCAAGGTTGTAAATGGGTGATTTGGCACCCCAAAATGCAACTCCCCATTGGAGTTGCTCTAAAGTTATCAGCGAAACCTCACCAGAAACCACAACAAAACAAAACTTAAATCATAAGCAAAGTGTTCTCCTAGGAAATTTGTCATATTCTACAGCATTCTAATGCAAGATATATGCTGGATTGCTTGTGATCAAGGCTAAGGGAAAGAACTTATAACTAAAGTAAATCTTACGTTACATCATTTCTTTTCTTTCCCCTTTCACTTCATGTGGATTGAAAATGACGTGATTTAGCTGGAGACTTGCCAGAGTTCTCACGTAGACGAAGGCACTCAGTATTTACCTGAAAATGACATGATTAAGCTGGAGACTTGCCGGATTTCTCACATAGAACGACGATGAGATCTACGAAGGCACTTAGTATGTACTTGTATGAATTCTTGTCATTCAAGTTCAAGTAACAAAGCAAAAGCTCTTCCACGAATTCCCAATCAACCTTTCCATATTGGGGCAATGTGGCTTCAATCATCTCCTGCATGGAATGTTGAAAATCATCATATGGACTTTGAGAGTACGTTAACACTGCAATGAAGTCATCAGCTCCCACTACTTCCTTAACTTGATCATTATCAGAACTATTTCTTGTTGAATCATTAAGAGGAGTGGTGGTGGTGGAGGAGGAGCTCGAGCCGGTGTCTTTGGACATGATCAAGCTCATCCTTGCTTCCTCCATGAGGGAACTTGACGAGCTGGGAGCCACAAAAAACCGATGAGAGCCACAGAGATGTGGTGGTGGATTGATAAACTTGGGAGACACAAACAAAAAACCACCTGATTTTTCTTCATGATCATCTTCTTCGTTTTTCATGTCGATGAATTCATAGTCGTTATATAGATATAGTGATTCAAAATTCCCAAATGGAAAACGATCTATGCCGGACGGTGTTGCTGCATCATCATCATCCTTACTGATCTTCTCATTTTGTTTGCGATCAATGGCGAATGACAGGGTCTTGGGGTGCAAGCACCCTTGTCGAACCCAACTAGTACCGGAAGATGAGAGAAGTTTAGAAGGTGTGTGAGGTTTTCTGATCTTGGAGAGGTAATCTTGAAGAGATTTTTGGAGGAGTTTAGGCATTTTCTAATTTGCTCTTTGTTTACTCATTACTGTGATGGGTTTGTTTGTCTGAAAAGTATAGAGATAGGTTGGTTTTATTTATAAACAAGCAAAGAAAGTAACGAAAAAAAAAAATTGTAATTTTCCAACTTATAATATTTTTACTTTAATTATGTAAAATTAATAAATATAATTATCAAAACATCTTATAAATAAAATATATGTACAATATATATATATATATAACTATTTTATTTTTCTTATAATCAATGTTATAAAAAAGTTTTTATAAAATTATTAATTATTTATTATAGACCAGATTACTTTTTTAAAAATTATTAAAAATTATTAACGTATTAATTATAAGAAAGTCTAGTATATCTTATTAATATAAATATTTATTGTTGAATATTATACTATAATTTATGTAGTGAAAGCTTGCATAATAAGTGTAATATAGATATATATTGGGCAGTGGATCTCAAGAGTCAGGATGGCCGAGTGGTCTAAGGCGCCAGACTCAAGTTCTGGTTCTCGTGAGAGAGCGTGGGTTCAAATCCCACTTCTGACATTCAAATTTTTAGTTTTACACAACCCTCAAAACGACGGCGTGCAATAGAAGAGGCCTAGACTTCGTTTTGTCAATGTTGACGACGTCGTATTAAGAGGGAGTTATAGAAGGAGAGGACGACGTCGTATTAGTAGGGAATAGGTAACCTGCCTGGTGCCTACGGTGGCTATCATTTTAACTACTCCAGAATAGTTTTCAAGGCAGAGAGCGAGGGAGAGAGAGAGAGAGAGAGAAGAGAGATGGAAACGGAGGTGGCGACGAGCGGCAGAGAAACTCGGAGGAGGAGGATCATAGAGAGAGGGTCAGATCGAATGGCCTTGATCACCGGCCGCATCCAAACCTTAGATTCACCTTCATCACCAGTTTCATCCCAACCTCCACAGCATCTCTCACACACCCAATCATCCCCTGCACGCTTCTTCCAAGATCGTTTTCCACGACCACTCAATCCAATTGACGGTACATTCTCTTCCTGTCATATGTGCATTTACAATTCCTATATGTATATCTGTGTATATATCTATGCTATTGTATTATCAACGATTCTTGTCATTGTGGTTGATTGTAGGGTTCTATTAGCATTTTTTCTGTTGTAATATGTATGATACAATTGATAGTGAAATTATGGCATATATCTTGTTCTTACATAATTATCTTTGAGAATTAAAGCTGAAAACTTTTAGGTTATTCTTGGTGGTACATTCCTTTTGTTGACATGTTGTTGTACAGAATTAAAAGATTACTCAATAACTCGGATCATAGTCTAGGTCTGATGTACAAGCTGGGTGGCTCTTTTTAACATTTTTTTATGTACTTCAACAGAATGGCCGGTAAAATGGGGTATGGAGTTGTTCAATGTTGAATGTAATGGAGGAATGAAAATGTTCAAGAAATGGAAAATGTAATAATTGATCACAAAACTACTTAGAAAAATGCACAGTGTGCCAATAATTTAAATAAAAAAAGGTGAAAATTGAAATCAGAGACTAGGAATATCAAATTTGGATTTGTTATTCCTTATGAAAATAGTTTAGTGGCCCATAAAAGAATTTTTATACCACTCCCGATAAGCTGGATTGGAGAACCTGTCTCCATTGCAGAGCGTGCTTTCAAATTTTGTAAATGTGTGAGAAAAGCATTCGAGCTCTTCTTTGTCATGATCCTTATCCATCATCCTTTAACTTCTCTGCCAATCCACAAATTATTTGGATGCTTAATGAAATGCCCAAACAAGGTGAAGGAAGTCAACTGCATTACATCCAAAGTCCAAATTAATAGCCATTTCAGAAAAGTAACCACATCCCCTTGTCAAAATATTAGAATATTCCCGTGGTTAATTTTAAACCTCTGGCAGTAGCAAAGAATCTGCTGCAACCTTAAAACTCTTCTACGGATCTGCTTCTGTTGACAAGAAGACAACAAGTATTAATGGACGATCACTAGCTATTGTTTGTGCTAGTTTTGTGGTTCAAGTTTTAAAAGGTTTAAGCATGTAGTAATTACAAGAGAGAAGCTTTGTGTAACAGGGAAAAAGGATCTGTGTTTGCATTTATTACAGCACTTTGGTTGATGATTGTTGTTGAAACCCTTTGCACAATTTTTTTGAGTTCCCATTTAGGGACAAGATCAAACTAGTTTAGATGCATTTTGCAGAGTGATGCACCAGCCCCATTTCTTGGTGGTCTCATCATTTTTAGGGTAAGAGAGGGAAAAGAAAGAAGTAGTCTAGATTTCTGCTGCCTAGCTTTCTAATGTAGGAGGGGGAAAGAAAGAAGAGAAGAAGAACAAGAAGAAGAAGAAGAAGAAAGGGTAAGAGAGGGAAACCGAGAGAGAGAGAGAGAGAGAGAGTCTGTAGAAAGAGAAAATGAGTAACAATTCTAATGATTCACCAAATCAAAGCTATTATAACAGAAAGAGAAAATGTGTAACAATTCTAATAATTCACCAAATCAAAGCAATTACAACAAAGCCCTATAAAGAGGCAATCCCAAAATTAAAGGAAATACCAAAAATAAAATTCCTAAAATAAGAAGAAAAAAATATTCCTAAAAAGAAAATACATAATTAATTCCTAAACCCATCCAAGCTTGTGCCTACGCCAACGTAGGTGTGAATTGGGTGCAACATGTGAGTTCCCCATCACTTTCTCATCCAAGTCTTGATATTATTTTAGATTGGCACCTCAATTGTTGGGACATAATTTCGGAAGGAATGAAACTTCAATAAACCTAGTCTATTTAAGAGGTCTGTATAATTTATGCAATAATTTGAAATTATCTTGGTGACATTGGTGATCTGTATGGTATAATATTAATTTATATATGAAGATTTTGTTAGCCTCCAGATTATATTTCACGGAAAAATCTTCTTGTATTATTTACTGATATTGCCACAGACGTGCATAATATGTCCTAATAACATGGGATGGCAAGAATTATGTAATCAGATGATAAGCTGAATCAATGTAAAATATAAGATATGAAATTTCTTTGATTATGACAAGAAGTCATTTCTACCATTACTTAAGTGATCATATCTTGAGATATTTTTAATAAAAAATTAATTAAGTAAATAAAATACTGAGAGGCGGAGATGTTCTATTTGTCTTTTTTCATATTGCAGTTGGTCCTAAGGGTGAAAGTGATACCTCTGGTCCATCTCTGAAGCATGATATTGGTGATGAGTTTTCAAGGGGGAATGCCTTTGACTTTGGAAGCAGAGTAGAACCTCAATTGCGCAAGTGTGGGACTAATGTAGAAGCTACACGAGCTCCTGCTGCGGAACTCATGAATGAATTACAGCCATCACCTGTAGCTGCAAGAGTTCCCAAAGCACCGGTTGATACAGGGCTAGTCTCAGAATCATGTGGCGGTAACCTTAGTTTATTTGCTCTAAGAGAACTTAATTCCTGCATCATGGCTACAGAGACTACACGTGTTTTCTGTTCTATAACAATAGCTACTGTTAGTGGTCCTATCATATTTTAATCTTCCTCGTAACATAGTAAAGCCAAAGAGTGTCATAGCCTCAAGGCCTCTTTATATACTCCTGCTAACAGATGTAACAATTGTGCTTGCACGATTGCTTCTTGAGAGGCGAAGAGTTTTTGAGAAGGCTGAGGAAGATGAAAAAAATGGTCTGCAAGGAGATAGACATAATTGGGCTGGAGCAGTTAAGGTTTTGGAAATGGGCCTGGTGTTATACCAGACTGTACGTGCTATTTTCATAGATTTCAGTTTCTACGTGGTGGTTGTTGTCTGTGGCCTTTCTCTGATGTAGTTTTGGTTGTTGTGAGGATCGATGGCAGCTCTTTGGCTTACTGCAGTCCTGTCAACAAAATCTATTGAGCAATGTTTTTTTATTTGATTCTATTTATTCATTAATTTTTTTCCTACCTTCATGAACATGATGTTATTATGGTTGTGATTAGTCGACTTGTCCTCTTATTTTCTCTGAATGAAATCTCGGAGATCAAAACATTCTTGTTCTCATCAGAAATAACATACTGCAATTAAGTGTTTCCTTTCTTGTTTATATATCTTTTGATCACTAAATTGAGTTCGGTGTTTATCATCTTATATTTCTCTTTAGCACATGCTCATGTATAGGTAGGCTATCATGAATTACTAATTATCATTATGTCTTTTTCTCACAAGATGATGAAGCTAGGAACATATTTGAAACTATGCTACGTGGTTAACAGCCACCCCACACCACACCACATCACCCGCATGCACACATAGGAATGGCAACAGTGCAGGTTCAAGGCTGGGGGGATCCCTCCCCCATCCCTGGCCGGTTAAAAAATTGCTCCTCCATCCCTGTCCCCTCCTTGTCTCGTTTATTATGTCCCCCCATCCCTGTTTCTACCCCACCCCATTCCTATATAAAAATTAATTTTTAAAAATCAAAATTAATCAACTGATATTATTAAATATACAAATGCATATTTAGATATTTACACAAATAATATATACGTAATGTATATGCACATATTTAATAAAACATGAAAATATTAATATAATTTGAATATATAATTAGGGCGGGGTACCTTCCCCTATCCCCGTCCCCAAACCCGTGTCAGGGTTTTAGTATCTTTTCCCACCCTCGCCCCCACTCCGTTTATTTTCTCCTCAAACCCTTTCCATTAGGGATGAGGTGGGAGCGGAGCAAATTGTCATCCCTATGCACACATGTCACAAAAAGAATGGAAAAAGAAAAATGAAGCTACAAGATGTAGGATACGGTATCCCTATTGATGTCAATATGGATGTACTTTGGGTTAAACAGTCGATTTCAAGTTCATGTATTCTAGGGAAGAGCAAACATAAGTGTAGTTGGTGGCATCAGTGAATGGTCCAGATAGGTTTGGTATGGTTTTGAATGCTTGAAGCGTCTAGACTGGTAAGGGAGGATGAGCTTATTGGTCTGGTACTGGGAATTCATTGAATGAATTGGGGGACCAATTCAGGAATTTGGACCATTTGTGTCTGACCTACTGAGTTGTTCTTGTCTTGTTTTCACAGTGATACTACACTAAAGATTATATTTCATTGATATTCCAAATGTCTTGAGAATGTTAATTTTTATAATTTCTGTACAGATCAAGTGGCCTGGAGGTTCACACACACACACACAACTCAATCCAACAAAGCCTTATCTCAATATAAGCTGTCCACTTCTGATTATTTAGTCATATAGATCATGATATGAGATACCACTATAGCTTGTCAAAATTCAGTATACACCATTCCTCGTGGACTTATTGATGATATGATAATGAGAACCCTTTTGTTAATTCCCTTTGAACTTAAATTCACTGCATTCTTTAGTTTTCTGAGTTAGAAGTTATGAAAATGATATAAAGCTATTTAAATGTGAATTTTCTACTGTTGTTTTCTTATACTTACTATTGACAGGGCAAGATCATCTCATCTCTATGGTTGATGAATGGGTTCCAAGGCATAAAATCATATGAAGTTAAAACATACATGGATATAACAATCCCTTTATGTCACATATACCAATTTAATTTATATTAATTATTAGGGATAATTACAGTGATGTCTTGTCTAGTATCTAAAAATTACAGAAACTCTCTTATAATTTTTAATATTACATTGACCTTTTTGTAAGAATTGTCGCAGGACTAACGTTAACTGAAAGTAAAAATATTTACTATTTTACTTTTAAGATAATTATACTAACATTTCTTGTAATATCTAATAATTATAGGGAGGGACTTTCTTATGAAAAGATAATGAAGGCGAGTGTAATATATATAAGTATTTTAGTCGTATAAAAAAATTTACTCGAAGTCTTAACATCATTTTATGCAGAATTTTGTACGAAGAGGAAAATTTGTTTATTATCAGTATAATAGAAAAGAAAGTTGGTGTAATTTCAAAGAACATTACAAAGGTCACTGTAAATATAAGATAATTTGAGAGAAATCTGTATAATTATTTCTGATTATTAATTAAACAAGAGTCCGTTACTTCCCAAGCTGTGTGTTATTTGAAAAGTCTAACAAGAAGTTAAGACTAGTACTATAATAGTTGACACAATAAATGAATAAAGTCTGCATATCCTTGTAGTACTATTCTCTAGGGACCTACAATTATTCCCTCCATTTTCCACATGTGAGCCTTATTAGAGTAGGGTTGTAATTTCTTGTAAGGTAATGATATATGTATATATATATATATATATATATGTATATATGAATGGGAAAGTGCAAGTTTGAATCAGCTGATAATTTCTCAACTTATATAATCTCATCAACAAGAGCATTGCTACCGTTAGTCGAGAAGGTTGAATTTCTGTAACATGATTGGTGTATATATATATATATATATATATATATCACACAAGTGCATGTAATGTGTGAATAAGACTAAAAATGAGAATGTTAATCTTGACGGAACATGATGATCAGTAAATTTTGATACCTTGTTAGATCACTCGTTACTTTAATAGTTTAAACTAACAATATATTTAAGAGAGTTATGTTTTTTATATTTAGATTTTACGGATTCCACAAATCAGTTTCTTTACATTAATCTTGTTATAATCTTTTTGCTTAAAGCAAATATTGGGAGGCTCACTAATGATTAATGGATGATTAAGATCCATATTTACAAGCAGCATTACCCCAAGTTGTGCTTCAATTCAAGCATATGATCAAAGAAAGATTTTCAGGGGAGGTTGTAGGTGGGGTGGAGTGGAGTGGAGTGGAGGGACCCCACCCCCAGTCATTTTATTCAAATGTTCATTAGTGTGCCCCCAAATTTAAGGGCTGTGAGCCCCCTAATATGTGTGGTCCACCAGTTGAACTGCAGAAAATAATTAACGAGACAGCTTGGCCCTCTTCTAAACGGTTATGGTTACACACTGACCTGTCCAATTCCACGAGCTCCCACAAAACTAGGATCAGGAGCCTTGTCTGATTTCATTATTGCAGGACTGCACACCCCATTGCATTATACTTTTGCCCAGTCTATTAAATAAATAAATCATAATAGTATAGTTTTCATTTTCAATTATCTGAACCCATTAAATATTTAAGTCCATCTTCAAAATTTTATTCAAATTTGAATAAAAATTTCATTTGGATTTGATACTCTCTTATAGTTACTTAACTCAAATTTAATTCAAATTTAAGTTTGAATTTGAGTTTAGTTCTATCCTAGAGACGAGAAAGAAGATTGCATTAGTTCCGTTTTTGAGATAAAATCATTATCATCATTAGTATGGACCAATTATGAAGAAAACAAAAACAAATGCTGTAGATTCATTTTTGCAGTTAATGGATTGCTTCAAGTTCAATTGTAAAAAGTTGAGATGAGGAAGTGCCAAGAAAGTCACTGAAACATCTTCACTTGCTTGTGAATTGAGAGTAAGAAACACACAGAGACAGAGAAAGAAGAAGAAGAAGAAATCATATATATTTAACAATTATCAACTAGAAATGAACATAACAGAGCTGAAATAGGTTACAATGATAAAACACCAAAAAGATGCAGAACCACCGCCATTTTTTCCTCCTCATATCTTCCATATATATATATATATATATATATATATATCAGACCATCAATATTTCATCCTCCATTAATTCATCCTTCTGCAAGACCCTTGATGGAACAGCAAACCTGGCCGAAAAGGAGCGAGAGAGGTCATCAGGATCAGCCCAGGTCAAGCCCTGATCAAAATTCTGTGAATAGCTATTCGGATCATAAGTGAACTGCACTGCAGTTGAGGAATCAAAAATTTTCTTCTTTTCTTTCTTTATCTTCCTCCACAACACTCTCCAAATAGGTGTTTTTGATCCAGTTGCTGATATCTTCAATGACATGAATAGATCGTAACATTTCTCCGCTTGGCCGTAACCGATGTTGCCGTTGCCGGAGTTGCACCAGCTTCCGACGGCCATGGCAATAGCTACCAAAGCAATTCTTCTAGTTGGTATTGTGTAGCAAAGAGTATAAATGCATGATCCGAATCTTTATAAACCAATGAACTTGACATCATATTCTAGTAATCTACAAAGCAACTGTTGGGTCATGTAAAGTACAACAAATGGGAGTAGGGCATGTGACTTGGTTGGGGGTAAATTTGTCATTTGGGATAACCTTTTTTTTTTTTTTCGGCTGTGTAGTTTTTTGAATCATGCAAGGATTAGGTTCATTTTTTTTTTTTGATAGCCGGGTATTCGGATTAGCATTCATGCATATCGGTTAATCTCGAAATCCTAAAGTTAATGATCCAACAAACTTTCAGTAGTTTCAAAAGACTCAAACTCGAGACGTTAAATTTTAATTCTCAAATCTTTATTGCTCGGTCAACTCCTTGGGGTTAAGAACTAGGTTAATTTGAAATAACAATTCTCTTTTTTCACAAATACGATTCAAGTTTGAGACTTCATTAGCACATACACATATATTTAAATAAAATTTCCTACTTATCCATCGTTGTACTAAAATAAAAATCTTGAATCATGTAACATGTTTTTGTAACTTTATAAACCAATGGGTCAATGGGGTATTGTAGTTCTTGAATCATGTACATGTTTTTCATATAATTCTATAATCCAATGGAGTCTATTGGAAGTATAAAAATAAGAGTAATGTTACATTTTTTGTTTTGTTTTGATAATGCGGAGTACTCTGGCCAATTTGTACGTATTAAACTAAATCTCTACAGTCCTTTCCACAGCTATTTCACATTTTTTAAATTTTTATCTCAAATAATATGATAATGATGTGTCAGTATATAACTCTGACGCATTAATTACATTATTTAATGCATTGTCAATATTACAATATCACATCATTTGATATGTAAAATTTCAGAGGCGTATTTGGTAAGCATATCATTTTTCTAAAAATAAACTAATATAGCATCCATGCATCAATCCATATGATTTTTAGTTGAGTATGTCCCAAACTTTGGTGCTGAAGTGGACCAATCACATTAATAATTGATTACCATAGAAAAGAACTGGATTCAAGTCCCGCAAAATAAGAAGGGAATTAATAAATGAATAATGTTATAATTTTTAATTTTTTATCCCAATTTCGTATCTTAAATAATGTGACAGTGATGTAACAATGTATAATTGTGACACATTAATTATATAATTTAATACATTATTAATAAAATAATGTCCCATCATTTGAGATACAAAAGTCGTGATACATATTTGTGAAACATAGGATTTTCATTAATAGAGATTTAATATCATCAACCTATTGGCTAGGCTTTTAAAATACAAAGAATAATGGTAGAGACTTTTAATTTATATTTCTAATGTGATGTTGTTCTTAAAATTGACATCATGTAAAATCCAAAAATACTATAAATTGATACATTAGTATTTTTTCAAAAAAAAAACCCCTAAATTATGGGCCAAGGTCAGCCCATCCCTTAAGGCCAGAGCTGAGCCATCAAATGAAAATGGACAAAATGTAGAAGTGGTGAGCAATTTATGTAGCTTTCTAGTGGCTTATTAACATCCCTATTATCTGCATCTTCGACCATGTGTTGATGCTAGTCATGCAATGCAAGGAGCCCAATTCTTTACCTTCGCCTCCAAAATCCACCCTACCAAGAAAAACTTTCCCTACCCAAGAATAAGACTAAAGGTAAATTGTGTGCTTAGAAATTGAGTAACAATATATATATATATATATATATCTCACCTCTCTTATTTTTTATTTTTTGTCTAGAGTATTTATGTACGAGTATAATTTACAAACAAGTCCAGTTTAATGTGTTGTTCTTAAAAAATCAATTATTGCACCAACAAATATAGTTTATAACTGAAAAATTAATATAATATCACAAATTCTCAATTTAGAAAATTCAAAATCATAACATTTTTTTATGCTTCATTTGGATTGAGAGATTTGAAAAAAAAAAGAAGAAAGTTTGGGATGAAGAGATAAACAAATATCTTATTTAGATGTTTAAATAGAAGAGAAAAGAAAATTTTGAAGAGATTTGGAGAGAAAAGATGAAGCGTTTTTCCAATTTCTCTACAAGTGGAGAGATCTGGATGGAAAAAAACTCTTTCAATAATTTTTTCACAATACTAAATATATTGTTTTAAAAATTAAGATTTTTATAACAAAATGAATTTAATTATTAAAAAATAATAAATTACACTAACCATCCTGAGGTTTCTGAAATAATATTGATTTTTCCTACTTTATTTGACAATATACAAATACACCATTCCAGTCAATATTTTTCTTCAAAATAACAAAGCTACCCCTTTTTATTTTTTAAATTTTTAAATTTTGACTTTTTTTATTTTGTTTTTTCATTTTCTAAATAAATATTGATTAAAATTTTAAATTCATTTGTATATAAAATAAAAATAAGTTATTTACCTTCATTTGTTTTTAAATAAAAAAATTAAAAAATCTTTTTAAAAAGTTAGAATAAATTGATCAAAATTAGAAAAATGTAAAAAATAAAATAAATAAAAGGGACAATTTCATCATTTTAAAAAAAATTAACAGGAATGAGGTATTTGTATATTATTTTGTAAAGTAAAAAATGTCAGTATAATTTTAAAAATTTCAGGAGGAGTTAATGTAATTGTTATAAATTTTTAAAAAAATCAGTATAATTGACCTTAAAAAAATTATACATTTTTCTTTTCTTTTCTCTCCAATTAACTATTTAAACAAAAAAATAATTATTTTATTTTCATCTCTCTCCTAAACCACTGGGTCATTTGGCATATCACACTCCTTATATCATTTTATATTCTATCGTTTATAAAGACGGACCCATCATTCATGAAATTCACCGGTAAACATTATAAGATGATGGTAAAAGTATTCCTGTTTAGAAATTTTTACTTCCAAATTCCTTTTCCGTCCGATAGAACCCACAAACAAACAAGCAACAAGTGGCTGGAACCTTTGGTCGGCACGTCATCACAACCTTTTGATTACTAGGCCAAGTGTTTGGCAACAGACGTAAGACTCATCTACAGATGACTCTTTTATCACATCTTAATTCTTATCACCACCCATGCAAGTGCGTGCGTGCGTGCCCACCAAAACCCCCACCACCAAATGAAAAGCCCAAGGAAAAAGCAATCTCTTGCTCTCTGTCTCTCTCCGAATCATTTCCAAGCCTTTTATTATACCCTGTCTTTTCCTCTCCTCCTCTCTTCCTGATTGTTCGATCTCTACCGTTTCTTTCTTAAAACAGTAGATGTGTTATCCAGGCGTTCAATGGACTGGGGTCTATTATGACTCCGGGAATCGACCTAGGCGGTTGGTTTCGCCAGCGGCGCGAGCTGAAGACGCTGTGAGCCAGCAAAGATCAATTAGAAGTGGCGATGGTAGTGGTGGAGAGATAAAGCAGTGTGTGTGCTCACCCACGCGCCACCCTGGATCGTTCAGGTGTAGGCATCATCATGCCGAGTATGAATGGGCTGGTCGACAAGGGCCCAAGCCCAGGTAGCTAGTACCAATAATTTTCCTTTCTTCTGTACAATACAATGAAACTTAAAACCGATGTATAATTATATACTATTCTTAGTTTCTGTTATTAAATATATATATTGTAAGTTACCTGTTTTATTTTCAGAGTAATTTATTGAATTATCTTTATTTATAAATTATTTATTATATTTGTCATTAATTATAAAATCAGTTATTATCTCATTCTTATTCTTATTCTTATACCGGGGATTATATTGTTCAAAAAAAAAAAAAAGGCAAAGTTGGATTGTGTTGTTTGGATGCACGAATACACCTATTGAGAACATGAAGAAGTCTAGCTGTATTTTCATGATGCTGTCCGGGGATTAGGACATTATCTTGCAAAAAGACTATGTTATGTTTATCTTATGAGACTAGTACAATATTACATATTACATTCAATTAATGCTTGGCCTTGCTCCCACCATTTCAGGGTGATAATAGAATTACATAAACAAGGATATGATATACGTGTTTTGGATTATGATAATATAATTACAGAAACAGGGATATGATATATGTTTATCGGATTATGACCCCTTTTAGCTCTGATCCACTTCCTTTCTGGCATCCAAAGTCATTACTGAAACAGGGCAACTCTATATTCAGTATAACAAAACCAATGTTGTTTCCAAAATTGTTAGTTGGATTGAGATAACAAATGGGATAGCAAAGTTATATTTTTTTTATCAAAATATAGTAGAATGAATTATAATTTGGCAGGATAGATTCAAGCCTTAAATATTATAAAACTCTAATAAATATAGAGATAATTTGTATGTTTTGGTTTGTGTGTGTGTGTGTGTGTATATATATATATATATATTAATATAAAATTGTAATATTATTTTAATAGAAGGAGAAGAAGATATATATATTGAATAAAATTTTAATAATAGATTTTTAAATAATTAAATAATTGTACAAATAAAATTTAAATTTTTATAGGACTTTCTTTATAGAGATTAATTTTTGTTAAATTTAAAATTTTAGTTTAAATTATATTAAAGACACATAAAATTTATAAATACAATTAAAAGTGAATTTTTTATTAATTTAATAATAGAGCTGGTCCTGAAGTCAAAATAGCTTCTGGGTTGGATTTGTCAAACTCAATCAAACACTGCAATCAAACTAGACGAGTGCAATGAAAACGACTATATGAATCATTGTATGGGTAAATGATAAGTACCTGGTATTACCTCAGGGGTAACAATTTTGACGGATAATTGTTTGGTTGCGTCTATTTACATAAACCTTGCATGATACTTTCGCCTGTTCAATATATATATATATATATATATATATATATATATATATATATATATATAGATAAAGAGTTTTGTCTGGATTAGAAAAATCAGACTTGTAATCACAAACTGAAACAGTATGTATGGAAACTGAAAGAAATACAAGGAATCATCGATCATTGGCTCGCTCTCTGGGTTTTTTGATCTTTTTTTAAGTTGATTACATTAAACCCAAGTGATGCTCAGTATATATCAATCCATACAATTACATGTAAATTGATTTGGATATTCAACTCATGACAAGAAAAGGCCTACCAGAGGGACTAGTCAGACCTATGTGTTTTATGTGTATTAACATGCTTTTTTATATATCTATATATATATATATATATATATATATATATATATAAAAGATTGGTCAATCTACATTAGATCTATTTAGAATAGTAGATCTTACAGATATAGTTAGATAGTGATTCAGATATAATTTTTTTAAAAAAATTTTTAAAAATTTTATAATTAATTTTTTAAAAATTAAAAAAATATATTTAGATATGATAATTTAAATTTTAAAAAATTAAAATAAATAACTTGCCAAACATGTATTCCACATTTTAAAATTAAAAATTTATTTTTAAAAACATAAACAAACGAAACTTAAATATCCATTCAAAATATTGAAAATTATTAGTTTTGGATATAACCGAACTATCAAACTTCATCTCTTCCTCATTTCTCATTTCCATTCCAATTTTTACTATAAAAAAATAAAACAAATTACAATGATTTCTATTGAGAATTTTGATAATTATAAAGATTTTTTTTGAAGTTTTTAAAATGATATTGATATCTCTTATTTTTACTGACAAATTACAAAGATCTTTATTTTATTCCTTTTTTTTTTCTTTTCAAAATGACAAAAGTATCATTTTCATATTTATTTTTTTGCATTTTTAAAATCTTGACTAATTTTTTTTATTTTCAAATAAATATTAATTAAAATCTTTTTTCACTAAAAAAATATAAATTATTTGTCTTAAATTTATTTTTTATATAAAATAAATTTTTTAAAAAGAATTAGAAAATTGGTCAAAATTAAAAAAATATAAAAATAAATAAATAAAATTGTTACTTTTGATATCAGTAAAAATAGAAGAAGTTATTGTTATTTCAAAAAAAAATCTTTCAATTGTTAAATATATATATATATATATATATATTATAGGGGGTTAATATAATTTACTCAAAAAAAACATTCTGCTAATCCTCCATCTGAACCCCTCATCTTCCAAAGTCTCTCGATCCTCCCAAATCTAAATTGGAATCAAACACTACACTAATTTTGTTAATTAAATTACATCATTAACACAGAAAGGTACCAGCCTACCAGGTCTAAAACTTCATGAATCCAAGTACTATATTTTGTTTCCTACGAGAATTTTGAAGTATTATATACTAGTAAAATGTGAAGTTTGTGTTGTGTTTACCGTTTTTGTGTATCTATAATATAAATATATATATATATATATATATAGAGAGAGAGAGAGAGAGAGAGAGAGAGAGAGAGAGACAACATATATTATCATATGGTAGATAGTTGACCTCAAGAGGAAGATAGAAGAAGAACAAGCCGAGCTGACCACGAACTTCTGTAACCGTATCAAACGGAACCGAACCCTTAGCCAAATCTTCAAGCAAAAAAATCACATCAGAGAAAACTTCAACTCCAACCAACTCAATCGTAGCGTGCACGTACGACGACCGTCTTGCCCTCACGATGCCATGGTCCGATGTTACGAACCCCAGCTGCTTCTCCCTGTACCCAATCGCGACGTCGAGCGAGCGGTAATCGAGCAAGTACAGGTCTCGGTTGCGGACCTCGACGGTGAGGTTCAAGGTGATGTCGATGGCGATGCGAGGGAAGGTGTGGATGTGAATGCGGTTGAGGCGGAGTCGAACGATGTTAATGTCAGGAACGGAGGGCCAGAGTGAGTAGACGGCAACGGCGAGGGTGAAGAGGAAGAGAGTAGCGGTGCAGATGAGGCGGAATCGGCGTTGGAGGCGGAGAACGGCTGGGAAGTAGGTAGGTAGAACGATGTAGCTTTGCTCATGGTGGGGGTCTGGGTCAGGTAGAGGGCAGTAGTTAGCTGGTTCATCAGCCTTTGGCGATGCCATGGCGTCTGAGGATTTGGTCCTACGTCCGAATATACAGGATGAGCCATGATTGAATGAAAAATTCTTCATTATATGTGCTCAGATGATATGCTTCTTGTACAGTTAAGTAACTCATGCATCCGTTTGATGCATGAGTTTGATGTTATCATAACTTTCCATTTTTGGGCCTAAAGACATTAACATTATAAAGGACGATTGATACCGTTAATCTAATCTAATCTAATAGATCTCATTCATATGGTGCCGTAACCACCCTACGTAACGAGGGTCCTAATTGATGTCATTGTAAGGTCATATTTTTAGTGGTAACTCAAAATTAAATTTAAATTTTATTTAAAATTTAAATAAAAGATGATTTTAAATTTGATATTTTTTAATGATCAGTTAAGTTTTTATTTAAATCTTTTTTTAAAATTCTCACCTTATTTCAAAAGCTACTTTATATTATTTCTCTTTAAAAATAGTTTTTCTTCTTCATTTTCCTTCCAAACCTCTTTCACTCTTAATTTTTATTTCTCCCAAATTCAGCCACCTTGTATATGTATGTGCGTGAAAAGAAAAAGTGTGTTGGAGATTAAAAGAAAAAGAAAGACATAAAGAATAAAAGAGGAAGCCCTCCCCATTTCAGCCATATGCTCTCACTCTCTTCTATCATTCTCATCTTTCTCTCTCGATGGAGAGGCCATGGAAGGCCTGAATGTGTGTGCGTGTGACTGTGTTTCACATACAAAAGAGACCCTAGCTCAAAGAGGAAATCAAGGAAAGAAGAAGAAGAAGAAAAAGAAGAGAAGGAAAGAAAAGGGAAGAAGATCAACCACTCTAAGCTCTCCCCAAAATACTGTCGCATTTCTTTTCCTTGTCTTTTTTCTTTCACTTTCCATCTGAGGTGATACTAGGTAGAGGAAAAAAAAATAACCATTAGAAATTTGATTTTGTGAATAATAGTGCACTGATTTGGGTTTGTATTTGAGTAAAAATTGATTTGGTTTGAATTTGAGTCTAAAGTTGGAGGGTCATTTCTATGTATTTTGACTCAAATTTAAATTTGATACACATTTGAGTCAGCACTGGAGATGCCCTAAGGCTCGCAATTCATGTAATTCTGTGTTTGGTTTAGTTTTAGTGGTCGTATTTAATAACTTTTTTTAATTTATTGGATATTTGATTTGACGAATAAATTGTACTTAATCTAAAACGAATTCTATCAAAAATAGCCCAATAAATTTTTTACTAAAAGTAGTTTAGTAACACTTATTAGTTCATACAAACACTACATTATCATTTAAGTGCTTATCAAATTTTAAATGCATTCATTTAAATCCTCAGTAATTTAATTCAAATAATATTTTTCTACAGTTACTTATTTAAACTATAATTTTTTTTAACTCATCTAAACGGGACTAAGACAAGTTTGCTTGAGCTGGTTTAGTTAGGTCTTTAAAGCACAACACGAGCTTTCTCCATATAGTTCTATGGGCCATGGGTGTAGTCCATCAAAACACTCATGTCAGACTAGCATTGTTTTGTTTTTTATGACAACCTAGACCTTTCAATCACAAATTTGTTGAATTAGGAGTGCAATTTGAACAAGAGGCTCGAGTTTAGTTATATATAAATTGAACTTAAATTTTAAAATAATTCATTCGAATCTAATTCAAATTTGACCTTAAATTTGAACATTTCAAATTAAAATTTGACCCGAATTAAAATTTATTAATACCTTTCTGGGCTCGTCTATAAGCTTTAACCCCTCTCTCATGGCCCCTAATTCCATCATGATATTTGAGCAGGTCCAATATGGCCATGGAATTCATCCATTGACCCTTTTCATTCCTCTAAATCCCACTTTGCCCGAGTTATCTTTAGCACTGATATACCACTATGTGACACACCAACCACTACTTGACACGTGTAACCACAGGTCGGGTTATGTACAGTCATTCAGCTCATGCTCGGCCGTATAACTTATGCTCAGTCATTCAGCTCATGCTCGGCCGTATAACTTATACTCAGTCATTCAGCTCATGCTCGGTCTTATAACTTATGCTCGGTCATATAGTTCATGCTCGGTCGTATACCTCATCCTCGGTCGATCAAGGGCATAACCCATAGAGACCGAGCTCATATTATCAAAGCAGGAGTGCTCTCCTACAAAGCTAACATATATAGATGCAAGCCTTCAGTATGACACATCGATGATCAGACCTCATCACCGCCTCAATGAGCACGGAGCAGGAAATAAGGCAACAGTCTCCAACAAGGAAACTGCCACACTGTGTTGCCATAATCAACAAGGTAACTGATATCTCCGACGATCCAATCCCTATATTCATGACCCCAAATCCTAATCAACTTGGGAGAGCCACTGCCTATAAATTCAACCCTAAAGGTACGCTTTACTTTCATGCTCATTATTTGGCTTTCATTACAGTCCTTCAATTCAGTTTATTGACTTAAGCATTGGAGCGGCTACCGCCGGAGCCAACCCGGTGGTCCTCTGATCTTCTGTTTTCAGTGTTTCGCAGAGAGCCGAGCTTGAATCTTACGTGGGCCAAAAAGTGCAGCATCAAGCACTACCATCAATATTCATCTTGATATAAAGCAATGTTAGTAAAAGTCGTGACTTGGACAGTTTTTTAATTTCAATTATACGTACATTTTATATACACATAATTGTTATTCATAAAATACACAAACAATCGAGATTGGACTCAGGCACACAATTAATAGCATCTAAAATATATCATTATGTATGACTTGATGTTAAAAGTTAAGGAATGAATAGGAATAAGGTTCTATTCAAATAGTGTAAGGCGTGAGTTCGATTTCTTATTTTATATAATTATATAAAAATATTAGAAAATAAATTTAAAAAAATTAAATGAATAATTAAATCGACCTCTCCTATGATATCTAACAATTTTAAGAACTCTTTATGATTATTGATATTACACTGACATTTCATGAAAGAAATTGGGAGAAATTGACGTTGACGAAATACATGAATTTATGTTTTACTATTAGAGATAATTATACTGACATTCTTTATGATATTGATAATTACAAGAACTGTCCGTGTAATCTTTGAAAATATAGGAGACCTCGCATGTCAAAATTATAGGAAAACTAACATTAATGAAAAATATGAATTTATTATTTTATCTTTATAAATAATTATATCGATATTTTTTGTGACATCTAATAATTACAGAAACTTTTTTTATAATCTCTAAAAAAATAAAGAATGTCAGTGTAATATAGAAAAATATTTTAGTCATATAAGAAATTTAGTTGAAATTTTAACACTGTGAATAATAAATTTTGTATGAAAAAAGAATCTATATATTATATTATCAATATAATAAAAAGAATATTATTGTAATTTAAAAAACACTAGAAAAGTATGTGTAATTGTTAAATAACTATAGTATAATTATTTCAAAATAAAAGGGTAAATTATATCGACTTTTCTTAAGGTTTCTGAAAATTATACTGATCTTTTATATTTTACTTGACAATATACAGATATCTAACTATAGTAAATTTTTTTCTTCAATAAAATTGTTCCTTTCATTTTTTTTTTCATTTTTTCAAATTTTTATCAATTTTTCTCATTTTCTAAATAAATATTGATAAAAATTTTAGATTTATTTTTATATAAAATAATTTTAAAGAAGTTAGTAAAAATTGATCAAAATAAAAAAAAATACAAAAAAAATAAATAAAATGGATATTTTTTGTTATTTTGAACAAAAAAATTAACTAACAAAAAAGATATTATAAAATAAAAGGTCAGTAAAATTATAGAAATTTTATAAAATGTCATAATTATTAAAAATTTTATAAAAACTCAATGTATTGTAAAAAAAAAAAAAAATCATGAAAAAGTAATTTATAAATAGAAAAAATGTTGCGAGAGTATATTCGTGCCAACCTGACAAGTCCCGACTCTCAACTTCAAGTGTGCTTTGGAGTTGAAAGAGAATATAGTGGAAAGAGGGAGAGAGTAAAGTTTGAAAGAAAGAGAATACATCTACCAGTCAAAGGCACTAAAAACCGGCCATTCTCATTCTCCTTCCGCTTCCTCGTAGATGTGATATGCTGTGTTTCATACGAAAATGTTCGCAGGTTCCCTTTTCAGATAAGTAAATATTGCCTTTCTTTCTCTCTCTCTCTCAACATTCCATAGTCCATCGAAGTTGAATGGCGAGGCCCGGCAACAAGATTATTCAAGCCAAGCTGGTGGGTATGTCTTACCCTTTTCTTTTCCGAATCTCCTTTGCAATATGTTTACCATCTCTCTTTCTACACACACACACACACACACACATATATATATATATATATCACTTAACTCGTTGATTTCTTTCTATCAGTCCATGAGAGCTGCACTTGTTTTTTCTTTTGTATCTTTTATTTTTTTGCGTTTGTTTTAGACAGATCTGAAAAAATACGTGAAATTGATATATTATTCGATACAATACTACATTACTGCTCTTACATAAAGTGGACTTTTAAAATTTTATTGCCTTGATCAATTTAGGGCGCATTGAGACATCGCTGAAATTTGAATGCCTCAAATTGTATTTTACATAACATACAAATCAATTATACACCCAAAAAGATGGTGTAACCAACAAATTTTGTAATTGTTAGGATTTCAAGAAATGTTTCTATTTCAAATTTTCTACTCTTTTAAGTGTGATGATATCTTAAATTTGTGTAGTAGTCCCATCCACAATGATTTGTGCATAGATTCTATATATATTAAAACAAAATTAGGGCCCCTCCAATTTTAGTCCAACATGGAACTGTGCCCTTAGCTGGTAGGGTGTTCCAATTAGTTTCTGTCTTGTTTTTAAATTTCCACGATCATTCATACAATGTTGAAAAGTTCTAGACCTAGTCTGATGCACCAGAAACCCTGATATTTGCTCCGTTCACTTGTTAAATGTTGATTTCCTCAGGGAGTGAGAAGCCCTCTATTCCAAGCATGTGGCAGCATCCTTATTCATGATTCAGTTATACATTCCTTCTGGGGATGTCACAATTTGAATTCTGAAGTTTAATTGGTTGTTTTCATATCTCTGCAATTTGGGATGGTTTCTTATTTTAGACTATCCTTTGTGCCATGATCCTTTGATTTGGGGCGGCACTTCTGCTTTGAGCACATAGATCCTTTGTAGACCTTGCGTTAAGAAAGTTGGAACTATAGTCTATAGCCCTAGATAAAACTAAGTAATATTTAGTTATGCTTGCACAATTGGTGTGGATATGTAGTGTTTCTTCAAATGAATTTATGATGCAATAAATCGTATAACAAGGCATGTATTTTTATTCTATTCATATTCAAATGAATGCTTTGAAGATATTCAAGAGTTTTTTCTTTTCTTTTTCTGGGTTAAGTTCTTAATTTGATGTTTGGGAATTTACTGGGAATTTACACTCCATGAATTGGGTACTTCTACACACAGAAACAAAATAAACCTTTTGGTTGTTTAATTTTTGCATTCCTCTTTGAAATTCAATGCCTGTATTGCTTTCACATTGTGACCTAAACTTCGGTTCTATATCGATGTTCTTTTGGCATAGAGTACAGTCTTGACCTATTCTGAAAGGATATAAAGTTAAATACATTCGGACTATTGATGTATATCAACTTCTTTGGGATGAACAGTGTTGTAAGGGTATGGATTCTTCTTTACTGATGTCGTACATTTTCCTGTAGGTGCTTCTAGGGGACATGGGAACTGGGAAAACCAGTTTGGTATTAAGATTTGTCAAAGGCCAATTTTTCGACCATCAGGTTTGGTTTCATGTCTTGTTTTCCTGGATAATGTTCTTCTTTATCTAGTTATTTACATATGTCTACAACCAAAGAACCTTGACATTAGTTCTGATGCAGGAACCAACCATAGGAGCAGCATTTTTCACTCAAATATTATCTGTATCTGAAGCGACTGTGAAATTCGATATATGGGACACAGCAGGACAGGAACGGTATCATAGCTTGGCTCCTATGTACTATCGTGGTGCAGCGGCGGCTGTTGTTGTGTATGACATCTCAAGCATGGTAACTCTTGCAAAGATTTTTTGTGGTTATTCTTAGGTATTGCATGTCGTTACGAATTCAACTATGTTAATGTTTGTATTGAGATTGGCAGTATGGATAACACAGTGAAGTTATTGGATAGTTTCTCAACTGATTAATTTATGAATTCAAAGACTCGCTGAGCTATTAGTTAGTTGAAACTTGTATGACACTTCATTGGCTCCTGCTCCCCCTGGCCCCCCCGCAACAATTATAGCTAGTGCAAAATATTGCAGTTGTAAACTAAAAGCTTATAAATAAATTATTATGCCAATATTAGAATTGATGATGATTGGTCAAACAATGCATCACATCTTTTGAATAGAACCTCTTAAAACAATATAGCACATGGTTCCCTTTCTTTGGTTTTTTTTTTTGTTCCTCTCTCTCTTTCTTATAATATTAAATGGAATGAGAATATATATGTGTAGCTAAAACATTAGGTCCAATTCTGTTTTGATCTCCTCAAGTTAACAACTTACCCTACAATGCTTTATTCTATATTGGAAGCGTCAGAAGTTCTAGGCGGTTGATGAGATAGTTATGTCATCAATGTGTTTAGGTGACTATGGCTGAAAAGTTGTCTCTTTTGACTCCTTACTGGCAGACTATGCTTGAAATGCTTGTGGTTTGGCCCATTTTTACAGAAGTCCCTGTATTTCAAACCCCATAGTCGTGACTGAAGTGTCAAATGTCATATAAATAACAGAAGACAAGAAATGACCAAAATAACCTCATTTTTATTTGAAGATTATTTTGAATTTTAAAAGAAAAGAACTACCCTTTATCCCCTTTTTGTTAGGCCCGATTACACTTCACCCCTTATGGTTGCTCATAGAATCCTCGTGTCATCCATTTGAATGAAAAAACAAATAATACCATTAATCATGACCACATGAGGGTCAAATGTCGACTTTTGAAATATTATTATGTGAAAATGTGCAAACAACTATGGGGTGTAATTTACCCTAAAGTTTTTTTATTTAAACACTTATCTACCTGTGTTTGATATATTTGTTCATCTCTTAAGTGAGAACTCATTTGAATAATAAATGTGGTGTTTTGGCTTCAGGATACATTTATTCGAGCAAAAAAATGGGTTCAAGAACTGAAAAAACAAGGTGACACCATTAACTTGAAGTGCTCTTGTTGCTTTTTCTTTCTTGACTGATGGGTCATTAATATCTAAATTTATTTATCTTATTTTGCTCCTTTATCAACTCGTGATTATGATTATCAATTGCACAGTCTTCCCTTTCCAAAGAACATTTATAAACGTTCTCATCTGGAAGCTATCTTTGGTCACAAATTCCTTCTTATTTTCATACCTTTGTTCATTCCTAACATTCCACTAGATAATAGTGATTTAGTAATCAGTGAAATGTTGTCATATGATTGTGTCATGTACATAAGTGTGAAATAAAGTTTGTATCATCATGATGCAGTTTCAGAGGTCAGTTTAATATGAAGTCTTCATGTTTTTCTTTTTCAGATTTAAAACCATCTTATATCTTCTTTACCAACAAAAGACTTGTGCTTTCCTTTTCCAATGTTTGACTTCCCCACAGACTCTTTTTGTAACTATGTGAAATAACACTTTGTAGATATTTTCCTGGTTCATGTAGATTCTTGTGCGAGCCCATTTTATGTTTTCTATTCCATAAATGTAGTTTGTTCTAGGATTATGATTATCATGATGCAGTTTCAGAGGTCAGTTTAATATGAAGTCTTCATGTAATTCTTTTTCAGATTTAAGACCATCTTATATCTTCTTTACCAACAAAAGACTTGTGCTTTCCTTTTCCAATGTTTGACTTCCCCACAGACTCTTTTTGTAACTACGTGAAATAACACTTTGTAGATATTTTCCTGGTTTATGTAGATTCTTGTGCGAGCCCATTTCATGTTTTCTATTCCATAAATGTAGTTTGTTCTAGGATTATTATATGGATCATTTAAATGATATCTCTTATTACCCTACTTAGGAAATCCAAATCTTGTAATGGCATTGGTGGCAAATAAATCTGACCTGGAACAAAATAGAGAAGTGCAGACTGAGGTATATTCAAGCTTTCTTTTGTTTTTCTTAAGGTTCTTGAGAAAAATGGGATCACAACTACATTAGATGGAAACTTCAAAACTTATGAGGTATTCATTTTAAGTATAAAACATCTAAACATGGGTATGGATAGAAAATGATTCATTCTGCCTGATGTAAGGTGTGGGCAGAAAAGGCAGAAAAGGAACATATACTTAGTTCATTATAAGTTCCTTTGAATACTTAATCATGTTGCATTTGAATGAGTGAGATACACATGTTGGACATACTAAGCTTCTGATACACTTCATTTAGTCATAGGGTTAAGAACAGAAGAAGTCTGACACTTGAATAATTTTGTTCTGCTGGTCCTAAGGTTTAGGGATTATGCAAATCTAGCTTCCAGGCACACACCAGCACTTGACTCCTAACGGTGTCAAGTGTAGCATAGTTTAGGTCCATTATTAATAACAAATATTTGAATCATGTATTTGGTGTCAAAGTGTTGTTTTTTCATATTAGCATTTGGCTGTTAACAAGTCTGTGTCATCCTTCTTTTATTGGGAAAAAAATCACTTATTTGTGTTACAGGAAGGGAATATAATTCACTTATTTTGTGTTATCAGTCGCATTAAATCTAATATCGTGATGAGGATTGGTTGTGCCTAATGCACTTCTCCATTTCTTTTATTTGGTATCATGCAATGTAAACCTCTTGCATCTTTTCTAACACTTTCAGGAGGGGGAGCAATTCTCTCAAGAAAATGGAATGTTTTTCATAGAAGCATCTGCAAAAACTTCCCTGAACATTAATGAGCTTTTCTATGAAATAGGTAAGTTTTAATATATATTAAACAGAAGTTTTTGCTGGACAATGAGTACAGCCTATCATATTGGTGTTTGATGCAATTAGTCAAGCCAAAAGCACCCTAAAAAAAGTAAATAAATAAAGAAGGAAAAAAACGTTATATACTTTATTTGATTTGGTAAAAAAGAATTGGGACAGTTTGGCTTTTTGGTTTTCTTTTTCCTTTTCCTTTGGTCGCCTTCTTTTCCTTGGAGTTTGTTTTTAGTGTTTAACCATGCATTTGTTCAGTGGTTTCTGTAATTCTTTACACCTTTTGCAGCTATACGATTGGCAAAAGCCAACCCTTCGAAGCCTACTAGAGTGCATCTGCATAGTGAACCACAAAATAGAAGAAGATTATTTTGTTGCTTGGGATGACTTTTCTACTTGATGGATGTTAATAATAATGTGCAAACAGATTCTTGTGACCAAATACATGTCAATTTGTCACAAAGCTCTGAACGACTTTGATGATGCAAAAGAGATTTGTAAAAAAAATTGGTCACACAAAACTAAAAGTGGTGATAGTGATCAAGAAGTTTGTATAGTTGTTTATGAAAATGGTGCTACACCATATATTTGTTGATTTTACCTTTCATGTTATGAAAATCAAATCTTAATTTTCTAGTTGTTCATTGACTTTACCTTTCAGGTTAAGAAAATCACACCTTATGTTTCAGGTTCAAGACCCATGTCATTGTTAGGCCCTTCTTGAAGGGTACTCTTTTTGAGTAGCTTGTACATGCCTTGTGTTTTTAAGCACAGGAGACAGTTTGAATGGGAGAGTATTAAACTTGCTTGGTGAATTGGTTAGTCTACAAGGACTTGAGTGCTGGGGTTGGGTGGCAAATGAGAATCCACCCCCTTGCCTTTGGTCTTACAATGGATGATTAGGATTGCTCCTAGAAAGCTGATCTAACTGTTGTAGGCCTGAGATTCTTTTGGAACTCCCTTACAAATCTCTATTCTCTATGATAAAGTGAAACACTCTATACAACTCTACAAGGGTACTTTACAAGACTCTTAAGAATGTTCTACTCAATAAAAGAGAATTCTAGACAATTCAACAATGTTTAGAATAAGAAGACCCTGGAATGTTCAAGAGTATTCTACACAACTCAATATAAGAGAATCCTAAACAATTCTACAATGCTTAGACTAAGAAAACCTTAGAATGTTCAAGAGTTACTCTACACCACTCTTGAGGATTCTAGCCTCTTCCATGTAGGCAAGCCATGTAGTCAAAAAGGTTGCCTAGTAAGCTTTTGTGTGCTTTTTGCACGGCACTTGTGCGTCGTAACCTTTCTTCAAATTGGCAGTGTGTGACAAGCTACTCCTGATTTTTCAATAGCACTATCTGTTTTTCAGGAGACTCCTCTCTTCAAACTTTTTCCTCTCATTTGTGGCTGAAAAGAGCTTGATTGACTGGGGAAAAAAGTTCGAGTAGAACCCCTAGTCCATCAAGACACACTCATTTCATTTGAAGTCCTCTAAACAAAGCAGCACCCCAGATTCTTTGGGGTCAGGATTCTCAAGTAAATCCATTTAGCTATGTATAAATCTATTGTTCAGTTAGATAATTGGCTATTATATCCTTTTTTAAAAAAGGGCAAATCCAATGCATGAGGTTCCCACCACTACGGGGTCTAGGAAGGGGTAGGTATACGCAGCCTTACCCCCGCAAACAGAAAGGCTATTTCTGTGACTCGAACTCATGACCTCCCGGTCACAATGGAGCAACCTTACCGTTGCTCCAAGGCTCACCCTCCCATTATGTCCTTTCTTATAACCTCAAATCTCAAGCAAATGTCCTCTTCCTTCATTGCTGTAACACCATAACCTTCACCAAATCACTCCTCCTTAGTGACATAGTCATTGGATATATCTAGTTAGCCCCACCTTTATTGTCTTTTTATTGTCTTAAGCTTCAATTAGATCCCACTAACAATATGTGCTTTTATTTGAATTTTATAAACTGATTTAGTTGATAATGCTAAAGCATAAAACTCAATCTAAATCATATGATAGACCGATTATAACTGTAAGATAGGTTCTTTTGTTTGTATGTGATTAGACTAGCCTCAAAGTAGATACAGATGGTGATAGGAAGTGCAATTCAGCCTAGAAGAAAGTTGTGAACCCTTACAGGCAGAAGTGAGAAGGTGAAGTGGGAGATGTGGAGAATCCTCTTCCAAATCACTGCTGTTCAATGGTGTCACGATGTTGGGTGATAGTGGAAGTGCTGTCATCGGGTGGCAGTGGCAAACTGTCACCCCCTTCCATTGAAACAAAGAAAGCGAGACCTAAAGTGTTATAGCAGAATCAAATCCAAATTATGAGGAACCAAGAGCTGCTAATTGCAGTATCATTGCTACTTCCCCTTAAGAGCTGCAAACCGAGCCATAAAGTCATCGTAATCTGGTAGCTTAGGATGCACATGACTGTTTGCATTCGACATATCTGGCTGAAAGGAAGAGGCTCGAGCATGCCCTTTTGTTGCCTCAGTTGGACTTGTTGGTTCCAGAGGGAAAGATGTTGCTCTGGCCGGATGACCATCGTTGCTCTTTTCCATCATGGCATTGCTGGTATCAACAACTTGTCTCAAAGGAGGAGGCTTAAGAGTTTCTTCCACTTTTCCCTGTTCATTATGCAACTGTTTTGCATCTTCTTCTTTCATTCCATTTGAATTCATCTTCATCACCCCATTACTTGCGTCACTGCCAGTATCATTATGACCTGGCGGTGGTTTCAAGCCTCTCCTCCTAACTGACCTTGGTTTTGGCTTAGCTTCACGCGCCGAATTATCCTGGCTACTATTATTATCTTCCCCAACAATATGACCATTCAATTTTGTTTGCCCTGCCCCTTCACCACCAGAACCTGCAGGAGGAACCTCCAAACTGATTTCATTTTTGCTATCCTTTTGTTTGATATAAGGAGGTGGTATTAATCTGTGGTAGAAGGGCATCTTGTTTTCAACTTTTCCCGGGGCATTTTGGTCTGTACTCGCTACTTCAATATCTTTATTGGGAGTCTTTTCCAGCCTTTCAGGAGACAGATGACCTTGATTATATCCTTTAGAGGCGGCAATTTCCCCACGGTTATGCAGTTTGTGAACATCATTGTTGACTTCCTTTCTTCCTTGAGATGATAGGACCTCCATGTCCATTTTCGTAGCAGTATACTCCACTTTGTTATTTTCATATCCAGCATCATGGTTTTCTGTTTTCTGGATAAATTCATTCCTCATTTGATGTGATTTGAATATATCATCATTGGCATCCTTGGAGCGGTCCTGCAAAAGAGTGAAATGTAGAAGAAAGTAGTAGGTCTGTTCATCTGGGGACACCATCTTTAAAACTGTATATACAGTGATTGATTGGGAGAAAAAAAAATGAAAACCAGTAAAATGCAGGATCAGAGGGAACTTTCCCCCCCAAAATATCAATCAAACTTTTAATAAACTTGACCCTGACGCAAAATTTCCGCGATCAATCTTCTTTTTCTCCTCATTTTGGAGCAGATAGTGTATAAGTGGTAAATATGTTGAAAGTATTATTAAAGAAAAGCGGGACTTCCCAGACCTGTTTTTTGGTATTATATAATCACCATGCCTTTATAAACAGCATTTTAATATTTAACTCCATTTATAATAAGTTTTTAGTTAGGTGATAGAGCTGTACTTGGGAGACAAAATAAGTATTTATAGTCTTAGTGCTCATAAAGTAGCTGTCAAAAAAAACGTGTTGTTTGAATTGAGCAGTTCACTGTTTGGATGAGCTGTTAAAAAATATTTAACAACTATCAAATGTGGTCAGTTTATAATAGACTTGACTAACTTAATGAAAAATGCTAGACTTTTTAACTTAATCTAAAGTGTACTTAACGAAAAAGTTGTGACTAATAAGTGCGTTTTGTAATTCTATTCCGAACAGTTTATTATCAATTAAGTGTCAATGAGACCCTCAAAACGCAAGTAAGTGCAATGGACAAATTGAACCAAACATAGCCTTAATCTTCAATTATCTTTGTTATTCCCATCCTTGATACGAAGGCTACGAGTCAAGGAGATGAATAAAAAGTATACAGGGAAGCTTACTTGTTTAGATGCTGGTGGCTTGTACAGCTTCTGTTCCAAAGCTTTGCAATCCCATTCTACACCAGACTCAAGTGCTATATCTTGCATTAATTGAAGCTTCATATCCTTTGTCAGAGATGTTGAATTTAACTTAACAAACTGAAAATAAGCAGTTAGCCTGTTAGTTAAATACAAAAATTATATATAAACACACACACACACGGTAACCTATAAGACACACATATAAATTGTAACCTATAAGAAACTATGTATTTTGTGTGTGTGTGTGTGTGTATATATATATATATATATATATATATATATATATATATATATATATATACCTCTTGATTGACATAAGATTCAAGGGAATTCCCATATCTGTCGGTAAAAATACTTCTAAACTCGCGTAATTCTGGTAAATCAGCAAATCTTGCTGCAGCAAACATCAAAGATGATACAGCTTCCTTGCATTCCTCAGGGCATTCTCTACATAGAAAACATACATTCAGGGGAAGATTTGTTAGTTTCATATCTAAGAAAAAGAAGAAAAAATGCATGAGAAATAATAATTATGCTTCATATACTATAATAACAAACACTATGGAAAAGAAAATTTATGCAAATAAAAATAGTCATGTCAGAGAAATAGTTGATTTACAATCCTTGCTTTTATCTGCAGAAGCATAGGGATTAATTTTTCCTTTTGTCATCTGCCTTTGTTTTCCCAAATCATGTTTCTCACCAGAATAGATTTCCCAAGTCATAACTATTCCAATAACCTTTCTATTCCTTCTGATAGTCATCAGCTCGCATTTTCAAAGAGATCTGACATTCATGCCACTCTTAACTCCACCAAATAGTTTAAGGGTTAGTTTGGCGGGGTGGGAGAAACGGCATTTTCTCAAAAGGAAATATTTGGAGCGGGGAAGAATAGGGTTATCTTATGCAAAGGATATGCGCCCGTGATCTTTGATTCTCTTTCTGTCTATCGGTCTATGCCTCTCTCATCTGACAATTACACATTTTTCAGTTCGGGAAACTTTATATGTATACATTTATATAAGAGCAAATCTTCAGACTATATGGGTGAGAAGCAGGCAAACAATATAGACAATTTAACTTTGCATATATATACCTCTGTTTATTCATGACTGGAAGATGATTTGAGACACACCCACAGAATTGCTCAACAAAATCATAACATCTTGATAGATTCAGCTCCACCAGAAGCCCTTCAGCCTGCTTCAACATTCACACAATAAATTAAAAAAATCATAACTCATGACTGATGTATACTAAATATTGAAAGCAGATGGGTGCTTCCTAAATATCCAAATCATTAAACTTCACCAGGATTGTAAACCCATTGCACTCCCATTCTTGCTTTGTGTTCCAAAGTTGAGCCCTTTTGTTTCCTTAAATTTTTTTTTTTTTTTTGCAACATCTGCCATCTTAATTCCAAACCCCACTTACAATAATCCAGGAATTTTGACACGAGACAGGTCCATTAACTAGGTTCATAAACTCAACAAATGATATTTTATCATGTTTAATTTATTTTTTTGTTCCTAAAAACAAAACATTTTCTCTAAACGGAGAATATTATTAGCGGATCCATGCAAAAACTTCTCTACAATAATCTGCCCTCTCAAGCTGTGTATTCATAACTTAGTTGTTTTCATAAAAATCGAAACCCTCAAAGCATTTTTTTCTTTTTTCTTTTTTGGAAGAGGGTGTAATGAGAATTCACCACTTACGCATCTGCATATACCTATCTAAAAAATTCAAAAATTTTAGAACGCGTTAGAAATTAGAATACGTTTTCAAAAAACTATTTTCTATACTCAGAAAACAGAAACAAAATGAAATTATTTATAGATTGGAGGTGTTTTGAAAAAATATATTTGGAAAAGAAATCTGAAAACATATCATTTTAAAAAAACAAAAAAAAAGTAATTTTATTGGATTTAAAAAATTCAAAATATTATAAAATGAATAATCAACCAAAAAAACGTGTAGTTTCAAAATTCTTACAAAAAAAAAATGATCAAAACAGAAATATGAATTGTAATAGGACTTTAAAGATTCCAAACTGAAAAACTTCTGGAGACAGCAACAAAAGAATAAAATCTTGATACATATACAGATACAAATACAAATTGCAAAATCTTAGTAATTCATGAAACATGGTATAAGCAACTGAAAATGCTTACATTTTGAACCACAAATCAAAAATAAATAATGAAAATGAACCACGGCCTTCAAATTCATGAAAATCCAATCAAAAACTGAACAAAAAAAACAAGAAATCACAACAACCCAATATTACCCTTCCGTACGCATTGATATCAAGACCATTTTTGAGAAGATCCGCAATATCATTCTTCAAATACTTCTGCATTGCATTTCTCTTCCTCCGTATGATTTCGAGCCGAGTATTCGTGAGCTTGATCGATGACTTGCTATATATATATATATATATATATAATAAACGAAAGAAAAAGAAACAAAGTACAAATTAGATTACAGAAACAGAAATTATTAATCAAATTAACGGAGTCGATATTTAGAAATCTAACCATTTTGAGTAGAATTTACTTTTTAATAACCCCTCAAACATGTTGATTTTTTAGACTCCCTGAGCGAATATTAACAGAAATAAATTTATAGAACAATTGTTCTGTAAAATTGAATCAAAGTTACGCCAAGAATCGGCATTAGAGAAGTTCAAAGGAAAAGAAACGAAGCTAGTTAGATAAAGGAAGCAAGAAAACTCAAGAGCGAGCAGCGAAAGAAAAATGAAGAATCTCTGTATCAAGAATTAAAAGAAGCTCAAAGCCTCAAACAGTAATGATATATATATATATATCTATTTTATATTTTAGAGAGAGAAAATGAATGTTATATATATATATACCGGTATTAGAGAGGAAAGAAATGGAGCAGCTTTAGAGAGAGAAAAGAGAAGAGATATGAATGAACATTCCATGCACTAATTATCAGGACGTGTATATATATATATATATACACACACATATAGATAACTGTAATGATTTGAGTGTTTTACGATAATAGCCAGGGGATTAACATTGACAAAGGAATGATCTGGCGCGAAAAGAGAGGGTAGTTTAGGCAAACGGAGAAAAATGCCAACACTACAGAATTATCGATTACGAAGTCGGCGGGTCCAGATGAGATTAGTGACCGCGAGAGCATAAACCGCGCGCGGGAGACAAACCGTCGAGGATCCAGTTGTTTATTTCGTTAATTATTTTCCTCCATGTTTTAAGGTTGATTTTATTTATTTTTTTAGCAACACTATCCTTATCATAATATTTTATCAATAAAAATTTACTGCTTAATTAATTAAAATAATATTATTTTTACCATAAATTTTTTACTCACGTAGTTATTTGAGTACTTAGTTAATTAAACATCTTGATATATGTGAATGCTAGTTGATTAAATTTCTTGATGTTAGTCAATTAAATTTCTTGGACTTACTTGCATTAATTAACACCAAAAAATTGAATTCACTAGCACTCGAATAGCTATAACAGCAAGTAAAATTTTTTGATAAAATATTATGGTAATAATAATATTACTCAATTAACTAGTATCTGTATATATCAAGAAACGTAATTAATTAGACACTTGAACAATTACATCAATAAATAAAAAAATTTAATAAAATTTTATGATAAGAATAATATTACTCTCTTTCTTTTTTTCTTTTTTTTAAGCATATTACAAGTCATCTTTTTGTTTTCGGTAGTTTTCTTCTTGCTTACCAAAAAAGAAAAAATCATTTATTTTCAAGAAATTGCGCCATTTTTAATAATTTGTCACTTTCATCAACCAAATAGGCAAGTAAAATAGCTCATGTGGAAAAACAAATTGATGGACTGATTACATATCTTTTATGATAGGTTTTAAGAGTTTGTTTGGACTAACTTCTGCACATTGTTTTTGTTTTAATATTTGTAAAAAAAATGTTTTAAAAATTTTAAAATAGAAAAAGTTATACTAATTTTTTTAAAATTTCTAAATTACACTAACTTTTTTTATTTTTACTAACAAACTATAAATATCTCATTTCAATTAATTTTCTTGTCTAAAATAATAAAAGTACTTCTATTATGGTTTTTTTTTTCCGATTTTTGACCAATTTTTAAATTTTTTTAAAAGATTTTTTTATTTTATATAAAAATAATTTTAAAATTTCTAATAATATTTATTTAGAAATTTTATAAAATTTGATCCAAATGCAAAAAAAATAAAAAAAACGTAACAAGAGTACTAAAAGAATAGATATAATTTCTTTACATTGCAAAAAAAAAATAGAAGTTGTAGGGTCTGGCGTGTAGATCTAGGTCTTTGGGCCTGGGTGGATGGATAAGACATAAAAGTATAATCCAATTTTATAGCATGTATCATGAGGTGCACCTAAAAGAATGTCCGCTAATTTGGTGCTGTGATTGCGTTCAGACTTGCATGGGTTCACTCATTGGCAATGATCATATACCTATTTTGAGGAGCCCATCAAAACTTTTTCTTTTTCTTTCCACCCGCGTTGATTGTTCAACCCAGTAATTTCCTATATATATATATTAAATACAAGTAATGTGAAACAAAAAATCCTAATACTGTATTTTTATGTAATATTTTAAGAAAATGTGTATTTAAATAAGATAAAGTTAATTGTCATTTTATTTTTGAATAAATTATACTAATCTCTTTTAAGATTTTTAATAATTTTATTTATTTCTCTTAAATTTTTTGTAATTATACCGATCTTTTTTATTTTTATTAACAAATTACAAATACTAATTCTAGTTCAAAAAAAAAAAAAAATCAAAATGACAAAGCTACTTCTTTTATTTTTATTATTTATATTTTTAAAACTTTGACTAATTTTTTTTAAATTTTTTTATTTTATTTAAGAATAAATGTAAGATTTTAATTAATATTTATTTTAATATAAAAAAAGGGAAAAATGATCAAAATTGAAAAAATGTAAAAAAAAAACATAGAAGAAGTAATTTTGTTATTTTAAAAACAAAAATTACGGATATTAATAATTTTGTCAAGTAAAATAAGATGTCAGTGAAATCTTAGAAATCTCAAAATAAATTAGTCTCAATTATATTTTTAGGGATAGTATTTGATTCCGAATCAAATAAAAAGAATTTTTTTATATTCACGTATTTATTTATATATATATATATCATGTAAATATTTAATTTTAATAAAATAAATAAATAAATTATAAAACACATGTTTATTATATATATAATATGTTATAATTAAAACACGTATATGAATATAAATAAATTCTCTTATTTAATTTAGAGTTACGTATTATCATATGTAATGTCTTTGAAAATCATGTCTCGGTCGAAAAACATCGGTTGGTATGTAATTTACCCTCCTTTTCTTTTAAGGCTAAAGCTACTTTGTAAACAACGCACCGCGACGTCCGGCGGAGGATGTGCGATCTGAACAATGACGACAATGAGAAGGACTAAAGTAGCTTGCGATGTTGGTCTGGTAGTCTGCAATGAAGTCAAATACAAATTTTGCCCTCTGTATTTGCCGGTCACTGTAGCCAAGGGCTCTTTTGTGACATGGACCTTGGCAAAACCAATGGTAATATATTGACTATTTAGATTATATTAACTTATTCTATGTATTACTATATATAGCTTGTATGTCATTCTCACTGTCATTCCTGATCTCGCTTTTGCACTTGTTTCTTTTACATTAGAAAGCATGTAACTGTGTATGTATATGATTCTTGAATTGAATTATTGAGCTATCCCTACCATAACTAACAATTGGTTGAATTGAAGTAAAAATAAGTGGCAAATATACCGACTTTTCTTGTGATTTATGACCATTAGTATAATTTTAGAGAACTTTAATTATTAAAAATTTCAAAAGAAATCAGTCTAGTTTATCCTAACTTTTCTAAAAAATCCCAATTGAAAATGCACTGAGGTTGTCACTTGTCAGATTGAAGTACAAAAAGAAGCTACCTGAGTAGCTTGAGATATATCTTTTATAAACAGTTTCACGTGTCAAGTTTCCTTCAATTATAATCCTTTTGTGGTAACATCTACATTATCAAGTATGAATTTACAACTGTGAGATGATAAAAATGTTGCTAAAATTTTGTTTAATGCAATTTTCGTGTAGGGATGCCCAAACTTTTGATGCCAAATATCTCTATTTGCCTTTGCCTTGTTGAGTTGAATGCTTTCTTTGGACGCCCTAGGCATAAAATCTTTCTCTACTTCTCAGTGCAATTATCTTCTTGGATTTCTGGTCCTTCATAAATAAATAAAAAAACAACAGAGGAGAATTTAAAAACACGGGGGAGAGAGTGTTTTTTTTGGGGAATCTTTGGACTAACAAAACATTGGTAAGTGCATGTTTGGTGGGGGCGAGAGAGGGAAGAAATCAAGGCTCGCCCAAAATTTGGGAACAGAGCAAAGAGGAAACAGGCATTACAAATGTGGCCAAATGGTCCCTAAGTTCTAAATTCCCATAGGCATTACAAATGTGAAACATCAGCGAAGTCTTTCCATCACCAATAACAAAGTTATTACAAATCACTGACCCTCGAAGTTATCTCCAGCTTGTCCTGTATCCTGATGTTCATCTTAGTTATTAACCAAATGTACTTCATGTCTAGACATTCTCTTGCTATGGTGGTATCACCTATGTTAAACATCATTGGATAATAAACCAGTTTAGAGATCTAGTTAAAATTCATTCTGTAGCTCTTATTTGCTCTTCCATGGCCGGCAGAAGAGTCCTTGCTTATGTGCTCTTTATTCTCATTTTCAAGCTCTTAAGCACAAAACAGGCTAATGAAATGGAAACCATCCCACAAGGCCAACAGCTTAACAACAGGTACAGTCTAGTCTCCGCCAGCAACAGCTCCAAATCAGGATTCATCAAACCCAACAGATTATCATCATCGAAATCCCACTACTTTGGGACATGGTCCCTCAAAAATCCCTACAGGAAATTAGTGAACAACACAGTAAATGATTCATGGGGAGTTGTCAATGTTGACATCAATGGTAAGTTCAAAACAGTAAGCAGTGGAAGAGAAGTAATTGTTTTAGGTTGTCATCTTCAAGCAGATGGTAGTCATGTAATTGTTACTCTACTGGATTCTGGGAATTTGATTTTGAGGGAAGTGAGTTGCAATGGATCTACAAGGTGGGTATTGTGGCAAAGGTTGAAAAAAGTAGGCATCAACCTTGACATCGGATCTGGGGGGGGACTTTGTTGACAGCGAAATCCCTCCCTGCAGGACAGGGAATGAGGTTTTCAAGAAAACATCAGGATTTTTTGACTTGTCAGTGTTACAAGTTCATGTATATGCGGATCCAAATATGAATCGCAAAGATTGTGAAGCCATGTGCTGGTTCCATTGTGGTTGTTCTCTTTATACCGAACAGAACGGTAGTGGGTGTGCATATTGGGTGGGAAAATTGGAATTTCTTGTTATTAACATTTCAGGTGGCATATTCTACGTACTAACTTCCAACCATAGCAGCAAAGATTCCAACAATAGCAGTAATAGCACCAGCGGTAATTGTACCTTTTCTGGGTTGGTCTTGTTTAGGCTCCATAAAATAGGAAAATAATTTGGGTCTGTACATCCCACTCATATACACATATGCATCCATATACACATCTATACAGACATAAATATATATATATATATATATATATATAGATGTCACAGTATCTCTTACTCTATTTTATTCTTCCTTTGTGTTCATCTCACAGGAATACCTCCTAGTGTTAATCAGCCTGACACAACTCATCCAGGCTGGACCAGCCGGAAGAAAAGACTGGAAAAGGAAGTAATATAAAGAGGTGGTGGTGGATATGGTTCCTTGTGGCATTTGGACTTGCCTGTAACAATGTTCCTCCATGGCTTATTGTACCATTTAAGAGCAAAAAGCCAAGCAGAAAAAGGACAAGATGATTTTCAAAGTAGGCCCTCTTACTAATTTTAAGGATTTTAGTGTCTGAGGGACTAATTTTGATTCTCATGTGAACATGTTTTGCAGAGGAGGAAAATGCAAGCAAAGAGAAGTTATCATCGCTAGAAATGGGAACATTGTTTAAACCTTCCCATGAATTTGATAAGCTTGAAGGAGGAGACAAATTAGGTGACTTGTATTCATTTAGCTATGAGAGCATATCGGCTGCCACTGATAACTTTTCTCCTGAAAATAAGCTTGGAGAAGGTGGATTTGGACCTGTTTTCAAGGTGAGTTTATGCATTAGTTCAAAGTCCTATCATCTACTAAAGGAAATGTCTACTAATTGTGTAGGATACCAGTAATTTAGATAGAGATTTTTCCATCTTTAGGGTATATTGCACAATGGACAAGAAATAGCTGTGAAAAAACTTTCAAGAAGCTCTAGTCAAGGACTGGTGGAGTTCAAGAATGAGATTATGCTTATTGCCAAACTCCAGCACACAAACCTTGTTAGGCTTTTGGGCAGCTGTGTACAAGGCGAGGAGAAGATGTTAATCTATGAGTTCATGCCAAACAATAGCTTGGATTGTTTTCTCTTTGGTTTGTATAGCTTTAACAATTATCCCTTTATTTTATGATATCAATACCTAGATTTCAAATACTTGGTCTTAACTAGATTTACAAATCACACTTGGACAGATCCTACTAAAAGGGAGACATTAAATTGGAAAAAGCGCCGTGCCATCATTGAAGGGATTGCTCAAGGACTTCTCTATCTTCACAAATATTCTAGATTTAGAGTGATCCATAGAGATTTAAAAGCCAGTAATATATTGCTTGACAATGAGATGAACCCCAAAATATCAGATTTTGGAATGGCTAGAATCTTTGGGAAAACAGAATTTGTAGCAAGGACAAATAGAATTGTTGGGACGTAGTAAGTGAACACCTATTATTTTCATCTCAATAAGAATCATGCATACCCAGAATGTAATTATGTTTAATGTTCGATCCAGTGGTTACATGTCTCCCGAGTATGCTATGGAGGGTCTTTTTTCGGAAAAGTCTGACGTCTTCAGCTTTGGGGTCTTACTTATTGAGATAATTAGTGGGAAGAAAAACACTACATTTCACACGGATTACCTCAACCTTGTTGGATACGTAAGTAAAATAATATAAACTGAATAATTGTTGGAATTCATCCAATTACAAATAGTTTACAATGAAATGTTTTCCATTAATGATTTAACAATAACTAACCATGTTGATGAAATTGTTTCAGGCATGGAACTTGTGGAAAGAAGGTAAGATTCTAGAGCTGATTGATCGAACAATGAGTGACTCATGTTCCAGAAATGAATTACAGAGATGCATCCAAGTGAGTTTCTTGTGCTTACAAGAAATTCCAACAGATAGACCTACCATGTCTGATGTTGTCTTAATGCTTACAAATGAGACAATGCCTCTCCCAAATCCCAACCAACCTCCATTTTGTTTTGTAAAAAGCAAAAGAGATTTGGACTTGAACAAGCACGAGTCACAAAATGGTTCTTTGAATGTTGTAACTATTTCTACATTAGAAGCCAGATAATCACAAGGTTCCCTCATTTTTTTTATTTGATAAACTGCTAAACAAACCAAAAATGAAAAAAAAAAAAAAAAATAGCTAGGACATAGAATAAAGTACAAAAGAGAAAAACATATATGTTCTCAAATGCTTCCAGCATTTTAGACTTTTCATGGACCCAATCTAGAAAATCCTCTGTGCCCAAGACTAGCCTTAAAATATTGAACCTTGCAGATTTTTGAGCAAACCTTTCACTCTGATGCTAAAAGAAACAGAGCAATTATGCAATTTATGTAGTATGTACTCTTTTCCTTAAAGGTTTTTCCCCATAGAATTCAAGTGAGCTTTTAGGGTAATTGAAAAAACACTACTATAGGGTGAAAAACTCCATTTCTGTTCTTAAAGATGGAAACTATGCAACTACCTGCACCAAAACAAGTCGGCATTCTTTATCGAGAGAGGTTCTTGTGAGGAAGAGATCACTGACAAATTAGAAAATTGTTCCATAAACTATAAATTTCAGTGATGGTAGCCAGGTAAATGTACTGACATGTATGGATATAATGAATGTAAACACATTCACAGACATCAGGCATAATTGTGGAACTTTAGATTCAAAATAATTGGTACTATGTATTTTTTTATGATATTATCCTGGCGACTCTTTCTAAGTGTTGCAGGTCAGAGAGTTTTAGCAGGTTGTAGCAGTCTAGCAGATATTATGAATGTAAACACGTTCAGCAAACATCTGACTTAAATGGTTGATGAATTGTGGGACTTTTGATTCAAAATATGTGGTAGGACTCTGACAGTTAATTTCATATCAACTTTTTCATGACTGGTCCCAAGATTCTTCAAAATCACTTCAAGGATGAAATTTAGAATTAATAGGCACTCTAGTTAAGGATATATTTGTATGCAATACTGCAGTTAAGTAATAATGCCTTGACCTAACAAGTCCAGGAGCATCTCCGGTGGTAACTCAAACCCTTAACTGCAAATTTTTGTACAAAAATTTCCTCTCATGGTTACTTAAATTCGTATTCCAATAAAGTTTTACATCAAATTGCAGACTCAAATCAGTCCAAATTTAAGTAGCCATTGAAGAGCATGGGACTCAAATTCAATTTTTACTCAAATTATGACTTAAATTTGGATAAAAAATTGAGTCACCATTGGAGATACTCTAATTATTACATATTGCAAATGCAAAGAACTTAAAATATGAGATAGAAATGAAAAGAACGACATGATGAAATGTAAAAGATCAGAAGTAGTTAGGCCAAAGACAAAGCAACAATGAAACAATAAAATCAAATTTGGATTCTCAGATTGAATTAAAGAAAGTATGAATCAGAAATCAGAACTGGGTAGTCTTACCATGCGTGTCTGATCATGTCAAACCTATTGGGGAAGTTACTGCGCTTGAGCCAATCTGATCATCACTGCGCTTGGCAGGTTGCTTCCACTTCAGAGTTCAGACAAGTTTAGGATAAATGCCATGCTGTATTGGGAAAGGCACTCATTGGGAGTGGACTATGAGTATCACAAGTAGAAGTAATTGTTGGCTAATGGCTTCTGTTGTGGTAGAATTCGACTCGATCGGATCAACAATTGAAACCCTCTCGAAGGCTCCTGCGAAATTAAGCAATCGTGAGGATCACCGGTTTTGGCTCGATCAGATCAACGGCTGAAATCCTCCCGATCGTGACAATCAAATCATAATGGGTAAATTAGATATTTATGACAATTATATCATCTACTTTTTAAAATTATACTGATCAATAATATTTTATTTGACAAACTTTAAATATTTTTTTTAATTAAATAATTTTTTTAAAATAATAAAATTGCTTATTTTATTTTGCATTTTTTCAATTTTAATTGCAAAAAATTAATTAAGAAACAAATAACGAGAAGAAATTTGACAAGTAGCGATAATTTAGTTCATGGCAGGTTACTTGTTTGAAATTTATCTTGGTAGACTTATACTTTGCAGCAATTTAAGATAGCAATTAATTAATTAACTAAATTAATTTCAATTGATTAATTATTCAACATAATCACGCAGTTAACATTAAATGAATTTTTTACTGGTACTAGTTAATTAGGTAAGAATCATTGAACTAAACAGTACAATCAATTGTTATAAATATAAATTTAATATTAGATTTTAAACACAATATATTCAAGAACTAAAGAAATATATACGTCTAACAGTATTTATAAATACATTCTTTGAAATATGCTAATCAATTGAAACATTCTTAAATTTTATAATATAATAATACAGTGACATGTCAGTGTCAAGTGTCGCATTAATGCCACATCTAAAGCATCGTTTGGTGTCAGCCCTTCAACCATTGGAATGTTTATGAATACATTCTTTTACCTAGCTTCCATCTCTGAAATTGATATTTCATTCAAGGAACAAATTTCAGGCTTGCTTCCAGTGGGTATGGGCATCTAGTGACCTCCTGCCAATGAAAAAGGCTGGTCTTTTTGGTGTAGCCAGTGGTATAGCTTCGTTTGTAATCATAGAAACAACATCTGGCATGGTAGGTCTTTCTGTTGGACTTTCTTGTACACATGAGAGACCGACTTGAATGCACCTTGACACTTCATTACTCTGAAATGAATCATTTAGCGAGGAGTCAATCAACTCTAAGCCTTTACCTTCTCTCCCCGGCTCCCATGCCTGAAACAAAATCCAGTTTGACAAGCATAAGTTGCAAATACAAATCAATGGTTTTGATTAGGAGCTTACATATATCCTATGAGGTTGAGCGGGCGCACTGGATTATAACTGCTGTTATTCTTCTTGCTGCTTATAATCTCAAGCAGCAGCACTCCAAAACTAAATACGTCAGACTTTATAGAAAAAATCCCCCCGATTGCATACTCATATAACTACTGTAAGGAAAATAATTAGTTAGTATTTGGAACCATGTGTCAGTTATAGTTGTATTAATTACTCACTATGTTCAAACAATCCTCTCTTGTGTTTGCTTCAGAGTCATTCTGCTCAAATATTCTAGCCATCCCAAAATCTGAAATTTTTGAAATTATCTTCCCGTCCTAAATCTCTATGAATTATTCTCAATCTTGAATATTTATGAAAGGTAAATAAGTCATTGAGCAACGCCTTCAATGATGTTTACGCGTTTCTTCCAATCTAATGAGTTTTTTTTCTGCACGGATCTGTAAGTGGGATTTGTATAACAAAGATATGAGCTTTTGATAAGTATTAAAGAAAGTTCAACATTTAAAAAGAAAAAAAAAAGGAGTTGCAAGTGTTGAATGTTGGCAACCGAAATCCAGGCTTTTGCTTGGGCATGTACTCATAGATCAGATAACTTTTCTTCTCCTTCAATGCAACATCCCAAAAGCCTTAACAAGATTGTTGTGCTGGAGCTTGGCAATAAGTAAAATCTCATTCTTAAACTCCAGTAATCCCTGTCCTGAACTAGTCGAAAGTCTCTTTACTGCTACAACTTTTCCATCACGAAAAATCCCCTGGAATGCAGTAAAATTTGTGAGTTTACAAATCATTTTGCTTAGAAGTCTCCAAGCGAGGTTTACCTTATAAACAGCTCCAAAACCACCCATGTCCGAGCTTATTTGATGTCGAGAAATTGTTTGTAGCAACCGCGCGCTATGCTTTCAAAGCTGAACACTTGGAACTCATGGACCTTTTTTCCCCTGCTATCTTTGGTAGGCGTTGTACTAAAACCTAGCCCAAATAAAATCTCCTGTTTTTCCTTGTATTCTATTTGATTTACATAAAAGGTGAGACATCAGTAGACACATATATTCAATTAGTAGACTTTTTCGTTTCTTTTAATTCCATTTGCAGGGAATGGGATGTCTCGGTTGGCAACCCAGACTCCATGTTGCATCGATACTTGATCAAGATCAACCCACTCCCACTTGTTGTATAATATTCCCAAGTAACGGTTACTTGAAGTGCCCAGGCTGAAGAATTGTAATCTAAACTCCCCATTATAGCTGAGATGAGGTAGTGCTTCCCATCGCTCATCTGGTGGCCTTGTAAAATTGTGTGTGGCTGTGAATAAGAAGGGCTAATACTGAAGAAGAAACAAGAGAAGAAAGTGACACGGATGACTAGTAGTTGTAGTTGGATTCTTTCTCTGCTACTGCTAGGAGTAGCCATTAATAATTAATGGGTGATATGTAGAGCTTGAGGATGAGTTTCAAGAATCAAGGAATTAGCAGGCCCTCTTGATTGGTGATCTACTCTCAAGTGTTAAGTTACATAGGTCTATTGGAGCTGAGTAATTTCTGAGTTTAAATCGTTTATTTAGCAGTAGTCAATGATTATTTGATATATGGGTCTTCATTGCTCGTTTGGCCCGGCTTATTGCTGGATGAGTTGCGCCTTGTTTCAGTCCATCAGTCCATGCCATCAACGTCCCCCCAAAGGAAGACCCAAAAGACTTTGGATATAGTAATTCATTCAACAGTCCTAGAATAGAAGTCCGAAGTCATGCGAACTTAAAAAACGCGTTCGAAGGGTTTTCTCTCGTGATGTAGAATTCGGAGTCATTTACCTATTTGAAAGTGTACTGAGACATCTCAATCTAAAAACATAGTATTTTTCACACCTTCAATCAATGGAACCAGTGATGCTTTGGTATATTAGTAAATCGACCGTGCTTGATTCCAAATTAGGTACAAGTACGTAGATATTACAGTTTTAATATGTCATGTATACACTTACATGATATTTATGTGATTATTTAGTTTTAACATAAAATAAAAATATAAAAAAATACATGTATATTACATATGTAATAAATTATAATTAATACACGTACTATGATAAAAGAAAGTTCCATCTACTGAGTCTGAAGGTAAGTATTGTCATTGGTAAATTGGTGGGGACAAATTCTAAAAAGTCTGAAACTTCCACAAATTTTGTAATAACTCAGTAGTGTATGCTTACATGAATACGCATACGCATTGCTACTGCTTTACCTGGCTTCCATTTCTGAAATTGATACACCATTTAGAGAATAAATTCCAAACTTGTTTTTGGGTGTCTTTAGCTCTTCCTTCATTTCAATAAAAAATACTGGTTGCTTCGGTTCTGGCAATTCCATAGTTTCATTTGTGAGCATGAAAGCAACATCTGACATGGTGGGTCTATCCATTGCATGATCTTGAACGCACAAAAGACCCACATGAATGCATCTCATTACTTCATTAGGAGGGCTTGGATCATATATAGTTGGGTCTACTAGCTCTAAGGCTCTACCTTCTTTCCAGAGCTCCCATGCCTGCAACAAGTTCAGTTCATACAAATATTTGTAAAGATCAAATTCCAATTATAGGTCAAATGGCATATTTGAGATTTCTTCAAATTGGATCAGGTCCGAACTACTTTTATTAAGTTATCTGATTTTCAAAAAAACCAACTCCTCTCTAGCTTAACATTGATCAGATTTTAAGTATTGTTTTAAGAACAAATGTGAACCAATGTACTGTTAAAAATCAGTCCCTGTGTGTTCCATAGAACTGGTTGTAGCCCATTCCCAAAAAGGCCCAAAGTTTCCGAATTTATAGACAAAACTTCAAATTCAACTTAAAACTCACATAGCCTATAAGGTTGACCAGGTGTTCCAGAATAATAGCTGCTGTAGTTTTTCTTGCAGCTCACAATCTCTAGCATTAGGACTGCCAAAGCTGAAAACATCAGTCTTCATCGAAATAATGCCTTTCATAGCATATTCCGGAGACATATAGCCGCTGAAGTTATAAGTAAACAAACTTTTTTAGTACCAAAAAGTGCAAGCATACACACACAAAAGTAGATGTTTTCCTCTAATTACTTACTATGTTCCAACAATTCTCCGCGTCTTTGCTTCAGAATCGTTCAGATCAAATATTCTTGCCATGCCAAAATCTGATATTTTCGGGTTCATCTCACTGTCAAGTAAAATGTTGCTGGCTTTTAGATCCCTGTGAATCACTTTCAATCTTGAATATTTATGAAGATAAATAAGTCCTTGAATGATCCCTTCAATGATGCTGAGGCGTTTCCTCCAACTCAATAAATTCCTTCTATCAGGATCTGTCTCAGAAAGAAAATTGTGGAGCATATATAAACACAAGCAATTGATGCTTAATTAACAGACCTAAACAAATTTCGAAGTGCTGAAGACTACTAACCAAAGAGGAAAGCATCCAAGCTTTTGTTCGGCATGTACTCATAGATTAGAAGCTTTTCTTCTCCTTGGATGCAACACCCTAAAAGCCTCACAAGATTAGTATGTTGAAGTTTGGCAATGAGTTTAATTTCATTCTTGAACTCCACCAATCCTTGTCCTGAACTTCTTGAAAGTCTCTTTATTGCGATCTCTTGCCCATTAAGTAATTTACCCTGAAATTATGTGTAATTAGTGATTTCTTGCATTATCTTAGTTTAATAATCTCAACGTTTTACCTTATAAACTGGTCCAAAACCACCCTCACCAAGCTTGTGAACACTTGAGAAATTGTCTGTGGCAGCAGCAATGCTTTCAAAGCTGTATAACTGCAATTCATGTCTCATCTTCCCATCTTTGTTACGATGCTGTTTTGCTGTGCCCTCTATAGTAGAAGACGCTGAATCATCTCCAAGCTCATAAAATAGCATTTGGTGCATTTTTCTCCCTCCTAAACAATGTCCATTAAGAAGTGAAATCCCAGAGATATGGCTGGATAGTGAACAAAAAACTTTTCTTTAACAGTTGCGACAGTTTACCTTTGGCTGTGATTTTTCTCCATATTGAATAACAGAAAGAGCATAACATGAGTGAAATCGCTTTCCGGTTTATCCATATTAAATAGCATGAGCAGAACAGGGGTACAAGTAAAGGCAATCCTACTATGATAGTCACCCATATCCACCACTTCTTAACTGCATAGAGAGATCCAATATTTCATACTCACAATTTTTATTGTGTCGGAGGATATGATTGTGATTTTTAGGATTATGTCAATGAGAAATTTGATTGGATTAGATATAAGGAGATTTCAGTTGGTATCGAATGACTAGTAGTTGCAAGGATTGAAGTTGTGTATTGAGAGTTGGAATGGCTTCCAGACCTAGATGACTGACTAAGAACAAAGAATGATGGCAATTGGGAAAGAAAATCAAAGTGGGATCACCTATAATGATTTGAATCCAAATCAGTTATCTATTTAGTGTAGGTTTTCTACCAAGGCTTGGAGAGAGCATATGTGACCCTTTCCGTATCTTCTTTCTTTTGGGTCTGGACAAATTTTCTATAAACTGGTTATTGGAGTTAAAAGTTGTTATGGTGTTTGAATTTTGAATTTATGCATTTAAAAAGTGCTATATATATGTATGTGTGTGTGCGCTTGCATGAAAAACTTCAAATTCTCAGATGAAGTAAACTTACTTTTTGGTTCAAGGATGTATATATATCTCGCATGATTTATATTAGACTCTGTGAAATTTGTTCCTTTGCTCCACAACTCACAACCAGTGCCATTGTCATTTGTAGAAGCATAAGCAACACAAGAACAATTGTTCAAGCACTTGGCCCGACAATCGGTGAAAGTCAGGTTTTCACTTTCACTGAACTTGAATCTATCACCAGACATGAAACCTCTTTTCAGTGTGAACCAGTTATTAGCGTTCTTCCTGCATATAGGAAGCCTCTGCTTCACACACCCGGCGCGTACGGAAGAGGCATCAGTGCATGACATGACTGTGAATATGCGACCCAATGGATCCATATTGAAACCTTTGAGTGCACCCACAGAATCCATAGTTAACTTTGGGAACAAAGTGATATCTTTGCTTACAGAATAGTTGAAGTACTTCTCATCTTCATTGGAGACAATCCTAAAATTGTAGTATCCATTATAGGATAGTTGAGATGCCAACTGGAAGTGTCCATCCTGCCAAAGCCCACTAGTCCAGTAGACGTCCCCTCGCCACCATATTATTAATTGGTTTGTGCCATTGGGATCCATGCCAATGGTAAAAGACCCTATGGCAGGGATCTCCTCAGTTATCCATGATGTCAGTGACCAGATATGCCCTGTTTTCAAGTTAATTCCCAGTTTCATTCCGGGGAGAAGAGTGTCGGTTGGATAATCAATACTTTGCCACAAGACTTGCTTTTTAGATCCATCTGCACTCAATTCATACAGAACAAAATTACCCGAATCTAGTAGACTAGCACTTGCATTCCTCACTGCTCGAATGGAATTCAAATTCAATAAAATAGGACTCCCTCTGTTGTGTGAAATTTTCAGCTTGCCATCTATGTCTATCATAAGACTACCGGATCCGTCAAAAATTGGAATGTTACGGTTGGCAACCCACACTGCTTTCTTGTGCCGATTGTAAAATATCCCCAGGTAACGGTTCGGTGTAGAAGCTGGTTGGAAGAATCCAAGCCTGAATATTCCAAAATTTGAGACCAGCTGCTGCCCATCTCTGAGTTGCTGGCCTTGTAGGAGTGTGTCTGTTTCTGAATAAGAAAGACCCGTCAGGAGGAAGAAGGACGAAAAACTGGTAAGGATGTGGTTTCTTCTGTTGGTAGCCATTACTGGATCTTGGATAGCATGGAGTCAATGATTGAATTATAATGAACTGATGCCTGCCGGCTATGTTGACTTGACTTCAGATATTCCGGGTCCATTTCATTTTCTACTCTCATGACTTTTCCAGAGTTGTAACTGAATAAAGTTCATTCCCCATAGCCAATGTTTGGGAGATATTTATGCCAAACAAGCGTTTGTGCAACAGTTGAACAGCAATTGAATGACTAATTGCGACTTGTGAGTTTGTGATTAGACTCGTTTAATCCAGAGTTACTGGGGAAATTTATATGCAACAATTATTTGCTAGTTTTAGGAAGTGACTTGGCGGAAGTAATAGTTTGCAAAAATATTTTGTTGTTGCGTAGAAGCAACCGAATGAAACAGTGAATCAATCTCTGTTAAACTACCAACTCATCTAAAAGTTTAAACGGTTAGAGATGGTGTAACTTTATTATTATATTCTCAAACATGTCCCCTCATGTGTGGCCAATTTGAACCTACACGTGTTAATTCATATTTTTCTAGGTGACAATGAGATTTGAACTCGGGACCTTTGGCCTGCTCTGATACCTCATCTTAATTCATATTTTGCTGACTAACGATGAGATTTGAACTTTAGACTTTTGGCCTACTCTGATACCATGTTAAACCATCAACTCATCTAAAAGCTTGGGCTCTGATACCATGTTAAACCATCAACTCATGTAAAAGCTTAAGCTGTTAAAGAAGGTGTAACTTTATTATTATATTCTCTAACAATCTCAAATAAGAAAGATAACAAAAACATGGAGAAGACACGTGATATATGTGGTTCAACAAGATATCTATATTTAAGGGTAGCGATAATTAATCCACTGTATATATTATATATTAAAGAAATTACAAGAGTGAAATACTCACAAATCTAAAATCTCCTTTTATACCCAATAATGGCTCACTAAAATGGCTCCCCTCAACTAACCCAAATCTTAGAAACCATGTTGTTAAATATGCATATCGGTGTCTAAAATTTATGTGTGTTCAAATGGAAAAGCCTCTTCCGTTTGAAATGGAGCTTCGTTCAGACGTGAAAGTTATTGAAATCGCACTGGGTAACAAAACAATACTCACAACAAAAATGAGTTAAAAATTTTCTGGGGGTGCGGGTTGCAAAGGGTCCACCCAGCATATTTTTCCTTCAACATTGCTACAAGCTATAATCACTGTCACTACTTTATGCAGTCGTGGGAAAGTGCCTGCAGATTGATCTTCCTGAAGGCAAAATCCCATTTGCTCAAGCTAAGTATTACAGGAAGATAGTCCATATCCAAAGTTGTCATTCTGTCTCAACACATGATGGTATAGCTTCAGTTTTCTAAACTGCAATTGGCAGGTGGCAATCCATGTTGATTTTAACAGAACCTGTTGGATGGTCAAAAATTGTCTGATTAACATAATTTTGGTATACTTGTTTTATCTAGCTGTAACCATCAAGCATCGTTAACACTAAGGTGGCAAAATATTGATATATAGGCATTGTTTGCCGGGACGAGGGAAATAGAATCATGGGGAGAGCCCGCTCATTTTTCAACGCTGCAAGCAAATCCTGGGAGGAGCCCGCAGCCCACCCGCTCCTCTAAACAAGCCCTTGGTAGAGAGGAAGTAGGAGCCATTGCTTGGTCTAATAGTAAAATTTTCATGGTGTCAAATGTGAGAATCCAAAATTTAAGTATGAGAACACGGGATCAATATTAGAGTAATGGTCTTTTCATACAGAATGTTAGGAAGTGTTTTTATCCATGCAATCATTTGTGTCTAATTTCCAAGGTTGGTCTATTCTCTGCCATCTTCTGAGTAAATAGACAATTTGCCCGTCAACATGTATCGAGGAAAATTTACACAGATTGAGAAAAAGAAATTTAAAAAGAAAACCGTCCACAATTCATCAATAGCAAGAATCTAATTTTAATATTACTCAAACGGGGTATGACAAACATTATTTGAATGTACTTTTCCTAAACATTCTAAACTGCAAAACCCACAAGAAAACATGACAGACACAGCTCAACTCTACTTCTTCCATCATCCCGGCACATTCTCTAGTACGAGCAGCACCAGCTTAGCTTGATAACATGAAAACACAAGTATATTCAGCAAGTCTAAAGCTCAAAGAAACTTTTATTCCCTCCTTCTAACAATAGATTTAATGACCGCAGTTACTGTTTTTCCGGTTTATCTGGGTCTTCTGTTTCAGGATCTTCCTCTTCTTCCTCTTTCTTTTCCTCCTCTTCCTCGTCTTCTTCAGGAGGATCAGCTGGCAAGGGTGGTGGTAATGGCAGTTTTCATCGGGCTGAACTGGGGGAATATGTCTGGTCTCCGCCCAGGCTTGGGCCTTTCCCACTCCTGTCATGTCAAGTAATCAGTTGACATTGATGAGTAAATGCCAGTACAATAAATTATCCTGAAAAAAGCCCGATGCAAAAATAATAACTTCCTATGAGCTTGAAGAAATTGGATTCAGTTCCCTCCAAAAATAAATAAGATTGATCAAAACTTGTATACCGCCATTCTTTCCTCCTTTTATGATAGAAAGGAAGTGGAGCCGACTTCTTTCGCCATTTGCGGAAATTATTTTTCTTGATGTTCAGTTCCCCTGACATCCACATCTATTTGAACTGCTTATTTTACATTTGTCATTTAAATAATCTTTATTAATGAAACTTTCTAAAAATTTGCCCCCCTTAAAATATAAAGTATTTTTGTCTCTACGCCAAATCAAATATTTTCCACTGATTAAACAACAATAAATGAGAGAGAGAAGTTTACTAATCACAGGCTCCCAAGCAATCAAGCTAAAATCAGCTGAGATACAAAATCAAAAGGAGAAGGGCGATGATATCACCATAACAGGTATATTTCATGCCATCATTGAGGATATGTGAGATGTGTGGTGTGCACACAATCAGTGGCAGGTCCAGAAATTTTAGTTAAGGGGACGAAATTACTGGTATTGAAATTTAAGAAGGTTCATATTGGAGGTCAAATCCTATTTTGTTAAACTATTCTAAGAAAATTAGTAGTATAAAATACAATATCTTTTTTTTTGGAGGGGGGGGGGGGGGGCATGGCCCCCCTTTGCCCCCCAGATCCACCTCTGCACACAATGACTGGGTCGACACTAATCCAACTGATGTGACATGGGTTTACCATCCAACAAGAAGCACCCAAAGATATTAGCCCATACATTCCTATTGGTTGGGTCAAAATGCACTAAGAAGTAAATTATAACGAATTCAGTTGGGATGTCATGGTGGCTGATGGAGGTTAACTTAACAATAGAGCTGTGAAAACTTAATAAATCAACTGGCTGTTGCAAGAGAGCAAGGACGGAGTAGACAGAGACTGACAGCCAAGAGTGGGGAGTTAGTATGCATATTACAACTGAATGTGGTTAAGTATTGCATGTATAAGGCAGGAACTTGATTCTAACAGGGGAATTCGATGAATGCTAAAGATCAAGGTACTAAGATCTCCTAAAAAATATATGAACTTCTCTAAATACAAGGATTTTCCTCCTTAATTCGAAAGAAAAGTAAACGGAAAAAATTGTCTTTGAAGCAACATGCAGATAACTCATTCCCTTCAAAAGTCGTTTGGTTTATCTCCTTCCATAAACACCATGTGAGACAAAAGGAGCCATTTTCCAAGCAATCTTCAATTCCCTTTAATCCAACTACATCTTCAACCCAAAAAACCTCCCTAATGGTTGCCAGCATCACACAACTACTTCCAAATATGGAAGAAATCATGGCCCAAGCATCCCTCACCATCCTACAACATACGGGGTAGACTATCCACCTTCTCCTCCTCTTTACAGATACAAAATCTACTAGGAAACTGAAACTCCATTCTCTTCAGTAGTAAAAATCACACCCCAAGTCGCTGACTGAGCAAAAAAAGCAACATTAATCAAAACCTGAGCCCTCCGTTTCAACTTCCAAGGGAAAGACCTCACATTACGTCCCACCAATTTTTATACAAAATTTGAACAAGGAATTTTTTATTGCTATTCACAGTCCACACCATTACATAATCCCTTCCTTCCCTCAAGTGGAATCTATTAAACAACTCCATAAATCCAACAACCTCCTCCAACTCCAAATCATAGAAGTTCTTCCTAAAGCAAGGACATCAAACTAGAGAACTCCCACAACGGCAACAAACTTCGCAACCAAAGCCTCTTTGTTGGATGTTATGTTGAATAAGGAAGGAAACCACTCTACGGAAATATTTCCACACCACGCATCCAACCAAAATTTTACTCTTAACCCCTTTCCAACCTCATAATGCACAAGTTAGTAGAAATCTTCTCTCCCCTTCCAAATACCCTTCAAAACCCCAAGCCCATAAGCCTCCCCTACCTCCCTCGAAAGACATCCCCCTCCTCACATCCACACTTTGTAAAAATAAAATCCCTCCACAATGCTTGATCCTCAATTGCGAATTTCCACAACCATTTTCCCCATAGAGCTCAAATACAAATGTTGAGGTGATGTAATGGAAGAGAGCAGCCTGATTGCTTTTACAAGCAAGGCCTTGCAGAGTAGAACCTAAGGTTGTGCACCACTGAGAAAGAGATGACTATAGAGTGCTTCTGTAACTATGTGAATGCAACTGGTTAGAAGGCATTATGGATCCGTACAAACACCAACGCCTTAACTAATTTTCAGAAAATGGGCCATCCATCTTTTAAAATGGATCAAATAAGATCATACATACATTTTGATTAGGGGGTTTCTTGTGTTGTCAAAATGAGAATGAGGAAACACCAAGGTAATCTCATCTCCATACCATGTATGGATGGAGAAGTTTGATAAGTTTGGGAACATAATCCAAAAAGAAATTTATAAGTGGGCTAACAAAGACCCCATATCAGAGGCTCAATACACTCGGCAAAGCAATGAATTACACTACAAGGGACAGGAAAACTTAAGTTCGCCATTTATCCTAGAAGCAAATAAGTAATATATATAATTGTTTTCCAGGCAACAATAAGACCCAATCCCTTAACATATAGGTCAGAGAACAATAGGATATTACCCAGCTAGACCAATGGTTCCAGCAAAGAAGGTCTCGTTTGTGGACAGTGAGGTATCACAAGAAGAAAGGGACAATGTAAAAGTCATTTTATAGGAAAGGAATGCAACGAGATATAGAAAACTATGTAGCTACATGTGATTCTTGATAATGAAGCGAAGGAGAGTCACCTCCCAGATTTCTACGGATGTGGCAGTTTCTAAGGTTTTTATTATGAGGCTCCCAGTCTCCCGAGGAAAAGGGATGAGATTCTGAGAATGGTAGCTTTTGGGAGTTGAAGAGGTATAAAGGATGTAATTGATGGCTAGCAACACGGTGAGGTGCTCAAATTGTGAGAAAATTTCAACCCACAATGGATGAAACTCCAAGCTAATAAATATCAAACTGAACAAGAAGTTCCATAGAGGGACTTGTTTTCCATCCGCCTGGATCCACAGTATGACGGCAACCATTAAGGCTCACAGCACTACGAAACTCCCCTCATATATATGGTCTTTAACCACTGAGGTTCTCAGCACTATGAAGCTTTCCTCATTTACATGATCTTTCCAGTTTTTAAGGCTATAAGGCAAGTCTCTTACTGTCCTACAATTAAATGTTGTGTCCTAATTTTGTGTTTATTCTAAGTTCTAAGTTAATGGGCTCGGCTAGAAAGTTTTAAATTAACAAGTTGGTTTCCTATGTTAGGGAAAAAATATCAATGAACCTATTAGAGAAAAGGATTAAATTTTCAATTGTAATAGATCATTGAATGCGTGTTTATGTAAAATTTTGCATTCAGTATTCAATAGTTTGTTTTGCAAACTCGTAATCCTACCCTATTCAGGCTCCTATCATGATCGGCTATCAAACGAATCAACTAGTTACAGAACATGAAGAAAATTTTACATAGCAACCCTAATGCTGCATTTAATTGCCAAATAAATGGTTTACCTGATATGACTATTCAACTCAACTGAGACCAGATTCAAAATCTTATTTTTCTTTTCAAAACCTTTGCTTTCTAAGCAAAGAGACAGAGGGCAAGACGAATTAACGACAGTAAAACTAAAGGAGAACACGCAAACTGTTCGACAAAAGTACAGCAAGAGAGAGCGTGCGAGTAGGCTTACGATGGGGAAATCGAGAGGGGAACGGCGAGTCATCTTCTCTTCTTCGGGAGCCATGCACACGACATGTGACCTCCGACTGCTGCGTGTCATTGCGGTTCGTCGGAGAGTGAGCGATGGCACGAGGGCGAAAGACGGCGGTCGGAGGCCCATTTGGGGAACATGGCCGCTCGACGACGCAAGCGTCGATCTTGATGATGAGGGGCTCAATAGTCTGGTCGTCGAAATTGAAGAAGATATAGACAGAGAGAGGGACAGCAACGCCATTCTGACCACTACTCTCTCTTCTTATCTTCCCACCAAATCTTCTCCCCCCCCCCCCCCCCCTGATGCTATAGCATTCACGCCAACCACCGTAGCTCCCCGGCTCCTCCAAATAGTGACGGCGTATTGAAGGTGGGTCGGGTCAGTCCGGTCGGATCAAATAAGTGGATAACCACTTTTGTTTTTTTAAGTTTTTTATTCTCTCAGGTCTTCTGGGTTTGTGGCATGGATCCTATGAGATTTGGGGAATTAGTTTTGGTGATTAATATTCCTTACTTAAAATAAAAAAATTCACGAAAGAAAAATATTCATAGATGAGATAGTATAAAAATAATGCAAATCAAATTTTAATACCTAAAATATATTTTAGATTAAAATATTATTTTTGTTATATATTTAAAATTTGTTTATTTGACTATTAAATCTTTTTATACTATTTTACCATGCCATAGCAACAAATCCCAATTTTATAAATCAATTCCAGAATGAAAGAATTGAAATCTTCCCATGCATAAATGAAAAAGAGAGTGAATGAGAGAGAGAGAGAGCCAAAAGGAGATTAGTATTAAAAGAAAAAAGAGTTGATAGTGTTTTTTGCTTTAATAGAGATAAATAATTTTTATTCCTCCGACAAACATATATTCTTCACGTATTAAAATTGTAATATTTTTTATATAATGAGAATGGTCCCATATACTTATGAGATAAATAGAAGTTGTCAATTTTTGTCAAAATAGAGATACCTCCGACCGAAAAGATTGTTAAGATGTGTGTCTCCATATTCAAGACATTTTATTATTATTTAACAGATTTGATTTATTATTGAGTTTCATATTACTATATATTTGGATGTTCTTTTATATCATGAGATGATTGATCCTTGAATTGTCATAAGGAATATGTGTATAAATGAGATTTATACACAGGAGATATGAAATACTTATATAGTTAATTCTAAAATTGTTCGTGACTATTGATAAGAGTGGACATCTTATCTGTAAAACTGTAATACAAGTTAACCTTTTATGTGATAAGATAGTTTATCTCAATCATCAAAGTAGTGAATTTTAAGTTATTGTATTGGTGTATTAGGAAGACATCGAATTAGATCACTGTAAGAAACGCATTATTTGTAACTATCACCTTTAATAAATTTCTTATTCACTATTGGCAATAAAATCTTAATCCTGAGAGGATAGTGAACTCAAGTTCTGAATAGTGATGACTTTGAGTTACTAATGAGTGAGGTCTTTTACATTAACACATCGGTATCTTGGGAAGTCATTATTTAGACTGTGGGAACACATATTCTCAAAATAGAATCTACACTCTATGTATTAGAGAGATAGATATTACCTTTGTGCTAATTCAATGGGTTAATCACTAAAATTCGGATCCAATTTTTTCAATTAATTGTTTATTGAAATGATGGCCAATTGCAAGTGATTAATAATTATTGAATCAGGTTCTCAAAATAATTAGAGAATTAATTTGATAGTATAATCCTGATTATTAATATCCATGTAGAAGGGCCAACTGCAAAAGTATAGTGTATATGAGTTTACTCTATTCTACTAAGTTGGAGTGTAATTTCAATTTCAATTATATAGTAGAGTTAATTGAATTAATTAGTCAATTAATTTAATTATGAAATAATTAAGATTTAATTAATTAATTGGAAGCTAACTTAGTGAGACTCACTAGATCTCTTCTGTTGCCCTAATTAGACTAAGTCCTATATATATGATATATATAGAGTCGTTCAAAAAAAACTTAAGTTTTTGTGCTAGAAAAAAATAATAGGCAGTCCCACTCTCTTGCTGATACAGTTTGCCTAAGGGAAAAGAGGAGAATACCTAGAGGAGAAAAAGAATCAATCTTTTCAAGAAGTCTTCTTCAACAATCAAAATCATCAAGAATAAGGTAATTCTAACTCTTTTTTTAAAATTGTATGATTCATACAAAGAAAAATATCCAAATCGATTTTTAAAATCGCTTCCGTTGTAGTTACGAACCCAACAAAGATACCATTGCAGTGGAATATTTTAAGTGAAATAATATTAATGTGTGTCAAGTGAAATGTAATTTTAAATTTTATTTGAATTTATAAGTTTCACCATCAAATTTCACTTTTACAAATTCAGTACTAAAAATCTTCAACACTATTAAGGTTATGTTAGTTACTGATGGAATGAATATTTCAGGAAGTATCTATTCTAATTTTTTTATTTTTTATTTTTATTTGGTATGATTGAAAATATCTATTTCATAGCATGAACATTCATTAAAAATAATTTCAAATATTCCTTTGGACCTAGATGAATAATCTTTATTTCATTTCATTTTATTCTATTTTTATTTCATTTCATAAAATCATCATTCAATTCTTAGGTACCAAAGAGTCTTAAGTTTAATACTAAATTTTTTAAATACTTTTCCATTTTAACGGACAACACTAAGCCATGTTCCAAGATTTGTATCCTTCTCACAATATGTTTCATGCACTACATTCTAACCAGGTTTGATTTAGCCACAGCACAAGAAAAATGAGAGAGAGAGAGAGAGAGACAGAGGATAAAACTAGACAAATCCTGATGAAAAATGCTCGTCACTTTGCACCATTTTTCTTTCATGGGAATTTTATTAGATTTATCTTTTGTTGTTTTGGTAGGCTGTGCATGGGAGTTTGATACTTGAATCTACAGCTGCAGACATGTACATAGAAACAATGACAACAAATCCAATGCACTATGATTTGATGACAACATTGTATCCTAGTCATATGGCATATGCAGGCCCCTCTCGTGTGGAAGCCTTGAGATAGGCACAAATCCATGATCAATCAGCCTAAGGCTTATGGACTACCTCCACTGCTGAAAACGATCTGGGTTGAATCATAATATACATGATATGATACTATTATAAAAATGCAAGTTCCATTCAATAAAATTTCACTACGAGATATGGTTACTGCATGTCAGTCTCATTCAAAAATTTTCTGCCACAAGACATCGATCCGTGTAGCTGTGAAGCCTAGTCCATGTGGCAACCTCCTTGTGCTCCTTTGAAAAGAGGTCGTTGGTCGTTTCTCCTCTCTGAGCCACTTCCAAGTCCCACCAAAATAGCATCCGTGGCTTTTGTTTCGGCACCGGCTCCCTTAGGAGAAAAGGAAAAAAAATGTGTGTTAATCACTAATTCAAGGCCTTGCAGTTTGTTCTTCCTCTTCTCTCTCTACCTTCTTGCTTGCAAGAGAAAAAAAAAATACAAGAGTATGAACATATTGTGTAGGGTGGGAAAGACTGTCCAAAGAGAGATTCATATATGTATTGCCACTAGGATTTAAATAAATATGGAGAGGATTTGTTTCTGAATTGGGCAAGTCTTGTATACTTGAAATTTAAAGACAGGGAGAGAGCTCTTATCAGAACTGGGAGATAAATTGCATAATAAATCCAGCCAACACAGAGAGTTTTTCTAGATTGATCCATGTCCTTATAATTACAACAGAACAGCTTATGATTAGGTTCTGTTTTTTATTATAAAAAAAAGATTAGGAGGAGAAAAGGATTGGGTTTCTATCAAAGAGAAGCAATAGAGTGTGGGAGGTTAAATGGATTTCTGGCCAGAGTTTCTTTGGGGAAGAGAATTTGTGGCGGGTGGCTTCGGTGGAATAGCTGGCATCTTTGCTGGTCATCCGCTTGATACACTCAGGATCCGGCAACAACAGTCGAGCACTGGTTCCGCCATCAGCATCCTCCGCAATCTTGTCACGAGAGACGGGCCCCTTGCCCTCTACAGGGGCATGGGTCCACCCCTGGCCACTGTCACTTTGCAGGTTCTTCTTCCCTCTTCTTTATTTGCTAATTCAATCCACCATTCATTTCTTAAGTTCCTACATTGAGTTCTTAGTTTATCAAGTCTCTGTATATGCCCTGTATTTGTGTTTTCTGATAATCCATTAATATGATAGCATGAAAAGATATCAACTTGATAAAAGTGATCAGAATTTTATCAAGAAATTATATGTTACCTTCATTTCTGATTAAACCTCCAGATCCCAAAGATTAGATTTAAGCTGTGATAGCTCTCTTTCCATTGCAGAACGCCGTGGTTTTCCAGATCTATGCTGTCCTGTCACGGGCATTTGACTCATCAGTTCCCAGCACAGACCCTCCCTCCTACAGAGGAGTTGCTCTCGGCGGAGTCGGAGCAGGGGCTATTCAAAGTTTCATAATCACCCCTGTTGAACTACTGAAAATTCGGCTCCAATTACAGACCCAGAAACATGCAAAACCCCAACAAGCAGATTTTCACAAAGGTCCCCTACGTGTTGCCAGAAGCATATTCAAGGCAGAAGGTCTGAGGGGAATTTACCGAGGATTAACAGTCACTCTAATCAGAGATGCACCCTCTCATGGCCTCTACTTTTGGACATACGAGTATATGAGAGAACAACTTCACCCGGGCTGCCGGAAGAGTGGCCAAGAGAGCTTCAAAACAATGCTTATTGCAGGTGGTCTTGCAGGAGTCTCCAGTTGGATTTGCTGCTATCCTTTGGATGTCGTTAAAACCAGACTTCAGGCTCAGTCACATGCTTCCCCGCCAAAGTACAATGGCATTGTTGATTGCTTCAGTAGGAGCTTAAAAGCTGAGGGATACGGTGTGCTGTGGAGAGGATTAGGAACTGCACTTGCCAGAGCTTTTGTAGTGAATGGGGCTATTTTTACTGCCTATGAAACAGCTCTGCGCTGCTTCTTTAAGAACAATCATCAAAGCATTCAAACAGACAACACAGTCTAGAAGTTATATTGATCTCTGCCATTGATAATCATCTTCTTGGCACCCAGCAAAAATAACTCTACAGTGATTACTTTAAAGCAAAAATCACAGAAGCATTTGACGATATGATTATATGGCTTACCATGCTAATAGTTGTTGTAATTAATGTATTTCTCAGAGAAAACAACTCTTGCACAAATGTGAACAAAATTAGAAGGAATCAATTGAAGACACTGATTGACATTAACAACCCAAGAAGCAATTGACTGAATAAGCACACTGGCAGCAACAAGAAATTAGCTCTCGGCGGTGTCTATCCATAGTCATCTAGCAAAACACCAAATAAACAAAAAGATCATTGAACGCTCGACTATTGTTCTAATTTGGATTCATATTAATGTAATTGGATACATAATCAAATTATTGGACGAATTTATTCTCATTTCTTTCTGTATCTCAACACAAACTGACTCAAGAGAAGACAAGACAAGACAGCATTAGATCATATTCAGGGCTAAACAAAAACATTATCATCTGACTCTCTATACTTCATTGGAAAGCGCTCCTATTCGCTAAAAACAGAAATGACTAATACATTGGTTGATCAATAGGTACCTCCAGTACCAAACTCTTCAACCCTGTCCTCACCGAGATCGAGTCCCGACATGGCATCATGCAACCCACAGCTCGTCTCAGCCAGAACATGCGGGTCATTATAGTTTCTAACAGCCTGCACAATAGCCCGAACTTGCTTGTAAGGATCGGAACAGTTGAAGATTTCCGATCCCACAAACACTCCGTCGCACCCCAATTGCATCATGAATGCAGCATCCGCTGGTGTCACAATGCCGCCAGCCGCAAAATGCACTACAGGAAGCCTACCCATTTGCTTGGTTTGTGCTACGATGTCATAATGAGCCGCTATCTTCTTCGAAAACGTGAAAACTTCATCTTCATCCATATTTGTTAAAATTCGTATATCTCCCATGACTTTCCTCACATTGCGAACCGTTTCAACTATGTTGCCATGACCCAGATAGATCTCCTTGAGTCCTTATCATTGCCGCCCCTTCTCTCACTCTCCTCAGGGCCTCGCCGAGATCTCGACAACCGCAGACGAATGGCGCCCGGAAATTATGCTTGTTGATGTAATTATCTTCGTCAGCCACGGCAAGAAGCTCGCTCTCGTCGATATAATCAACGCCGACAGCTTCGAGGATTTGGGCTTCAACGAAATGCCCAACTCGGGCTTTCACCATTACAGGAATTGAGACCGCCCGCTTGATTTCTTTGATGAGAGACGGATCCGGCATGCGCGAAATGCCTCCCTGAAACGGTTCTGATACTATAACACAGCAAGCTCCGGCCGATTCAGCGATCTTGGCTTGTCCCGCGTTGGTAACTTCGAGAATCGCTCCGCCTCTGAGCATCTGGGCCAATCCGACCTTAATTGAGAAGGAATTCTTCTTGGCGTCGGTGATGGCGCTGCTGTTGTAAACTGTAACGGCACCGTCGTCAGCCATTGCCGAGTGCTTGTGAGGATGCCCAATTGAGACGCAACGGAAGCAATAAAGATACACGAGACAGATCTAAGAGTGAATATGGATTTAGCTTCGACTGTGTATTGATTGAGGGAAGTATATAAGGGAAAATTAAGCGATGGAAGTTGAAAACGGGGCGCTGCTCTTCGGTAAGTTCCAGAAGTTTTCGGTAAGGTTAGCTGCCTCTTGCTAAAATGGAATATGTTAGAAACTTCCATTTTATTCCAGAAGACTCAAACTTTCTTATAGAGGCTGTTTGGATACACACGTTATGTTATCCTTCAATAATTTAACTATATTTCAACCATGTCCTTCATATTATTTATATTTAATAATTATTTGAATTAAACAATAGTATTCAATTATTAGTAATAATTTTTAATAATAATAATAATTAAATACAACTCATTGATTTATTATTTTGTTTACTTATTATTTTTATTTGTATTAATTTCTTAAATTCATTATTAATAATTTATTATTGTTAAAAATAATTGATTAGAATTACTAAATAATCATTTATAGATGATAAAAATATCATTTTAGTATTAAATAATAGTTTTGCAGCACACTTTTTAAACAGATATAAAACTCGTTATAATAGTAACTAATATTTTTTTTTTTTATAATTATACCAAATAGATTCAAACAATTTATTAATTAGTGGTCGTTTGGTGTTGTTGAACTTAATAAAAAAATTGCTTATGAGTTAATTGATTAATAATAATTAATATGGTGTTTGGATGAACTTATTTAAAAATAATATTTTAAATAAAATGATAATATTATATCAAATAAATATCATATCATAAAATATTGTACATATTTTATAAGTTGGAAGTGTTTGAATAAATGTATTTAAAATAAAACTTAAATGATATTATAATATTGAGATGATTTATTAAAAATGTTAAATATTTTATATAAATAAAAAAATATTTTTAAAATAAAAATTTGATAAAAACTCTTCATTAGCACTTTTTTTAAAATTAGCATTTGAATTTGAAAGTGTGCAAATATATATTTTGAAAATATTAAAACAATATAAAAAAAGCTGGTCCAATAGGCTGGGCTTTGGTCACCCAATCAACTGAACTGGATTGGCGAGTAGGTGGGACCCATAATGCCACAACATCCTCAGGCACCACCGCCCCTCTGATTGCGCGTACTGGCTACGATCAACACTGCCAGTCCACCGTTCATCTTAGACAAGTGTCAATCACACGGCTCTGCCCTCTAAAGTACGAAATTTGAATGGAACTCATGCGCGGGGCGATAATTGGTCATACTTCATAAACTCGAGTTAAATGCGGAAGTAGGGAAAAAAAAAAGAAGTTATTTTTTAAAATAGAATTATTTCTAACTTATTTATTAAAGTAAAATTTTTTAAAAAGCGTCTTTTGAAAAAGACGTTTTTAAAAGCGTCTTTTCAAAAGATGCTTTTTAAAATAAATTTTTTTTCAAAATTTTAACATAAAAGTGTCTTTTGGAAAGACGCTTTTAAAAGCGTCTTTCCAAATGATGCTTTTTAAAATATTTTTTTTTAAGATCTGACTTAAAAGCATTTTTTAAAAAAAAAACTTTTAAAAGCGTCTTTTCAAAAAACGCTTTTATTATTTTTTTTTTTTTCTTTCCTTTCAGGCAAGCAAATTTCTTAAGTTTCTCAATCTTTGCTTAATAAAAGCGGTTTTCATATTATTAGGCAAGTAAACAAATTTGCTTTTGAATTTGTTCAAGTATATAGATGGTGTGTTCCAAGTCAATAGTCACCTTCTAGGAGACAAGAGAAGAGTTGTGATGAAAAAGCAAGATTTTAACAACAAAAAAGATGAAGAGTGCCTTTGTTATTAAACTTCAACTAAAAGAAGATGCAGCAGCAGCACAATACCAACCTCAATGGCCTCTTCTTTCAATGTCAATATTTTTTACAATCAAACCCTGTTAAAAAGATGTTACATGTATACAATACAAGAACCCAGCTCTAACCTACCTCTAGTTAAACTCTCCTTTACCTCCACACAACATATACTAATTACAATGTATCTAAAGCACCACCATAGTTCAAACTCCCTCACATGTAAAGACCACCTTCTTGAGAAAGTCGAACAAAGGCAGCACGTACCATGTCAATGAGCTCTTCATCTAGTGGTTCGAGTTCTCCACAGTTAGGCAGGTGATGATATAGAGGGGCCATGTAATTTGCTGCAACTTTAGCCAACTTCCATTGAAAGAGATTAGTAGCCATTTGGATTATTTTAATAGACAAGTGTCTGTCAGACTCCAAGCAAGATATAATCACTTTTGAGTAGTTTTCATGCAACTCTCCTAAGAGACAGAAATCACCAAGCCAATGAAGCTCTACATAAGGTTGTAGTTCATGTAGCTTTTCCTCGGAATTGAAATTTTCCCATAAACAACCAGATTTGGGCTTTGGCAGCTCCTCATAATAAAACCAGTTAACTAGTTTAACCAATGCTTCCCAACTGACGGGAACCTTTATGATTTGAGAATGGCTGCAAGCACAAAAAAAGGCAGTGAGTAAAGAATTCCAAAAGATATTTAAAAAAAAAAATACTAAAATGCAAGAAAGATGTATACCCACCTGCACAAATTACTCTGCAGCAGAAGGATGTATGTCCACCTGCAATAAAAGTTAAAATCAGTTCAGTAGCAATGATGCCGTGAACATAGAAACAAGACTAGGATAATCAAAATAAATAAACAAATCAGGTCAATAAAGAGCAAGGTATTATTGACAGTTGCTGAAGTACCTGCATAATCACAGACTGCATGCCTAGTAATGTCCACATGAGCATAGATGACCATGGATTCATAAGCATTTGTGCAGCTATATTGGATTACCCATATACTGTTCTCTTTTGACTTCATTGTCTGAAATTCAACAAGTTAATGCAAATTAGAACTAAATTTGAATGAACAAATTGCTTCTCTTATTTATTTCTAGTATATTTCTCTGTTTGGTTGGATAGAAAACAGAAGGAAAAAAAAAAAGGTTCAGACTTCAGAGTCAATGCCTCACCTGTCACTAGTTGGAGTCAGCTGGTTATGTGAGAAGATGAGCACACATACTTAACCCCAGGGTGGTGGGGGCCTAAAAGCTTTCAGCTAGGTATCATAAGAGGTCAGTATTTTTATTTTCATTAAGAGGACTAATAAAAAAACAAAGATATGTATAGAAGGATGGTAGTGTTACATGCAACATACATGAGTAATTGAAGAGGCAACAGATTATCTAGCAAGGTGAGGTCATTTAATGCTAGGAATTGTGAATCATAGACTTGTAAATATGAGTGAATTATTGAGAGAGAGAGAGAGAGAGAGAGAGAGAGAGAGAGAGAGACTCAGATTTACAAAAACAAGGCGACCATGATGAATACAATGGATCAGAGAGTTTATTGATGGGTATGCTTCAAAATTGAAGGAGAAGATTAAGAAACCACCAGATTGATAGAACTTCAGTGATAAAATAACAATACATAAAAAACCCGAGAGACTGAGTTATAAGAGTTAAACCTCAGAACCATGCTCCATATGAAATGTCTCTTGCACTCCACCTGGCATTACGATGCAGCTATAACCAGCTGCCAAGAGAGAGATAAATTTTTTCTTTGTTGCAGGTACAAGTCCCATCAATGTCCATATATGCCTCAGGAATGGTGTGTAGAACACCTGATCAATTTTTCTAATTAATATAGTTGACAGAGATAGAATTATAAGGATGGCTCCATGAAATTTACAAGGCTACAAGCACTACGGGTGGCAAGTCTTACAGCGGTACTTGCTCGGACCTTTATTTTTGGGAGAGCCATGAAACCGGTAAGGTCGGCAAGATAAACAACACCAATGGGCAAAATTGAATGAGGTTCGTATCCAAAAACTGCAACAAACATATTCTAAGTTCATTATTTGAAAAAACAAGGAGAAATAAACTAGAGTCAGCAGGCTAAAACTCCTTTGAGACCACAGAGGTAAAAGCCTGCTGCTTCAAGTAACCCAACAAATTTTAAGCCCTTGGGACTTAACCATAAACCCTTTGTTTCAAGCACGACCCTCTCATCACTATATCGTCAGGAATGCTAACACAAGTTCTCACAACAAACAAACAAAGCAAGACATAGAGAAGTCCACTCTCTGAGGAACAGATTGTTTCCAATTTCTCACCTCTTCTTTTCTCTTAACAAGTAATGAAGTAAATTCGCACTTTCTCACTTTTCATACACCTACTTTCCAGTTTATATTATAGTTATCAAGATTCATTTTTCCCCCTTTCCAAAAAGTCTTTTTTCCCAATTTTATATAAACCCTTTTCTTTAGATTATTTTCCCTCTTTTTTTTTCCCTATTTTTTAATGAAGAAAAAGGGAGAAAAAAAGAACTCATTTTGGCATGACTCAACTGATATTGGAAAATTCTCCAATTTCTTTTTCCAGGTTTTCCTTGAATATATCAATTTGATGGAACTCAATGCATGTGGAAAAAGAAAAGGTTACAAATATATGCCCCCCCCCCCCCCCCCCCAAAAAAAAAAAGAAAAAGAAAAGAAAAGAAAGATAAACACTTTTATTAATTTGTCAACATCCATACTTCTATCTCTTCTAAACATTTATATAGAATTTAAAAGGTTAACTTCTCTCATGTTTCCAAGTCAACAAAGAAATGTACCATAAGAGAATCTAAATAATTGGCAAGAAATAACTATGCAAGTTCAAACATCAGATAAAAGGTGACTAGGTCCTTGAGTACTTACATTTCTAGAGTCATCCCCTCCTCAACTTTCATTATCTGTGAGGAAATATAAATTAGGATTACAAATTGTACAAGTGAAACAAATATATGGATGATAAATCCCACCATAATCTTAGTTGAACCAATACCTTGAGAACTTTGGTGAGAACAAAACATAGTACAGAGGAGAAGACCATGTGAAGTAGAGTCAATCCAAGGGGATATGGGAAGTTGATTTGCTGTGACGACAAAACCCACTGCATTTCATAATTTCAGAGATAGGAGAAGGAAAAAAAAGACTTATGTTAGCCATGTGAACTAACTTCTATGGTGAAGCATCTTTTCTTAAATACATCAAACAAGTGCAAAGAGAAAGAGAGAATAGCAATAAGATGGTCAAGATAAAAGCCAAAAAAATTCTTAGGCTTATGGAGAACAACATCCAACTCAAGAGCTGCTCAGATAAAAAGGTACACAACTTGTACTCCATACTTTGACAGCAGAAATCTAGACATGCTGTTAAGTGTAAGACCTCTGAAAGCAAAAGGCATAACATTTAGCTTTCTGCTTCCATGTTGAGAATATAGAACATGAGAAGAAGAGAAAAACACACACACACACACACACCATCAAGAGAAGAAATAAAACAGAGGTTAAACCAAAAGAAGTGATCTCTATACATGTTTTAGAATTCTATACACTCTAAACATGTTTTAGGATTCTGTAAAGTTATATTTGTGAGGGGCAAATTTTTTTATGTTTTTCATGTTATGTTCTTTTTTAGAAGTATGGTAAATTTACATTCTTGAAGATTTCCAATTGGATATTTGACATATCAGTTTGCAAATTCTTTACCAATTAATATTAATACTTCTTTCCGAGATTATTTGCATAAAAACATCATTATTTTGAAGTGGTTGATTTCTTAACCAATAAAAAGTTTAAATTAATAATGTCCTCAAGGTAACATAAGCTAAAATTCCTCATATTGAAATAAGCTTAAGAATACCTGAACCTCATTTGAAGATTGTACTTTAACGATTATTATTATGCTTGAGTTACCATCAAATTTAAAGTTGAAATCTCACTTTAAAAGAAAATATCTAATTTAGCAATTGACCAAGAATCCATATATAAATGCACTTCATGAAGTGAAATCCAGAGGATAAAAATGACATGTCATCAGCAAGTTTTATTGGCTATTTGAGTTGCTTCATTCTCATTTGGACCACGTTTGTTTCAAGTGTTACTCGCAATGTCACCATCCCTTCAACAACAATCCTTGCCCATCACCAGATGAGTTACAGTATTTTAGAACATATATATTATCAAACTGGTGTAAGTTTTGCCATATTTGTGGCTAGTGTTGAGGGAAATTGACAAATATCTCTTTACACATGATATTTCAATTTGTTCAAAAACTATTCTACTGAAGCAAACAAGAACTATGTAGAAGTGTATATGTTACAATGCTTTAGCAAATCAGCATTTTTTTATTTGATCATTTCTTAATGCTGGTATTAACACTTAATTTTAATTTCTTTACTGTATTTTATGTAGCACTTGATGGTGTTAATTTATTTCATTTGAATGGAAATTATGCAAGTCATGTTTTCTGTTCACAATAGACAATTAATTATGATGAAAAGATTAAATTAAAAATGGGTCAAAATTTAGAAGTTGACATTACAACAAATAAAAGTATAAAGACTAAAGTAAAATTTGGTGTAAACAATAAGGGTGAAAAGTATAATTTATCCAAAATATAAATATGGAAAAAATGCTATAAAAGACTGCATATATGTGAGTCATGTACTAAATTCCTAAATTTTTCAAGGCATTTTAGGATTCTGTAAAGTCTAATAATACCATAATCGACTTAAAATCAAATAAAAAAGTTCAAGACAGTGCGAGAAATACAAAATTGAATCAGCAAATAGTTGGAAGGATGAAGGAGACAAAGTTATTTGCGTAGCTGAGTCTGAGTGGACGGATGAGCCGAATTCCTGAACCTGAGAAAAGTCTCTGCTTCACGGGCTATAACCAGTCAGTCTCTCTGTAAATGCGATGTGAAAATCTGAATATAGCTGATATGAATGATCGTGAAGAACTGATGTTATATGGCTGGTGTACATGAAAATGCGATGACAAAATCTAAAAATCGTGAAGAAATGTGAAACTAGGGATTTTTTTTGTGTTTTTTCAGAGGGTTTGAAGAAGTGAACTCAAAGTGAATGCACGAGATCGCTGATATGAATGATCGTGAAGAAATGATGTTATATGACTGGTGTAGTACATGAAAATGCGATGTCAAAATCTGAAAATCGTGAAGAAATAGTGAAACTAGGGCTTTTTTTGGGTTTTTTCAGAGGGTTTGAAGAAGCTAACTCGAAGTGAATGCACGAGATCGCTGATCTGAATGATCGTAAAGAAATGATATTATCTGAAAATCGTGAAAGCCTACTGAATGATCGAAATCGTGAAGAATGATCGTGAAATTAGGGCTTTTTTCAGGGGTTTTCAGAGGGTTTGATATAAACTAGGGCTGTTTTTCAGAAGCTGAACTCGAAGTGAAGAAATGAACGCACGAGGGCCGGCTGTTTCTTTAAAAATGCCGAACTGAAAACGTCGATGTTTTCTGAAACCACCCTTTTCTGGTAATTAAGTTCAAAACAGCCCTATTGTGGTAAAAAAAACTTCAAAATACACCCAAAAATGGTAAAAAATTCTCAGAAACTCAGACTCCATACAATACAATACAATACATACAGGACTACCGATATACGGTGTGCCCCACCATGTGGCACTGTAGGGAATCCATGCCTAGTTCAAAAAAAGTGGGACCCATCAACCGTCGTTTACTTCGACCACTCAGTGTTCACACGCGCGCCTCTTCTCTCCTCGCAAGTGCTTTCAGTCTTCGAAGTTCAGAGCTCCTCGACTCCATTTGAATGTTGCTGGGAAAAAGTTTGGAAGGAATCACGACCGTTGAACTTCGAAGCTTCTATGCAACAGATGATTCGTTCCACTTTCGAAGCTCTCTTTTCTCTCATTCATTTGTGATTTTCCCCCTTTTGAATCGCAGATAGTGATTGATTTTATGGAGAGACGACAAGGATTTTCGAATATAGGATCGCTCTTTTAAAGAGAGCGAATTGTAGAGTGAGAGACGGGAGAGAGTTGCGATCGAAGGTTGAGTCGATTTTAGAGAGAGATGAACGCTGTGGGGAGACAGATGCAGAGATCTGGTGCATCAACGGTGCATCACCAGCGGCAGTACTCAGACAACTTCTTGGAGAACTCATCCAATGGAAGATGGCTTCAATCAACTGGTCTTCAACATCTCCAGTCCTCAGACACATCCGTGCCTCCTCTACAGGTTCCGATCATTGTACATTTCTTTATATTTGAAAATTTCATAGTTATGTCTGTTGATCCAATGCTAGAATATTAGTTCAGTCATTTGATGATGTTATTTTTCGGTTGAATCGAGAGCAGGACTATGGTTACTATGGTGGAGACCAGCGGTCGAGAATGTATAGGAAAGTCCAGAGGAGTTTCAATGGAGGAAGTGAGTTTTTCTCGGAGCCGTCAATGCCGGCGGTTAATTCCCGGCCATCAAGCCAGAGGAAGAATAGCGAGGAGCAATTCTCGCAGAGTGAGTTCAGTTCTGGGCTCTTAGATCTGCATTCTTTGGATACTGACCTTCTTCCTGAGGTGGGTCTCTTTCCTTGTGAATTAAATGTTACTTTTTTATTAGAGATGAATATTGTGCCACTTGATCATAGTTTTGATTTTTATGAATTTTACGTGATAATATGTTTGCTTTCCATATATATGCCCGTCTCTTATTTTGCCTGAATATAATGTAGCTTTATTTCAACAGGGCAAAATTTTCCTATGAACTCGAGCAATTTAAATAACTTCATCAAAGTTTCTTCAAGCAATAAGGATCTCAGATTTCTCTCCCCCCAAATTGGCAGTTTTATTCAAATATGAATGCCTTAGTAAGCTAGTCCGCGCACAAATTGGGGAGGGAAGAATTTGGATTTTGAGAAGTGATGGGATTTGGGAATTGGGAGTGTCCATATGTCCAGAGCCTTGTTTGGATGCTCTACTGGAATTGAATGGCTCAATTAACAGTTTAGTGGCACTCTAGTTAAAAATGTATTATTTCTAATGGAGCCTGTTAAATCACTAGTTGTTGCAAAAGCTTAAGCTTTTAGAGAATAGACCCAACAATGTATAACAAGTTAACACCCTGCCTCACGTGTAATCTTGTTTTGCACATGGAGAGGAGAGAGTATGTGGAGAGATGGCACACTGACGTAAAAGACTGTGAGAATGTGAGAACAAAAGTGAACCCTGACATAACAGTGTACGCAAGTGCAAATCCTGCACCGAATGCATGGAGGGAGAGAATTGAATTTAGGACCTCTCTTGATTAAAACTATGATGCCATGTTAAATCACTAGTTGCTTCCAAAGCTTAAGTTGTTAGAGAATGGGCCCAACAATATATATCAAGCTAACAGCTCCATTATGAAAATGTCATCCATCTCACAAGTGATTCAAACTTTTGAATTTTTTCATTTCAAGGAAATCTAAAAATTATAACACACCAAAAGTATAGTGAACTCCCAGTATTCCTTAATGACACTGTTTTCAGGTGATGAATTGTTCTTCAAATTCCATAGAAATTGCAAGGGGTCCATTCAAACTCAAGAGGATATCAAACCACACCCAAAGATGTTTGTGGTTGAATCATGAATCAGCCAACTAACTTAGATTGTGCTTGGTTTAGTCCAAACTAATTTTCATTATAATATAAAATATTACTTACTTATCAAAAAAATTATTATATACAATTTTTTAATAATTGATAAGGATTTAAATAGATTGGTGAAAAGTCATGATAAATAATACATAAAAAAACACCTTGTAAATTTTCAAATTCTTATCATTGAGAGCACCTCTCTTAAAAAATTATCTGCTCCATACCTAATTATGATGTTATTGGGCTAGACTGCGCTATAGCCCACCCCCAATTCTAATTTTTTTTTTTTTTTGGACCTTTTTCAAGTTAGTCCACCTCAGGATTATGTCCCGGCCCAATCTTTACCACTGAATCCTATCATTTCTTACTCCAAAATTTTGGCCCACCTCAAAATTTTTCCAATAAACTTTTTTAGCCCTCCCCAAATTTTTTTCTTGATTCCGCCCTTGGATTTATTGCTTACGGGTATGGAATTATAAAATAATCATATCCATCCAGTTTATCAAACTGTACCTTTTAATCCAAAACTGATTTAATGACTAAAAGTGACTAAATGCAAAATTATCCAAACCAAGCATATCTATAGCTGATGCAGGTTTTTACTATGTTGCATTTCTCATAGGCTTATTTTTGTTTTCTTAAATTGTTAATTTGTGCCCTCTGAATTTAGAAGTTTATTGAAATGATTGGCTAATTTGAGTTCATGTACATTCTTTTGCTATTTTTATTTTTTTTTTGTGTATCCCATGTGCAGATGCCAGTTGCTGGCCTATACGATGCCACTTCTATGTATCATTTGACTCGGGGCAGAAGTTTTGATGACTCTGAGCCATATCTTGGTAACAACAAACAAATAGGCAGAGTTCGTGGTTTGCCAGAGAACAATCTTTTGAAAAGTTTTGCTCCAGATAAAGAGAAGGCCAGTAATGTTGCAAAGATCAAAGTTGTGGTAGGTTTTTTCTATTGCTTTGAATTCACCTTGTAAATTTCTCAGGGAATCCTTGGGCTTAGTTTAGGACCTTCACATTCTATTTTTTTCTTATATGAATTCTGATGCCTATAAGAAGACCATTTCTGAAACTGGATTGGTAGCTTGTAAACCTTGAAAGTACAAATTGAAATGACCTTTTCTGCGAGTGAATATGTTTGTCTAATTTATTGACAACACATGGTTCATGGATTTTTCCATGAGTGAATATGTTTTTTCTAATTTGTTGACAACATATGGCTTCAGATACTGCCTTTCTCTAAAATTTGCTACTGATGTCCTGATTCCAGGTGCGCAAGAGGCCCCTAAATAAAAAGGAGTTGGCAAAGAATGACGAAGACATCATAACCATAGAGACACACTCCAATTCTTTAACTGTACACGAGACTAAGCTTAAGGTTGGCATCATTGCCTCATTAAGAGCTCTTTGCTTTTGCCATTGACTTTCCTTTTTCATTTTAATAGTTCCACTGTTTTCCAGTATATAGCTATGGAAAATACTTGTATATGTCTCATTTTAGTTCAAAATATGTAGTTCATGTTCTAGAATATGGAAGCTATGCGAAGATTAACTTGATTTTTTGTTGACATGCAGATGATAAACAATATTTATGTTGCGTGACTTTAATCTGTGGAAATCTGGGTCTTGAATTGATGTTTGAAAATTTGATTTTCCTCTTCAGCTCTTCATTTCTGCTTTTCAGTCTCTTTAGGTTTTCAAATTGCTTCAGCTTGCTTATTAATTGTAAAGTTGTTATTGATCTGCTCCATACATATTTGAACAATCTCTACCGATGTTCCTTGTTGTATCACCTATGAAAAATTTCATTCTTTATTGCCCAACTCTTTGCTTAATAGATCAAATTATGATTCTTTTCAACAGGCTACACTGGTTATTTGGGTCACTTTGGAGAAACTTAATTGTTCTAACTCCACATAAGCCATATTTATTTGTTATCAAGCCCTTGCTTATTATTATTTTGTTATTTTTATTTTTGCAAGCAATCACGCTGTGTTTTTTAAATTTTATAACAGCTCAGCTTAAGCTTCTTTTATTTCCTTTTAGGAATAAAACAAAAACAAAGTGAACAAACTGAGTTAGATTATAAACATCTACCCGGTTGGGTATTTGGATTTGGTCAAAGTCGTTTGCATTTTCCTGCTATAGCACACTAAGTTTCACGACTGCATCCTTCTCTTTTCTTACGCTGATATTCTCAGACCTATGCTGTCCCAGTTATAGGTGATCATTATCAAATTTTGTTTGTCTATTCTTGAAAGTTTGCACACAATATTCTGCAGGTTGACCTAACAGAATACGTGGAGAAACATGAATTTTTTTTTGATGCAGTGCTGAATGAGGAGGTTTCAAATGACGAGGTGAGTGCACGACAACAAAAATAAGAAATAAAATCGATAAAAAAAGTGCAAAACATGATTTCATTTTAGACCCCTAGTTAATTTTGCGTTTTCCTTTTGGTTTTGTAGGTATATCACGAAACCGTGGAACCCATAGTTCCCATAATTTTTCAACGCATCAAAGCAACTTGCTTTGCATATGGGCAAACAGGTAAATGAATGACTTTCAGATGTGAGACAGATTCTGTCATGAAATTGTTCTCAGTCCACTCAGAATCTTAACCATTTGCACTTGTTGGATAATATGATAAATTGCTGCACATTTATTCTTAACATTTGTTAAATAATTAATAATTATTTATATATTCTTTGTGGAGTTTTTATGCCATAGACATGCATTGTTCATGAATCCTATGCACCCAGTTGCTTGTAGGCATGTAAGCTGTAAGACTATCAATAATTAAAAAGAAAAGGAAAAAAATTCTGAGTGTTGCTGTGTTTTTAAATCAGTACTCTCCTTTTTTAGGATTTTACTTCCTGTTAAAACAATCAGAGAATTTTGTGTGTTTTTTAGCTCCATTTTTTTCAGCATCTGAACAAGTTTCAAAGACACATGGAAAAAAACAAAGTTGATAATTGCATGTATCATAGATCTAGAATGTGTTTAGTTGCACTTATTATGTGTAAATGAGAAGTTGAAAGATACTTATCCATACTTCTTTTGTAATTTTAGTTCTTTGCTTTATAGAAACTTTCTAAAATGTAACGGGAAAAGATTGCAATCAATCTTACATAATATAAGTGGGGGTCCTCTTTATAGGATAAGACAGTGCTTGGCTCCAAACCAGGTAGGAGGAGGTTCCTCCTACCTGTGTGCACGTCACAACCTTAATGTGTCACAGATGCAAGCACATTTATATCACGTGACTATTTAGTTTTAACTAAAAAAATAAAAATTAAATAAAATTAGAAAGTACATGTGTATTGATTGCATATGTGGCAGATTGTGGTTAAGACACATACTCTGATAGGAGGAAGTTCCTCCTACCGAGTATGGAGTTAAGTATTGTCCTATAGTATATACTATTCAATACATTTAACCCTATTTTGATATTCATTACAATTAAGATTTCGTTAATCAGTTCTACTTTTTAAAGTCAAAATGCGAGCATCAAAGCAGTTCCTCGACTTATGCAGCTTCTTCATGTTCAAATTTCAATTTTATTTTTCTTATATTCACGTACCATTTTTAAAACACAAGTTTAAGCAACCTGTGATAGCTTAAGATTATGTACTCTGTTTACCTGGGATACTTTTGTCACGGGACCATTTTTCTACTGGATAAAATTAATTTTAAAATTTCCTTCTTCATGTCCACTTTTCACATTGTACGAACCATGATGTTTTTTAGTCTTATTCAGCTCTTGATTACTTGCTTTGAGTCTGAAATCATTTGGTTGCCTAATGATGATTGATATAATTTGAAAGATAAGCATGGATTGTTTCATTGTAATATTTAGTTGGATTTTTCAGTGCACAGCAAGTCGTTGTTTTCTTTGCACGTTTTAATGAAAATGCTTGCCTTCTCGTGTTTAAGCTAATCAACTTTTGACATGCCACACAATCATGTAGGGCTTGAACCATTAAATCACTGATGTTTTGGTTTTTGAATTGTTATTATGATTAACCTTCTACTTATTATTTGTTCATTTGTTCAGGCAGCGGAAAAACCTATACTATGAAACCGTTGCCCCCTTAAAGCATCTCGGGATATTTTGAGGCTGATGCACCATACTTACAGAAACCAGGGCTTTCAATTGTTTGTCAGCTTCTTTGAGATATATGGAGGAAAACTTTTTGATCTCCTCAATGATCGGAAGTATGTTGCCTTGGTATTTCCTGTTTCAGTTTCCTTGTAAGAATTTACTCTCTAAATTTGCATGAAAACTTAAAACTCTATTTTGTGCAGAAAGCTTTGCATGAGAGAGGATGGTAAACAGCAAGTTTGCATTGTGGGTTTGCAAGAATACAGAGTGTCAGATGTGGAGACAATTAAGGAGCTCATTGAAAAGGGAAATGGCACAAGAAGTACAGGCACGACTGGTGCAAATGAGGAATCCTCCCGATCGCATGCCATACTTCAGCTTGCTATTAAGAGGTCAGTTGATGGCAGTGAATCAAAGCCTGCTCGAGTTGTTGGTAAACTCTCGTTCATCGATCTTGCTGGAAGTGAACGCGGTGCAGATACTACAGACAATGATAAGCAGACAAGGTATGTATCATTTCACTTTTTCCTTGAGGAAAGCCATATGTTATTCTTAAAAGCTTTAATTTTCTCCGTTGGTGGAGTGGTACATACAATGTTCAGAGTGCATTGAGTAACCATTTGGTATAAGCATCAGCCAAAAATTTACTCAGATGGGTATCTCTCTGTGCATTTCAACCGCTTTTGTGGATCCAAAACCAAAAAAATTGACACAAATTGAATGGGTGGGTAGGTGGTTAAGTATTTAAATCTAAGATGTTCCTATCAGTGCTGGGTTCTACCTTGAATTCCTGTTAAATTTTTGGTTATCCCCGCTAAATGCTTTTATTTGGTAGACTATCCTTTTGATTGGGGCAAAGTGTATTTTTCTCTATTAATTAAGTGGTACTTTCCTGATTAGGTGTTCTTAAAATATCTGCAGGATGGAAGGGTGCCGAGATTAATAAAAGCTTGCTTGCATTAAAGGAATGCATAAGAGCTCTTGACACTGACCAGGGTCATATTCCTTTTAGGGGCAGTAAATTAACTGAAGTTCTGAGGGATTCATTTTTTGGGGACTCTCGGACGGTTATGATATCTTGCATTTCGCCAAACTCAGGATCATGTGAACATACTCTTAACACTTTAAGATATGCTGACAGGTACCAATAATCTTTTGATTATAAATAGTTTTTGGCAGTCCTCTTTTTTATCCTCCCTAATCTCTGTCTTAGCCGGACAATTTTCTGTACATATTATATTCTAGGGTGAAAAGCCTTTCAAAAGGGAGCAACTCCAAGAAGGATGTTTTATCTTCTACCTTAAACCTGAGGGAATCAACAAATTTACCCTTGTCTTCAGTTTTACCGCCTGTATCAACCTTTGAAGATGGCATAACTAATTCATGGCCTGATCAAGTTGATAGAGAGGAATTTGATGTGTCAGAAGAAACCTATGAGCAAGAGAAGCCATCGTGGAACAAGAATGGGAAGTTTGAAGCATACAATCTCTCAAATTCAGAGGATAAAATGAGGAGAACTAATGACCAGACAAAATGGAAGGATGTGCCAAAATTTGATGCTAAGAATAAACAATCTGATGATTTGAATGCGCTATTAAAGGTAAGAATGGTAGGAGAATTACTTTTGGATTTTTACAACAAAATCTCATTCTGTTGACTTCTATAGCTTGTGTTGCATGTCTCAGGAAGAGGAAGATCTTGTAAATGCTCACCTGGAGGCAAGTGGAGGAGACAATGGATATTGTTAGAGAGGTTTGTGACAATTTGCATTTGGGTGATCTTTTGCTTGAGCAGGAATGTACCTTGATATTTCCAGAGACTTACTTTGCATTATAAGGCTCAGGCCTTAAATATGGGTCTCAATTAAATAGCACATGTTCAGTGGGGCAGGACCTGTAACTAGATGTGGTCCACTAAATTAATCAATAAAGGCAATTATGTATTATAAACAAGGTGCCTGAGGGGGCAAACCCGTGTACACAAGATAAGGGAGAGGCTACAAAAAATAAGGCCTTAACTCTCCCAAAAAAGATAAAAAATTATCTAAATTCATGGCCTTAACACTAAAGACTTATTGCGAGAATCATCACGTTTATATTATTATAGAAGATCTACTATCAACACTTCCTCTGGAATTCTCAAAGTTCCATCATTTTATCATCTATTTTTCAGCATATACAGATTTTTAGATTCACCCATTTAGTTCAGGTTGTGATATTGTGATTGCATGCCACACTCATGGGAGATAAGATGATCATAGAAATTTATGCGTAGATTCAGAATTTTCACATATTTCATTCATATTGCAGGAGATGAACCTGTTGGTTGAAATGGATCAACCGGGAAATCAGTTGGATGATTATATCTCCAGATTGAATGCAATCCTATCCCAGAAGGCTGCAGGAATTCTACAATTACAAAACCGTTTGGCTCATTTTCAAAGACGTCTAAAGGAGCATAATGTTTTAGTATCTTCTTCTGGTTTCTAATTTTTTCTTATGTAAGTTCATATAGAAGTCAGATGTCATGGGTACTGCTGTGAGAATGTTACTGCACAATGACCAAGCCAATGGTTGGTTTGGTTAACACAGCTTTCTGATTTCAGTGGAAGCATATTTTTCCACCAAATCAAACAAATTTGGTGTCTTGGGCAATTAGCAGGATTTTCCTCGGTAATTCTGCAAGTTTTGTGCAGTTACTTCTACCAGTTTTGGGGAGTTACATTCTTGGTTGTTGAAAAAACTGTCCCATCTTTCATTCAATCATTCTTGTGATTAATTTATTTCTTACCAAATTATAAACAACCATGGATTCACATGCTATTTTGTATGCTTTTGTAAAGCTCTACAGCTCTGTAATTTGATTGATAAAACTGAATATTCTTGTTGGACTGGGAAGTTCATTTGTCTATAGTTGAATCTACTCAATTTCACTGGTTAATCACCATGTATATTTTCTTCTTTTTCTTTTTCTTTTTCATGACAATGATGAATATTGAACCCCTCAATCTACCATATTCTTGCCGTACCTAACTGATGTGCTTCTTGTAATACTTTGATTTTTGAAAATGATTATAGCAGATGTATACGCAAAAACACAATTGCAGGATCAGTTTATTTTTGAGCTGCACTTTATTACAACATGAAACCTACCCATGGGATGATCCATCTCTTAACCCAACAGCCATGATAATATTACTCTTCCTGACATGACCGACCTTTGGTGTGCTATTTGATCAAAAGATTGTGGGGGTATTGTTGTTAGATCACCTAGTTTTTTTTTTTTTTTAATCTACAAACAGCCCCAATAAACATCATTCTAAACTTCTTTCCTGCACTTTCTTGATCTTTGAAATGCACCTCGTTGCCCAGCAACTCCATTTTCAATTCTTTCTTTTTTCCTTTCTTTTTTTTTCGGTGAGGTTCATATCTGCCTGTGAAGCTCAACCCTCTGTATTGGGACTGAAATTGGATCTTTCTTTCTTTGCTGGACAGCCAGACAGGTCCTCACATGATTCACTGCAAATTCTTTCTCAAACCTCCTGAAATCAAGATGCAACAAACAGCAACACCTAATAATGTCACCACTAACACCATCACCATCATCATCTTCTGTCAATAGCTCACTATCTTCCTCAGCCCAAGGAGCTGTGAACCGCAATGGACTATGAGGGATCAGGATCATATTTTGGCACAATATACTACCAGTCTTCTGCAGTGTAAGGTAATCATCTTTAGTGATCAACAGCTAATGGCCAGGGAAGAAACTGAAACTTGGGTCAGAGTACATGCCTTGGATGTTTCCTTGTTCCGATAGGGATTTTGCTCTGGCGGTGATGAAGCTTTCTAATCTCCGAGCACTTACTGGGCCACTAGGTCAGGTTTGGCTCAAATATGAGGTAAGGGATACATAATATATATATATATATATATATATATATATAGATTGTAAATATTGGATCCACATGCTCTTATTGTCTCCAAGCAATATTGAATAGATTTTTTTTTGTATTTTATCTAAATGCAAATCTTTGTTGCATTTACTCGCCTTTAAGGAAAAACATGCACTCTATCAATCTATACATAACCCAGATCAGATGGCAAAGAGGTAGTGATGATCTCCATATCTCATGGAATTCCATTATTGTTAAGAAGACACCATAGCAATTAGCAACCAGAGAGAGGTCTACACTGCTGAAAATTGCAACCACGTTCAAGTACGTGCACATGAACTCACACACAGAGGATAAGAGAAGTAATCAAGAGAAGAAAATAGATTCATATGCATGGGGAAGAAACCATTTACTATAGTATTTAGAACTTCAGAGGGCCAAGTCTCCTCATCGAATTGTTAACGCTGACAGAGGGCCGTGGAAGGAAGAATTCAGAGTACATGTCCATGAAAAACTTGTCAACAATATCAAGGTAAACCGGGCTTGAAAGGCGAGAATAGTGGTGAAGCACCTCTTGTATGTCCAGCACATGATCCACATCAGTCATATCCATCATCTCTAATTCTATCATCTTCTGTGCCAACACATAACCTCCTCCATTTGCACCCTGAGAACATGGCTCTCCATTTCTCACTTTATGGGAACTTCCCATCTTCTTCTCTTCCTCTCCTCTCTTTTCATGTTTCTTATTCACAAAAATATGCTCTTCTAACTTCATGGAGCTTTGACTACAAGCAACTTCTTCCTTCATCGGCTCTTTTGCTGACTCTGCATTCTTCTTCTCTCTCTTCATCACCTTACCATGATCAGATTCCCATTGCTCGGAAATGTCTCTGCAGAATTGATCTAACTGCTGCATTTTTGGGTTGCTGTCATTACGAGAGAGAGGATTGAGTGGAGGGGCTTTGGGTAGCATACGGTACCGCCCAAAGAGAAAGGACTTGAGGCTCTGGAGGGTTTTGTGAAAGAATATTTTTGTCTGCTGAGTGGTTTTTCTTAGCAGCATAGTGGTATTTTTTTAAGGATTGTGTCTCTCTGTGCAATTACAGATACAGACCCAATCTGTTTGGCTTCTCTTTGCTATCCAGATGTTGCTTCCAATATACAGCTAAGAGAGATGGAGACAGCTGAAGTTTCTCTCAATTACCTTGAGACAAAAGGCAATTGAATTCAGAAGGAAAATTTTGGTTTCCACTTTCATTTTTTTCCTTAAGACCCTCATATATTAACACACCCCCCCCCCCTCTCTCTCTCTCTCTCTCCAAAACATTTTTATTTATTATTTTAAGAGAATTAGGAATTCTATTACAATTGATGTTTCATTTTGTCTGCCTGTTGCTGAAAGTGCAGTGGCATTGATTAGGATGAAAAGTCAAAGGTAGTGGGTTGGTGAAAGCTTATTTTTGTAATCCTTGCCTAGTCATTTGTAGACCCATAGGACCTACAATAAGAGACTTGATGAATTACAACTCACATTCTCTACATCTAACCCTCTCTGGAGTCTCGTGCACTGAGTTAGCTCCTTTTTTATTATCTCTTTAGTGCAATATGACACTTGATCTCACAATACTACATTGTCATCAAATTATACTAGCATGCCTCCCTCCCATTTAAGTCGAGACATTAATCATGCTTTCTGAGAAGCAATCCAGTTCTTTCCATATTGTAGGTTTTGCAGGTAGCTTCTCGTTGCATTTATAAGGAAGAGCTGGATGGTCCCCCGTCTTTCAAGACGTTGGTACCAATATTGGTTGAAAATAGGGAAAAGGGACCAAAAACTGAGAGAAATCAGGGATAAGGGGAATTTCAATTCTTGCACAGTGAAGTCACTTTCCCACCATTACGGTGAAATGCTGCTACCAACCTCATATGAGTGGCCTGTCTTTGTGAATTGATCTTAAATTTGCTTTCAACTGTTAAATCAAAATCTATTGCAGTTTGAAGCAATATAGCATTTGATTCTATGCTTTACAAGAAAGCTAACATGCCTTATTGTGACTTCAATATACTAGGAATTAGGATGGCTTGCAACCTCAACCGATGCCTAAAGGTGAGTTTGCTTAGTTCACGGCTGAATGATTCAAAATTTCCCATGCTTTGTGACATTGTGATCCAGATCCGGTGCATGTCTCACTGAGATTTATCAAAACAGCACCGAGGATAAACAATATCCAACCCTTGCTAGGGAAAATTGATTTTGATTTGCTAATACCAGAATTCCACAAAACATCACAGGACTTGGAAGACGTGAGAGAGCCCATATAACGCAGGCCCTTGGAATAATGACTTCAGCCACAGGCCACTTCACTTCAACCATCTTTTCATAACCAACATTCGAATGGCATAGAGCACTCATCTGGGCTTCAAGATTGCTATCAGCATACATGACCAAATAAATAAATTCTTTTTCTGAAACAACTGTTTTAATGCCATTGATAATTGTATTGTTTCATGTATATTAACAACATTATTGTAATTCAATAAAAACGCAACTTCGTAAACCATTCATCTAAACTTAAGATTTATCATTTTAAATCCAAGCATGACTGTTCTAAAATTAAGACATGTTGCAATAATACTAATATATGCTGATATACAACAATCAAATTTATTCTTCATACATATACAGTTTATATCCAAGCATAGTTACTTCACTGTATTTCCTGTGTGCAGCTGCTATCTTCCCGGAACTTCTCCAAGCCAACTTCAAAGAAAAATCCAATGGAAACTAACATATAAACAGTATGAGGTCTTTGATTTGGATATATTACACAATGTATTCTTTGTTCAACTAGCAACTTCACCAGTAAGACTTTCTACAGTCCCCCTTTCTTTTTGTTGAATTTGAAGAACTGATGCAGCAGCCTGTGGACTTCTCCATAGTTATGAGTCATAGAAACAAGACTACCTTTAATCCATTGTGGGAGTTTGTTGGTTGGGTGAGAATTGCTTCTTTTTGAGGTATCAGATGCATACCGTGCATCAACCAACAAGATTGCTGCGTAATCATTAATGTGTCGAATTGCTCTACCTAGAACAGATGAGTCAAGTAAAAAGTATAGAGATCAGAGGAAAATTCAGGTGTTGAAAGAAAAATCAACCGAACACCCAAGTAGATATGATATATGGCAGTATAAAGAACAGTGAAACAGGCCTTACTAGAAGATCTTATAATTCCAACAAACTGCATCTTTCTCAGGACCATATCTAAAGAATGTGATATTGGCTGTGTTAGAGAATATTATGTAAAAGCTCAGTCCAAAATTGTGATCATACATGGTATAAAGGCAAGCATTTTGCTGCACTGAGACAATGATAAAAAAACTTATGGTCTTTCTTTTTTCTCCCCCTGCGAGTAATCTACCCAACTTGTAATGTAAAGAATGTATCACGTACCAATAGATTGATTTACAGCTTTCATGCAAAGATTTTCATAGTACTCTTTTCCTCTGTGCTTGCAACTTCGTAGGATATCAAACCCAGTTTGAACATCTCCATTGTAACATTTATTATTGACCAAAAATTTGGAGGTTTTGCTTGAAGTTGCATCTCCAAGACCCTCAATGTGCTTCACCCTTTCCAGCAACTCGATGTCAGATGGGCTGGGGTATGGTAGTCCCACCATAACTATGCATCGACCCATCCCATCACTGAAGTTGATACCTTCTGATATTTTCCCACCCACTACAGCTAAGAGAATTGCACCATTGTGAGGTGCTGGTTCTTTTGGATCCTGACTAGACAATGCATCAATTTTCTCCTTGTATTCCCTGAGGACAACATCCACATTTGTGTTTTTTCTAGGCTCTCTGAATACATGCTTTTTGTTCATAATCCTTGCAAGGATTCCTGAAGCCTTCCATGCATCATAGACCTTCCCTTCATAATCGAATGAAGAGAAGAACACAATGATTCCTTCAGGAACCACTGTCACCAAATTGCAAAGCAGAAGACCTAGCTCCTGTATCTGTAATTTCAAGCCCATAAAACATATTTTTGTCATGCCATCTACTATGGAAGAAATGTTCAGAAGAAAATGAAAGCATACTAACATCTATAGATTGTAATATTAACAAAAATAAAATAAGATCCCCCTTGATTGAAACCGTGCATGCCTTTAAAAAGTAGAGTAGAAATACTCTTCAATAGGAAAACTTGATACAGAAACAGGAAGTCCTTAGAAAACACTAAAATACACTGAAACTAATGAAAATTGATAAATAATGATCATTTAGAAAATATTAGCACTGTGAGAAGAATGTGGCAGTGAGTGTAAAAGAATGATGCAAGAAGAATGCATGAACTCACCATGGTTGACGAGCTTCTGGAGCTGTAGCTAAAATCAAAGGAGTGGCCAGATGGCCCATGGGAAACAGCAACTGGCAAAATACTCTCAGGAGGGACTATATGGCTACATGAAAAGAAATGCAACTGGTCTGGTGGTAACCAGGGAAAGAGTCGCTCCCTTGTTTCCTCTATGGGTTGTAGAGTTCCACCTGCCAATATGATAGCATGTGCTTGATCTACAATCTGTCAGAAGTATAAGCAATATATATGTTAATACAGGTGTGAAAAACTCATCTATAAACTTTAGGGTGTTGGAATCAGAAATTTCATGGAAACCTCAGAAAAGATCTTTTCCCCAGTAAGCATGACATATTTAAGGAATCCACCTTGTTGCCCAGAGCATGTTGGTCTTGTTCTTGAAATTATTATCCTACCATCACCATCATTATTTGTCAATGATAACAACACATTAACTAGTGCACGAAAACCAGATAGAGTGCTTCCCTCTTCACTGATTTCCCCACTATTGCCGAGTGTTGAAGCTTTTTGCAAGCTAGCTGCCTTATCTCCATACCCACTGACCTGAAAGACCGCAAACATTGCCACCTTAAAAATAAGGAATGTGAAAAAAAGAAAAGAAATAATTAAAAAAAAAAAGAGAAAGGATTGTGGAACAAAGTACAGAAGGCCACATAAATAATTTTTAAGAGAGAGAGAGAGAGAGTAAGAATAAGCATTCACCTTGTGAACAATTTTGCTTTCCTTCATATATTGTAACAATTTAACCAAGTTTATGTTGTCAATATTGAGAGAAAATAAGAATTCATTGATGGCCATGGAAGATTCAGAGGTACTTGCTGCTCCAGAAACTTCTTCAGCATCAGAGAGAGGATCAACATAATTCATGTTGTTCTCATCACGTAGAACTTGGAGAAAAGCCCGAGTGAGGACCATTAGAGTTTGAATATACCTTCGATTGCCAGGTCCTAAGAGATTGCGAAATCGTTCAAAGTACTTCCCTAAGTGGGAATGCACGTGCTCCAACTGAAGAGGAGAGAGACCAACGGTTACAAACCTCTGATGATTTTAGATCTACTCTCACAGATTCTCCAATAATTAATATGAAGAACTCAAACTAGCAGGTAAAGTAAAAGATTCAAACCTCAAAGTCATTTAAATCAAGACAGAAATGACTTTTCAACAACTAAATCATAAAATCAACCAGATTGTCATAAACAGGTCTTAAACCATTACTCAAAGAGCATCCAAACCACAGATACATAAAAATACCATGGTCAATGAAGCCATATGATAGCTTTAGAAATTCATATTGAAGAATTTTATTTACCTGTGACAAAGTAATTTTCGAGTCATACATGCTGATAAGAGAATCAGCTAGATTGTGGGCCTCGTCTATTATAACGATATTATTCTTTAAATTTAAACCAAGTGATTCACGTGACGATTTTGAAAGAAGAGACTGATAGGGAAGAACCACAAGATCAGCTTCAGGGACCATGCTTCGGGAGCCATAATAAGGACAAGTTCCTATCTTGCTTCCAAGGTGAACAAGGTCTTCGATATCCAGGGCTCCCTGTTGATAGATCTCACTCCTAAACTGTTTCTGTAGCTTATATTTTTGAAGCATTGGACATCCAGAAGAAGCCTTGTTCTGGCGTATTCTGCCCCCAGCACCTATTTTCTGCAAATGAACACTCACTTCAGTGCCCCAGCAACACTATTTTTACTAAACTGAAAGGAGATAACAATGTAATTACCAATTAGGTACTTGAATGGCTAGTCTACTGACCAATGAAAATGGGGTTCCATTTCAACTGAGATGGAGAGTTAAGTTTAACAAAATATCATAAGTTTTCAGATATTTGAATTCATATTTCTAGGCTTATCTTATAAACTAGACCCATTAAGGTGCAATGCCATAAAATTTGATAATGATAATGATTTTCCACCTTTCAATTCTACGCTGCCAAGTCAATTTGAACATTTACCACATTTAACCTGAAAGGGCTCTGCAATCTTTTACAATTCTAATGTGAAAATACTACCACCCATGTTGACCTGTCCATACTTCATCAAAAAGGCATATAACATGCTAACTGATCAAGCATTACAGATAGACAATATTAACATAGTGACTGGATCTTCATTCATTAGCTGTGTAGGCCAAGCCCACTTGTCTTAAATTGCAGTTCTTGTTTAGCATTTGGCATCTAAAGAGTGTAACACAAAATTGGAGGTAATGACATACTAATTGAGGTTCGAAAACAAGTTCCTTATTTGAGGAGTAAAACATCAATAATCATAATGAAATTGATAAATCATGTTTAACTTAACAAGAGAAGGAGCTCAATTTACTACTTTATTTATTTAAATACCTTTGACTTTAGAATGATATTGTTCATTAAATTTTCATGAAAGAATTTGCACCACTAAAGAACAATGAAATCATTAGATACAATGATGAAATGAAAGCCAGTGCAGGGAAAATGAACCATCAAGCCTGTAGTATCATATGCAATTCTACAAGAAACACAGAGGTTCAGGAAATCATCGATCCAACTCCAGTCAAACGAATGAGATTTTGATCACAGGAAAGCCACGATCATCCTACCTTCATTTTGGAAACATTATTTTTCTTGTTCTTTTGAAGCTCCAAGCACCGCTCATTAATGCAAGTTGAGTTCCCCAGCTTCAAAACCTCTGAAACAAAGTTCCAAAAGGTGAGTTATGCACGTAACAAACTCTCTTTTTATATTTCAAAAGAACAATTTGTATACCTTCATTGATGCAGAAATTCTTCCTAGAGCCCAAGCATACAACCTTCAGCTCACTGGCAAAAACGGTCTTTCTCAACTCCTTTATAAACTGAGAAAGCTGTGAATGGGTCCTACTACAAAAATAAATCTTTGAACCTGCCTCTTCCTCTACATCACCAAACCCATCTTCTTCATCTTCCTCATCACTTGATGAACTAAGAGAAACTCCACCAGCCTTCCTCTTTGATTCAGCAGAGCCAACTCCACCTTCCTCTTCGCTCTCATATTCTTCAACCAAAAACTCATCATCATCCATCTCCTCCGCATCAAATTTAGTCTTTAAACTCTTGTGGTCACTCTTGTTACGAATATACTCATATTCCCCACTGTGTTCAAACAAATCTCCGAAACTTTTTTGATTCCTTTTCTTATCCAGTTTCTCTGACCCAAATCCAACTTTCTCCTTCCTCGTCTTCTTCTTTTCCTCTTCTTGATTATTATTGCTTGCTACGAAATTTCTCATCCAGTCGGGCTCGTCATCAGAACCAGACTGAACTCCCGACAAACGATCTTGATTGAAATCAGCAGCTGTTTCAGACTTTTTCTGTCGCTTCTGATCAACAAGCCATTGCAAAGCACTGCAAATGATACTTAGGGTTTTCCCAGTCCCTGTAACAACGACAGGTCCATATTAAGCGAGCAAAAACCATTAAAATGAATTCTCTGGAACACAAATCATTAAATGAAATCTTTGATAAAATCAACAAATTCAATCCAAGAGAGAGAGAGAGGGACAGCTTTGCATGTTGAAGGATGGAGTATAGTTGCAAAACAATACAGTACAGAGATAACGAGACAACTTCAATTGATTCAATTAACAATAAATACTCCCAAATTGATAAATGTAAACAAATAAATGAACAAGTGCGCGCGACACGCATAGAGAGATACCAGTGGGGCTTTCGAGTATAGCGATTCCTCCTTTGTTGAGGGATTGATAAAGGGCGGTCATGAAATCGATCTGAATCGAGTAGGGTTTGAATGGAAATGCTGGGAATTTGGACACACATTGTTCTTCAATTGCTGCTGTTGTTTTTGCACCCATCTTCAATATGCCACAACACTGTCTATCTACAATATATTTATATGTGTGTGTGTGTGTATAAACGTATATATGTGTGTGTGCGCGCCCTCACCCTCACAATTTCACTCAAAAGCTCGCGTTTTCCCGCGGTTTTCCGAATGACGGGCCTCGGCGGCGCGTTTTGCAGAGACGGGCCGAAGTAGGAGACTCAAAATCTAAGCCCACACACTCCCGAGCCAGAATGGCCCATATAGTTTTGGCCCAAAAAGCAGTAGCTCCTGGGCTTCAAGTCTGTCGTCTCAAACAAAGAATGCGCGTTGCCTAACTATTTAGTTGGACGTTGTTGAGCTTAACTGGACCAGGGCCCGTTTGATGGCCCACCATTCTTGCACCTACTGCAGGCTCTCAACCCTAAACCCCGCTGCTCATTCACCATATATAAATTCTGTCCATACCGCCGCCCTCATCTCTTTAGCCAAGAGCTCCGAACGCTAGGGTTTCTGCAACTGCAAAATCAATGGTATCATCTCCATCTCTCTCCCCCTCTCCATATGTAATATATATATATATATATAAACACATTAGTGTATAATAGCTGAGTTGATGTGTGATTGGAACAGGGGAAGGGAACAGGGAGCTTCGGTAAGAGGAGGAACAAGACCCACACACTGTGTGTGAGGTGTGGCCGCCGCAGTTTTCATCTCCAGAAGAGCCGATGCTCTGCTTGTGGCTTCCCTTCAAGCCGTGTCAGGAAATGTAAAATCTCTCTCCTTCTCTCTCCTTCTCTCTCTCTTCATGTATCTATACACACACCTATTGATCTTATGTGATTTTATCTTGTAGATAACTGGAGCGTGAAGGCGATTCGGAGGAAGACCACCGGCACCGGCCGTATGAGGTACCTCCGCCACTTACCCTCGCAGATTCAAGAGCAATTTCAGAGAAGGTAAAGCAATCTATGTCAATCTGATTGTCTCCATTTCTAAAAATCCTAACATCCGTGCATGTGTATCTATAAATTTATCTATTTTTTTGTCCTAAAATTATTGTTTTGATGTTCAATCAGGGACTCAAGCAGCTCCAAGGAAGAAGGGAGCTGCAGCCTCTGCTTGAGGCGTAGTAGGGCTGTTGCGGGCATGACATGGGGTACTTAATTAAAGTTTCATTTGGTCTTTTGTAGTATCAGAACAATATGATTTTGGGATAACATTTGAATGGTTTATACCCATTTAATGTGTACTTGTGTTTGATTTCCTTCATATTTAGTTGAATTTCGAGTTGGATACGGATGGATGAGACTATCATTAATTTGAATTTCCATTTGTTTGATGCTTGAATTATATTTTATGATTTGTGTTATTATTGTAGTAATGGAATATGGGAATGAACAATGAAGTGCTTGATCCCACAAGGTGACTACACTAGCAAAATTTATGTACGTAGTATATATATGGGGCTTCCAACCAGCAATAGGCATCCTTTGATAGAGCTTCAATAGCTAGCGCAACAAAAATGAATGACTATTTGTATCATTTTAGTCGCATAGAATGATGATTCCACAAGGTGACTACACTAGCATATTTTTATATATATATATATATATATATATATATCTTCCAAACAGCAATAGGCATCCTTTGATAGAGCTTCCCCTAGCTGTGTCAATTGTTCCTGGCGCAAAGAAAATGAATGATGCTAGTTGCATACTTCCATTTGTATCATTTTGTCTTTCAATCTTCTCTGTTTGTTTTTGGGCAAACTTCATTATGATTGTCTGATCATCCATATAATCATATGGCTCATTTTGATCTACATCTTAGCTAATGTTCCGTTCGTCTTTTGCTGCAATATAATGTCAGTTCAATTTTTTCTGCCTCTTTTAAGCACATTTACTGGTTTGTGGTCTAAGATAATAATTAAGAGTTTTAAAATTTGGGGCAAGCAAGTGTCTGATTTAATTGAAGTTATTGGCATCTATATGCTTTTTACATTTCGGGTGAGTAGATGGATTTCCAGGTTCAATTTATGCAGTCAAAATTATTGTTTCAAATTGAAAGCTAGGGTGATGGGTGTCTCGTTAGGTATACATGAAAGGGTGATGGATTTCCAGAGCCTCATGGTGCATCGTTATAATTTACTCTCTTGCAATATTTACTGAGCTCTATTAGTAATCTGGAAGGCTCTGTGCACTGCAGATTATTGTGAACTTAATTGGGAATCCTTTGATTGGAGTTGGTACAATGATCCTTATTCTTCCAATAAAGGAAATAAGGCTCTATCCCATGCAATCAACTGCAAACTTCGAAGGCAATATGAGCTTGTGGAAAGTTTGTATCACTCCGGCTGCTCTAATGGGCCTAGAGTTAGTTGCACTCAATTAGTTGCTCATTTAAGACCGGTTCAAAGAAATTAACAAGTTTAATGAACCAAGTTTTTACAATCTGCAGCTCAGTTACACTCGCAATCTTAAATAAATTACCTCATGATTTGTCTGTACCACAGCTTAAATTGTAAATTCTTCAGTCCCCCACTTTGGCAGCTATCTTTTTTCTTTTTTGGGTGCAATTTGGCAGCTAATGCAATCAGCGTAAACATATGGGGAAATGTTTTTACCATTGTTGGGCTGAGAAGACCAAGTATTGTTTTTATCCAAGAGGAATGTTAGCGGTTGTTGCAAGTGTTTAATTGGTGCACGCATTTAATTGGTGTGCATTACGCAGTGCACAATCTTACATAAAATGAGCGCGTGTAATGTACGGGTCAATTAGTCTAATTGGTGTGTATTATGCACGCAAAGTCGTGCATGAAATGAGTACGTATAATGTATGGACTAAGCAATTTGTGAAATGAGTATTTGAAATGTACAAGACTAATCAAATTGTGAGTGTTCACACTTACGACTAATGCTAGCATTCTCTTTTTTTTTATTTAAATGCTAGCATTCCCTCTGTTTTTTTATCTAAATCATAACTTCGCCAGTTGTTTGGGAGATTTATTTCTGCGACACTCTTCAAACAAATGAATTGATTACTTTGCTTGGAATCAAAATTCTGGCTGACGATATACCTTTAACAATAAACTTAGGTAAGTGTTTTATAAACACAAGTATAAAAAAAAAAAAAAAAAAATTATTTAGCTCTTTCATGCCTACTTTAACTAGTTATTTTGATTTTTTAGCAGCGGCTTCAACTAAAAACTCGGCTCTATTTGTTGGTCTGAGAAAGAGCAAGAGCAAGATTCTGACTTATTTGAAATTAATTAAATGAAAAATTATTAAAAATAAATATTTCTATGGAATTCCATGTAATTAATTAAATGAAAATTATTAAAATAAATCTTTCTTGGAAATGCCATGTATTTTATAGTTACTTACGGCGTCAATTGTCAATTCTCTTTGCGCTGCAAATTATTGTGTTTGTAGTACAAACAATAAAGAGAGTGCACAATTTAGGAAAGCAATCAAAGGGAAACGAAGCCTCTTAAAAGAGAAGAATTTATAAACTTATGGAACACCTTTGTGATATACATATCTGTACCAATCTCATGATTTACAACGAATTCCCTCCCCAAATCAAAAGGATAATTACAGCTTTGGAACCCGGTCTGACCTAATAAGCTTGGTTCCTCAAATTCAAATTAACGATTTTTAAATTCCAGATTACTGCAATAACATGCAAAAACGTGTTTGTAGACAAATTATGTACCTCAAAATAATTTTTTTAAAAAAACAGCTCACTTTGAATCTCTAAAAAATCTCAAAATATAAAATCCCATCAATCCGGTTTAAATTTTCCAAACTTTTCCTTTTCCTCAGCCAACTGCCTAAAGACATAATCCAGCTCTGGCAACGCTGACAAGAGCAGCAACTCAAGAAGGTCATAAACCAGTTGCTTCAAACAAACAGACGACTGCACAAGCAAATGTCATAGCAATCTATTAGACAAAATTCAGGTCAGTAATCAAAATTTCTCAAAAGATGAGCTATACCAAGAATGCTGCTATTCACTAATTCAGTATCAATTTGATCATCTAGTCTTGTTAAAAGGGGGAGATGTATACATATATTCTTGTTAAAATTAAGTGGTGAAGGTGTATAAATGCCAGCCTCACTATGCAAATATGGTTCTGGTATGCAAACATGTTGCCACATCAAAACAAACAAAGGGTAGAATATATATGTCCTAAGAATGCGGCTGTAACAAGTCTAAGCCAATGCCCCATCCCCATCCAACCAAGAAGTGAGAGAAGTTCAATAACAGGATTGCCTTTGTCTGATCTGCCAAAAGAAATGGTCTCTAGCAATAGCTATGGTGGGTTTTTTTTTGGTCTACATGCTTACTGGGCATGGTAAATTTGCCTGGTGGAAATAATCGAATTGAGGGTCCCAATTCCAAAAAAGATAAGACAAATACAGGAATGCACTTTTGAACACTTTATTAAATTTAAAAAAAAAATTATAATTTGAGCAATATAAGAATGCCGATTTAAGGGTGTCAAAGTAATAAATAACCACTTCTGTTAATATGATGTCATAAATTGGGAGATAAATTAAATAGAATACTCATTTATTGAAATGAAAATCACCTGAAGAAAATAATAGAGATCCTTAGCACATTGTTCATACTCCTTACGACCAACAAGACCAACGATAGCAGCTGGTGCATTATCTGCATTGGATAAACTAAGTTTGCTCAGGTATCCAAGTTAGGCCATGGGCATTACAAGACAACAAAATGTTGCCTTAATATGGAATAAACAAGATATGCATAAGTGACATTACCAATCATTAGCTCATAAACGAATTTCGCACGGCGATCAGCTTCCTTCTGTTGCTGCTCATCCAGTTTCTGGATATCCTCTTTCTTAGGAGAAGATAGTGGTGTGGGAGGTCGACCATGAGGTGAACTTTGTGGCTGGCTGCTGGACAGGGTTGGCCGTTGTCGCTTTGGATGCTTTGTTAAGAATATACCATCAGGCCAAAGTATCTATAAAAAAAAGCCAAAGTATTTATAAAAAATCACATGCGAATCAGACCAGACATATCAGAGAAGCATCTGAAACATGTCTTTTATACTTCTAAAAAACAAGCATAAATCTTCTCAATCTTCCTCTATCGAAGGACAAGTAGTGACATGCCAGTTAGAGCTGCCATAAGCTCCAACAAATTAAATATTATCAAGTCAGGTTAAAGGCTCTTAAATCTTTATCTGTATACTAGATCATAAAGCCAAAAACTAGCAACCATTCCTGGTATACCTTGTTTGATAAGGGACAAAACCACTTTATTATATTATTTTTTCCTATCAGCAGGGACAAAAAAGTTCAAGGAATTGAAAATAAATAAAAGGAAAAGGAAAAATAACAATGAAATCTTACTAAGAAAAATCTTATGTGAGTGCCAAAAATGTTTAATCCAACAAGAAGAATAAGGTAGGTAATAATGGCCCCTCTTAATAATCCAAAAATGTTCCTCGAGATAGTTGTTTTAACTTTTAATTAAGTAAAGCACACAAAACTAAAAGAAAAGGAAAAAAAGTACAAATTGCAAAATTAGAATTAACATCAGCTTAAAATCTGAATCTGGTTAACTGCCACTCTGAGATCCAAGAACTTCATATGTAGAAGAGTTTTCTTCCAAATAAAAAAGCAAAAAAGAGACTGGTGAAATTCTAGAAATCAAAAGGTGTCAAACATTACCTGCTCAACACGCCTGATCCCTGAAGCAACAACTGATCCCCTGCGTAGAAGCTGGATTTTCTCAATTAGCCAATCATCAAAGGCATCACCCATTCCCAGTTGTAAAACCTGTTTGGCCACCCAAAAAGCCTTCCGCCTGTAATACAGGAAAAGCTAGAATCAAGAAAAATCAGGCGAACTTATGAGGTAAATTTTCAGAATATTATTCTGAGATTATTTAAGCCACAATTTCACATTATAAATTGGTTGCACCCCCATTTTCGGTGCTTTTAATGAATCTTATTTACTTATTAAGAACACAATTATTTATATGGAATACCTGATCCATCCACCATCTTGAAGCTGGAAAATAACATCAACCAAATCTAATATGGGGACACTTAAATTTGGGGGCACCCACTGCATTAAAGAAACACAAATTACAAAACCCATGTAGAAGCATAATCGGGTAAGAAGACACATAATATCCATAGGTACAATAAATCTAGAAAATAGGTCATATGAGTAACGGATTTATTTATCAAACAAAAAGTGTTACAACGCCAAATCTGTTCCAAAAGATGAATATCAATAAAGAGAACTCCATAGGATATATATAACATATAGTCAGTGATTACCTCAGTTGGAAGGGTTGGATCAGTAGCAGCATCAATAAGCAACTTAGATGATGCTTGTAAACCATCAACTTCACTTCCCTTTGTAGTCTTTCCCAAGTTTCCTGTTGGAGATATATTCTTTTGCACCCCATTATCAGAGTCACTACCTGAATCCTCAAATGGCTTTACAAATTCTTTTGCAGGCTTTTTTGGTGAAGAATGAACTACAAGTTTTGGATTCAATCTTGACCCATCTGCTACAACATTACGCTTGATCTGTAATGCAGATTCCTTGCTTTCAGCACTTAGATTTTCTCTTCTGGAGGGTAAGGAATCTATTGCATGCCCACCAATATCATGAACGTCTTTACATTTTTCTTGTGCAGTATCATTTAGGTTGACTAGAAAATTCCATGCCAATATGAGACAACAATAAGAAAAATAGTAACAGCAAGGAAAAGGAAATTGAGTAAATTCCAACATCGCCAAGAAACATAATTCACCTGACAATGTTTCAATGATAGTTATAGAATCTAAGAATATATATGTCTGCACTATACAAAACAAAATAGTCAGATATTCATCCAAAAGGAACAGAGAAAAATTAAAAGTAATTATCAAACCTGAGAATCAACACTAAGGAAGTCCCAAACTTCAATTGATCCTGAAATAGTTGGAAGCTGCATAAGCTTCTGCGAAAGGACAACATATGTATAAATCCTTTAAAGATTGATAGCAGCAGAAGTAAGAAAACATATCAATGAACCTATTACTCATACTGAAATATTAAATAGAAGTGGACTTATTTATAATGGATAAGCTTCAATGGAACTGGGTGGCAAGTTATTACGCAGGGAGAGCTAATATATTTAAGCAGGTGGACCTACCATTGACAGAAGGGAAAGCATGCATTTAATTGACTAAATGGAATCAGAAAAGTTGACCTTTTCACTAAGTACTGCATATATTAAGGAAATACTGGCAGTTAAAGAACAGGCACTGTAGTGGAATAATCAACTCTAATCAGAATCTGGCTGCAAGCAATATAAACTTAGTTTTTAAAGAAAGATTAGATCCAAGTATTACTCTCTCCATTCCAAAATTCAGGGATTCACACGTGACCAATTAAGATCAGTCTTCCAATAGGAAAAATTTTACTTACCTTCCTTGAAGTTGGGCCTAAATACACCGGGACTTGCCTTGTTTGAAAGACCTCTTCATAGCCCCTTGAACTTTCATTCCGTTATGTTCCCTCCCACCCCTGCTGGCAGAAAGGGGCGTTTGACCATTTGACTTTGGTCAAATGACTCATTTACCCTTATTTTAATTAAAAAAAATATAAAAAAAAATCAATTATACCTTCAATCCTATGGAAGACAAAACCCCTTCATCTCTTCGGTGCCCTCTCCATCCCCAACTCTTCCATCAACCAATTCAGGGATATACATATACTTGGTCAATTTGGGTCCCCAATTCAAACCCCATGTATACAATTACAGGTTTGGAGAGTCTTCACCTGTATTTACTAAGTGTTTGGGGGAGCATTTGAACTGGAAAGACGCCATTTGTTGATTGATTTGGCAGCAGGAAAGAGAAATTAGAGAGAATGAAAAAGAAAAGAGGAAGAAGGTGAAGGTGAGATGACTAAAAAGCCTCAAATATTGTAAATGCAGTGTTAGTTTAAACAATAGATTTCAGCCTCAAATATATGTGTGTGTGTGTGTGTGTGTGTATGTATGTATGTATGTATGTATACATTTTATCAATGTTAAAGATGGCTAAAAGAAGTCAATTTTTATATATGTAAATACACACACACACACACACATATATATATGCTCCTTCACCTGTATTTACTGTGTGTTTGAGGAGCATTTGGACGGGAAAGATTGCCATTTGTTGATTGATTTGGCAGCAGGAATGAGAAATTAAAGAGAATGAAATGGAAAAGAGGAAGAAGGGCTGAGGTAAGATGACCAAAAAGCCTCAAATATTGTAAATGCAGTGTTAGTTTAAACAATAGATTTGAGTCTCAAGGCCTTAGCTTATATGTGCGTGCTCTAATATAGGCTTTTGATTTCTAATTAAGTGCACAACGATTTCAGGGTAGTGCAAAGATTTGATCTTGATATTTTGATTTGTATTTTGATATTGGGTTTATTGATTGGATGGTGGTGGACGCCAAGGGATGGTGGTGGGGTCAGTGGCAGGTGTTGGTGGAAGTTAGGGGATGGTGGGGTGGGGTTGGCTGTTATGAGATACAGCCATTGTAGAGGGAAAAGTTGTGGAAAGGGAGGGATGCTGGCTGCCATACCAATGAAAGGAGACAGAGAATGAGAGAGATGGCCTTTCCCAAGAAACTTTATTTTGTTATTAATATGCTAAATTACATTTTTACCCTTACACCGTCTAGGGCTTTAACAGGATTGAAATTTCAGGAGGCTATGTGATGATTTTTCAAACAAGGCAGGTCCCAGTGTATTTAGGCCAAACCTCCGAGGAAGTCAGTGAAATCTTCCCCTTCCAATATTATTCCCCACTGTTCGGCCTAATTAATGTATTCACATACTACATAATCATATTAATTTATTCCATTACAAGGGCATTGTGGTAAAATGAGAAAACTTCATGTCTTAAATTCTTTACTATGGACAAACACATTCTCGGATATCAAAACAGGGGGCGGGGGGGAGGGAAACAATCTCTGCGGGAAGAGAGTAAATCCAGTTCCTGGAGCTCAAATATCACCATATGAAAACAAAAAGAATTTCAAGTAAATATATAACCTTCAAATATTTGTCGAGTAATTTAGACCGTTCTTGAATGACAGGTAGATCTAAGCCTGTTGACAGAAAATGCTTAGGCGGCAAATGAAGATTATACTCTGGAAAATCCTTAAGACGCCGATGAAGCTCCTCAAAATGTCGAAACCTATATGAAGCATCAATGGGGTTCGGTTACAGAAGCCAGGGAATTTTAGAATTAATAAACACTACGCTATAGCCATTCTGACACATTAGAATATTATACAAAGAATGCATAATATATAAGGAGAACAAAAATTACAAAAAAGATGAATGACAGATAAAGTCAGAAAGTTTGCAGCGCTATCTTTAACACCTTCTTTTTATAGACCAACTATTATTGTTTACATCTGTAACAGATATAGAATAAACAGCAAACGTTCCAGAGCCACTCTTCACAATATTAGCACCCAAGACCTGCAACAGGAAATCAGCTTACATCCTTTACATGGTTCAGTATATCAGGAAAAAGTCATGCATACTAAAACAAATAGAAAGTAGTAAGCATTATTTCAAGTACCTCACACCTTAACCTCAAAAAAGAATCTGCCAGCAATGAGTTTTTTGGGGCATTAACAGCCAAACTATGACTTTCAGGTATAGAAATTGAGGACGCAGATGAAGCAGTTGCTCCACTGTGAATTCTACCCAATATCTCAGCCTCAGAATCATCACTAGAGTCTGATTTCATATTTCCCTTAGAAGAATTCAGTATATCCTGCCCATCTCCTAATAAGAAGCTCGTTCTCTCAACCTCTTGCCAGACATCCACCTTCTGACTGCTTAGTGATGATCTTTTCCTCCCAGACTGTATTTTAGGTAGTCTTTGAGAATGAACATGCCCTTTACCAGCCTTTCTTGGCTTACGACCTTCAGAACTTTCAAGAGGATGATGAATGTGAGAGATAGAAAAATTTCTATTATTTTTACCATCCCAAACTTTAGTGCCAGGAGAATCAAGGCCAGTCACACTGCTGGTTTGTTCATCTTCAGTAGTATAAGAACTACTGCTGCTTGATTCAACCTCCTCCAAATGCATGAGATCATGTTCATCATCTTCTACATATGAAGAAACTGGAGGGTGACTTAATCTGTTCAAACTACGCGGGAACAAGTTGTCTGTCAAACGCTGATCGTTACATCCAGAAAAAACAGCACTGCTAGGAAGGTTAACCTTGGTTGCACCATCCTTCTCATTGTGCTTAGCCAATGCCTTTGAATGATCCATTGTTTTAGATATCCTCGCTGAAGAACTTTGTGAAACTGGATCAGAAATCTGATTTGCACCTTCCTTCTTTCTGTAGTTTCTTCCTTTTGTCCACATATTTTCAAAATGTTCTGGAGCAAGAGCTTCAGTCTTTCTGCGAGAAATCAAATCTAACATATCACCCCATTCTCCACCCGAGTTGTGTCGTTGAATACCACTTCCATTAGCAGTCTGGGAATCTGAAGGCAGAGAATTCCAAGAACGGGTAGATCTTGTATCCACAGAAAGCAAGGGATCTTTTGAGAGAAGTGTTCCATTCACATTGTCTGTCACAGGTTTCTGTGCAGCAGTTTTAGGTTGACCATTTTTCAACTGCACAAGTTCAACACCCTTAACAGAAGGATCCAGAAACCGTGAAAAATGATCAGATGATATCCTTGAAGACCCACTTGGTTTGGATTGGGGTGCTGCTTGTGCTGTAGTAGGTCCTTTCGCAGCCTTGTTTACAGAAATAACTAGAGATTCAATCCTTTCGTTAATAAACCTGACACCAAGATTAAAGAAAATAAAGAAAAGCAAAACAACAAAGCAAAACGACAAAAGCAAAACAAGAGGAATAATTACCTCGGGTTAGCTAAGTTTAAGACTGGTCGCATTACTGCACAAGCAAGAAGCTCCCTAACAATATAACGGAACAAGGAGCACTGCAAATCGTCCGGCTTGAAAGTGAAAGAAATAAGACCATCCATCAGATGCTGCAGAACCTGTGAGCATGCATAGCAAAAAGTATCTTAACTATAAAAAACCAGAAAAAAAAAAAAAAAAAAACTTCACCCTTCAGAAAAAGGTCTGCAGAACTACCGACTTAACATTATTTGGGAATCAAAAAATGAATAAACAACCTTATGCTCAGCTTCGGCAGAAAATAAAGCAGGGTGCAATTTGTTCTCAGCAGCCAGCACAAATTTTAGTTCCATATCACGACGTTCAATAGTCATCAACCCAGACTGTTGCTTCTCAATCTTAGCCTGACTTGCACGGAAAAGCTCCAAGTGTGTGCAAATAAGATTAACAATATCCCTGAACAATACCAAACAGATCAGTTTTCCAGTAAATACATTTTTGAATAAAAAGCAACTCAAAGTTAGAGGAAAATTGTAAGGAAAATTTAGGAATTAGAACCTTGTTAAAAGATCTATGAGATTTATATTCCTCATGCGACACGAAAGCTCTCCAAAAACACCATTTATGATCTGCACCAGCTCCTCTGGGCCTTGTCTATCAGGTGTTAGGCGAGAGTACCAGAGATCTGTCACCCACTCAGAAACTAGATGTCTGGTGAACTGATCTATTGCATCCTCGACAAGAGGGGAATTCACTTTCTTTCTCCAAGCAGACTTCTCAACAATGATTTTAGAACCTTCAAAAGATTTCTTTTGAGATGAAATATTTGCCGAGGATTGTTTGCTTTTGTATGCTACAGCTTTCCTCCGCATTTCAAAATCCAAAGACAAATAGCGAAGAATGATTATTAGGAAGGCGGCAGCAGGCAAGTTGACCCAAACTGAGGAGCTTGTCACTGAAATAACAATCAGACAGTTAGTTGCATGTCATGAAGGGGGAACAAAAATAAATAGATAGGTGTAGAGCTCAATCAGCCAGAAATCAAAAGTAGAAGTCAACAAATGTAAAGGCAACAAATCACAGCCCAACCACCTTTAATTCCTTAATGCTGCATCTCAAAGAACTACAGGGAAGGGTTTGAGAAGCTAGGCATATAAAAAAAAATCTAAATAAAATTAGTGTAGTATTTTCCAATACACACAAACATATAGTATTATTGTTCCATTGGCACCAGCATTTGGCTTTTTTTACTGAAAAATTCGGGAACATGAGAAAAATGAAGCACAAATGTTACCATCAAACACTAGTTCCTCCGTATGAATAAAGCTAAATGTTAGTTGCATACCCATCAAACCTTCCAACACCCTGAATTAACAGGACCGATGCAAGGTAATCACCTTTTTCAAACACTTATTAACTAGCAATCTCCAATCAAAATTACATAATCGTATGCTTCCATTCTAGAACTTTTTTTTTAATTATTCCATGCTAGAAATTTTAATTAGATAATTCAAAATAATTCTTTTAGTGAGTAAAAGGTTTCATTAAAGGGTAACAAAGAGAAGCACAACCCGTGCAATGTACACAAGGTGAAAACTGTACCCTATAGGGGTTCACCCTTCTTGTCACCCACTATTATCTATATAAAACACCAAAAAAATAATTCTTCAATTTACGGATCACACTTCTATCCCTTAAAAAGGTCTGTACCCAATCCAACCCACCTAGCACCTCTGTAGAGCCCACACTAGTGATCATGCCAACCCACCCCACACTAGGGAATGATTACTGAGTAAGTTTTTGGTATGATCATTGGTGTGAGTTCTAAAAAGGATGATTCTGATCCTTTTTAGAGAAGGACTCTCTAAGATCAGTGGCCTCAGTGTGCGTGAAGGTTCGATCCTTCTTAAGTTGTTGAAAGGAGGAAGCCGTCCTTTTTCCTCTAGAAGGCCATTTGACATACCAAAGTTCTTCGCAATGTAACTTTTTTTTTTGGTGGACAAGTCTCTAGACAGCTTTTTTTTTGAATTGGCAGTTATGTTAAGAACTTAAAAAAAGATTCTCATTTTTTACAATTTTCTAATAAATAAGTATATAAAAATATTGCCAATTGGTGTTTACACATGTAGAAGGGATGAAGAGATGGTAAGTCATTTGTAGGTTCATTGTCTAGTGACTAGGGATTGGTGCACACTTATGTTCTCCAGCTTTGGTGTTCATTGGATTATGCCCTATTGAATGTTTCCTTTTTAGTTTTTATATTTTAGGACCATGGGAAGATTTTTAGTTTATATTGATTCTTTTCTTAATCTTTTCAGAGATTTGATTATAGCTTTTTCATAACCTTTCATATAAATCTAGTGTACATGAGTTGTGCAACCTGTAATTCCATTTACGTTTAGTGATAATTTTATCTTATCCAAAATAAAGAAAGTTCCTCCCTCACGACTTTGCAAGGATAAGAAGATAGCAAGTTGTCTTGTTGACCACCTAAAGAATGCCACCATGGATGAAGCCTTAATCTTCTATGTATAAGAGGTGGGGTTCTGATGGACCTGGCAGCTTCTAAAGTTGTGAAAGAGGGTGAGCAACAAGGCAAAATAATGGGATTTGGGTAAGCGGGAATCCCAATCAAGACAAAACCACTAGGCCCTTTTCCTCGCCCAGTGTGTCCTCCTTTCACCTTTGGGTAGGAGTGACTATTTATAGACCTTTGGCACATGTAGACCGTTAAGATTTTCCTAGGATTGCATCTGATGTGATGTGTCTCTCTATCCCATTAGTTAGGGTACAACAATTCTAGCAGTACTGAGCCCTTGATACAATCCTTCAAGCCATACAATCCCTTGTTCCCAAGGGAAGTACATGGCCTGGTGTATCATAATTAGCACCAAACCATATTCTTGGGGCCATAAACAAGCCATGAGGATTGAAACAAGACCAGTAGCAGTAAGGCGTAGCATGCATATACCTTGTCCACAACGTTAACTATTAAGACATATCTCGAGAAGGGTAGCCATAGCCACGGGGGCCTATAGCATGTCGCGAGTGTAGGGGAATGTACAGCGGCTGCTAATCCTGGTATACCTCAAAGTGTATAATATACCCTGACCAAACCGTTTTGTCATCACCTTTGACTCATACAGTGGAGAAGTTCAAGAAGTGTATCAATTGGAAAAACTGTTGGGAGAAGGGTAACACTTTGGAGACATTAACTTCGAAGAAAAAGATATACAAGGAACGACTGAAGGATTCTCCTGCCTCATTTGCTGGTCTTGTATCACTTATGTGGATTCCATTACTTGCACTTCCAAATTCCAAATTCCAAATTCCTTTCCAAGGAGGAGATCCCAGAGGTACCCACAAACTTAGTATAATTAGACTTACCCTTCTATCCACCCAACTTCGAGGCCTTCCACTAAATCCCATTCTAATCTCCTTCTATTCATATAATATGAAGTCTCCCATAGCTCCACCACTGCTCAATCTCCCAATAATTCATTGATCTAAGAGACTAAACACCCGCACTTACACTATTTCCATCAATCTTGAGATTCTCTACAACTAAGGCTTCTATAGCCAACACAATCCAATACAATTGTAGAAATGAATCTTTCAATGTGATCTTCCTAAACCATTTGCCTTGCTAGAATCCCACCCTATCACCTACCCCCACAATGAAATGAATATTTTGAGTCCCCCTACACCACTTGTCATGCTAGAATCTTTCACTTATTTTTGTCTAAGAAAACAAAATTAAAAAAATAAAAATGTTCTAGATCAAAGCCTGTTGTATACCATTACACATGAACGAGTTGGTTCGCACTCTCAAGTAAAAAAGGTTTTTAATGTAAATTATAAGACTCTGCATGTGCCATAAGTATAATATTAGAGTTGACCCACTTTTGTGTCTGTATTGAACTTTGGTAGAGTTATTTATAAAGGATGTGTAGCAACTATTAATACCCTTATAAATTATAAATAAAATCCTCCCGAACATCAGTAAGGAGTAAGGGACCTTTTACCGAAGAATGTGGCAAACCACATTCCCATTTTTAGACTCCATACCATTGGAAATGTGCTCAAACTGGAACTAACAGTCAAAGTAATAAAAAATGTTCATTTGAGCAAATTGATTACTGTCAATATTGGTAACATGATTTTGTTAGTTGTCACTAATTGTCAATACAGATTGTGATCACAGGAGATAATCAGTATTGATTTTCATGCAGCATATCATTTTTTATGCTGGATGGGGTGAGATAGATGGTTTTCACGCTTTAACAGAACCACTGAATATTCATCACCAGCAGTACACCACCAAATGTGCTGGCATAAAATTTGTTTATCTGAACTTTGTAAGTGGAGCCAATGTCAAATATGTAGAAAAACATGTAAAGCAGCCAAGAATGAAGCTTGTTATTTGCTTACTCACTGTGTGTCCCACCATATTCACAAAAATCATAAGTATCAAAAAAAAATATTCACAAAAATCATATTTTCGACTAAAAAAACACCGAGGAAGGAAAGGGGAAAAAAAAACAACTTCTCTGCAACTTCATCCCTCACCCTTCATTTCTCATTCAATAATCTTTCAAGAATATTTTTCCATTCCATGAAGTCTCCACCATATTGAGTTATCCTTTATATAGATGAAGAATGATATTATCACCAAAAACTAACAAATGCACAAAACAAATACTTTACGGAGTCAATAAAAAATAACAAAAGATAAAAACAATCCTAATTTAGCACATAACGGCAAAAAAATCAAATTTCTAAAAAATTTCTGAACATGAGATGCTCTTAAGATCTTTCAATATAGAAGCCTAAATTGATAAAGGAGATATGACAATCAACTCAAAACCAAAATCATTCATGTAGTCTTTCTCATCAAATGCTTAAAAATGTGCTACATTATCTTTTCCCAATTTTTTGAGTCCCTTCCTGTATTTATGAAAATATGCATATTGTGCGATCAAGTTATACCTTTAAAATTGAAAGATAACTTTTATAAAACAGCTATTAGACAAATAATATTGTATGAAACACAATGTTGAGCAATTAAGAAACAAAATGTTCAATAAAATGTGTGTAGTCGCAATGAGAATTTTGAGATGGACGTGCATTAAAACAAGAAAATATATAATTAAAAATGAAAATATTTGTGAGAAGATAAGAGTAGTACCTATAGAAGATAAAATGAGAGAGAATTGGTTAAAGTAGTACGGACATGTACAACGAACACCAATAAAAATGGGCGACATGGTTCGTATCGAGAGTCATGCTAGGGGGCAGAGGCGACCAAAATTAACTATAGTAGATATCATAAAAAAAGACATGACAGTGTGTAGTTTAACTATGGAAATGGTCTTAAATCATTGGGACAAAGCTTTGTTGAGTTGAGTTGAGTTGAGTTGAGTTGATCATGTATTTATGAAAATATAGATATGGATGTGATTCACACGTATCAAATAATAAATAAATTTAGAAGAATTGCTTTCCTTCTTTTACTTAGGGGTCAAGAGTCAAAACATAGATACAAATAAGGGGAAAAGTGCGTATAAGAAATTCACCATCCCAAATCATAAAGCACGCAAAGATGGCAAGAAATTAACCACGTCTCGTAATAGTAAATTTTGAACAAAATCACGGTCTCATATTTGATGCAACCTCAAATATTTAAAGGATGACATATGGGCAACAAACTTAAACGGTCATATTCTCGCATACATGTACTAGCAGAAAAAAAAAAAAAGCTTTTGTAACCCTAAAGAAATGCTCCTATTTTAAGGTTTGAAAATATGCCCAAATTCATACTTATAAAATATATATATATATATGCCCAAATTCATATGATTATCACTTCAATTTTTATTTATGTTGATAGGAAGGATTTATTTTATGCACTGACAATAATGGAAAGGTACCAAGGGAGGAAGGACAACCCACAGAACTCCATTCAGTTTAATACTTCCTGCAAGGCTGTAATACCAACCCCCCCCCCCCCTCCCAGTTCATCGGCTTCTATGTTAAAAAAATAATAATAACAATAATGACTATTTTGCCCCACATGAAACATATAATGAATAAGGCATGAAGTTTACCAGCAGGGACATGTTACTCATTTAACATGTTCTCACCAAACATCCCTCTTTTTTTTTTGCTTTTTTGATAGGTAAACACTAAACACACACACTGTCCCAATTGGGACTAGAACCCTCGAGCTCCTCTTGGGAGGTGGAGGTGATAACATTCAAGGTAATGCTTGATGGTATTCTCACTAAGCATCTTGGGGCATAAACACACACAGAATCCAATAAAATTGACACTGCCATCCCATGCTTGAATATGAATCTCCATCCCGATTTAGATATTAATTAAAAACTGGCTTCAATTGGTCACGCAACACATCTCCTTTTGTTTAAGCAGAAAGCAGCGGGTGGACTGCCAGCCCTAGCATAGATCAAACCCAGTTCTGTATGCCATGCAAAACAAAATCAAAACTATTCTGTCCTATGCAAAATCAGCATTTCAGAATTATAATTTTAAACAAAAAACCTATGAATTTCTGCAATTTTTCTATATATAGAAGGTTAGAACCGCAACTAAAACAGTGTAAAAAGGTGAAAGCATATGAGGAAAATCTCAATTCACATGAAAATGATCAGTACACAATTACAAACTCTTTTAAGTGATATAAGCAATGACAACAAGCAAAACATTAAAATTTCAATGAAGAAAAATTAATATCTATCAAACTCCATATACATTTCTAAAATACATTGGATTAATGTTCAACTCAAATTATAAGAATCCCAATGGAACCAAAAAAAAAACATAATTCTGTACCAAAATTGAGTGAGCCAAATAACCAAAACTTACAAGACATGAGATACGACAGTCCAACCACGCATATGATTAGAATAACAATACGCTTCTTCGCTTCCTCCACAAGGTCCCGAACCGTCACAGCTTGCTTTTGGGTGCTCATTGCGGACCTCAAATCAATCCTCACACTATAAAACTCATCAAATATATACAAAAATAAAAAAAATAAAAAAAAAAATCAATGTCTCAATCCAATCACTCTCTCTCCGTAATTCTCAATTCCCTTCCCAAAGCAATCAGATCACATGAAAACGAAAACGAACACCGCACATTCTCATCTTCATACGATCAAACCAAACACTTAATACGAAAATATTGAGTACACATAGGAGACGCGATCAGTGAATGTATATACAAAAAATTAGGGCAAAACCTATCAAATGGAGACGACAATCAAAAGATGCGGTCGATCATGAAAAGCCGAAGACATTTCGAATTGGATCGTCTTCGAAGCCAAAGACCGTTAGGTTTTTTTTTTTTTTTGCGTGCGTGAGTGCGTGCGTGCGGGCGGATGTATCTCCGTCGCTTTCTCTCTCTCTAACTTTCTCGCTCTAATCTTCAACTGCCCAGTACTGGTAGGTTTTGTTTGGTCTTTTAATAATCGTTTTCTACTACTATGGAGGAGATTATACTCTGCATTTGGAAGACGTCGTCTTGTCCCTGTAAATTTGTGGAGAAAATGAACCTATTCCCTTTTTCGTAATTTTGGTTTCATTCTTTTTTATGAAAGGAAAGAGAGAAACTAACTTGGAAATTGAAAGTCTCACGTGCCTAGCCAGTGTTTTTTTTTTTTTCCATTCCAACATTAGAAAGTGATTTATTGTAATAACTTGTTTATTTTTATTGATAAAGTATAATTATCCCCCTTTAGTTAAATTTTTTTAAAATAATAAAACTATATTTTTTTTTCTAAACTTTTTGTAAGAAAATTTTATTTTATTGAAAAATAAATTTAAGGGAAATAAATTGTTTTTATTTTATATAAAAATAAATTTAAGATTTTAGTCAATATTTATTCGAAAATATAAAAAAGTTTTAAAAAAAACTATTCAAAATTTAAAAAAAAGATGAAATTAGTAGTTTTGTTATTTTTTAAAAAATATTTAATTAAATGTTGTATTTGTAATTTGTCAAGTAAAATAGTAATTTTAGAAATATTAGAAAAGATCAGTGTAATGGTTAACAATTTAAGAAGGAGATCATTGTAATTTATGTTATTTTTTATAATTTTATTGATCTAATGATTTGAGAGTGTTTTCAAAGCACCTAAATTCTTTATTGAGATGGTAAGTTTAGTGAATAAGAAAAAAATATATATATAAAAAAAAAGGTGAAGCTAAATGTACTTTTTTTTTATTTTCATGCACTCTGATTTGCACTCTATAGGTGGAGGTGCAGGAGAATAAAATAATACTCCCTCCGTCCAATTTTAAAAGTCCTTTATTACTATTCATTTTAAGAGTTTCATTTGAAAAATTAACGTACTTTTTTAAGTTATAAATTTTTAAAACTACCGTTTTATAACACCTAATGTGAACATGATTTACAATTAAATGAGAGCAATGTGAAAAATTTAAATAGTTTTAAAATAATAAAACAATACTTTTAAAAAAGTTAGAATATCGAAAAGAGACTATCATTTTGAAACGGAGGGAGTACAATTGAAATACATTTACCTCCACCCAAAACAAAAACCTTGGGTAGAAAAGATTGATGGTCAGTTTGGATTGTTAGAGCTCCTCTAGAATAAAGGATGAGAAGGATCATATGAACATAACAAGTTCAAATATGGGTTGGGCACAATTGCTTGAGTAATGTTATATGTATCAAGTTTTGTTAGTGTAATTAAAAAGAAATGTATGAAAAAAATATGAAATGAACAATTTTATTATTTTGAAAAAATATATATATACTAAAAGTAATATTTATAATTTGTTAGATAAAATAGAAAAATCGGTGTAATTTTAAAAATATTAATATAATTATTAAAAAATTCAGTAAAAATCAATATAATTTATTCAAAATTTATGATTGTATCAAGATCTACCATTGTTCGCAAAAGTGCATGGTATGCCCAATTGTTGAGATATGGTGGTAGCACTGTCTTGATTAAACTGAATGTGGCGTACAAAATTATATCTTAGGAGGGGCCAAATATGGCATGCTTGAGATGGACAAGTATTCACATGCATTTGAAAGACAGATACAGCTTTTGCCCAAAAGTGGAATAAAAAAGCTATGCACGCCGTGATTGCTACGCTCGCCTTCCTTCTCACTCTCTTCCATACGCACTGAGAAGTGGGAACATGATTAGCCTCATTAGCCATGGCCATGGCCAACTCTAGCTAGTTGGAGACACATGTGGGGTCTAATAGTTTGAGGCCCACGATGTATTAATTTAAAAGATATTTTTTAATAAGTATATTATATCATGTGACAATATGATATTTTAATAATATTTTATTATATATATATATTATATCAATTATTAAAAAAAAAAAGTGAGTCGTACAGTATTAATCTTATTCAATAAATTTTTATTAATTTATAAATTTGCTCACTTTCGAGCGTCCAGCCGAGTCGTGTCCAATCCATGCACATTTGCTTTTGGGTGTCCAGTGGAGTATACAGTGCTTCGTGTCCAATCCATGCACATTTGCTTTTGGGTGTCTAGTGGAGTACACAGTGCTTAATTATTAGTGATATGTTATGATTGATTATTTATGGTGGTTTGTTTCATACTTTTGTCTTTGTTGGATGATGTAACTCCAGACTTTTGCCTTTCCTCCTCTTATGTGATATCCTTGTTTTCAAGTGTTAAATAATTTGATATATATTATTAACTCATTTTTTTATTGTTTAAAATTTTAAAATAATTAATAATTTAACACATTATCAAAGCTCTAATTTCAAAAAAAAAAAAAATGATTCAAATCTCTCTTCTTGTTCAATAAGTGCAAAATTTGCAATTACCTTATTGCGTCAGGTTTTGTTAGCGAGACCTATTATATCATATATCTCTATTTTTTCATATATGTTTTATTTTTGAATTGTATGTGAATGAGGATATTAAACAGCTCGATATACATTAGTTCATTGGCTCATATTAAAATAACATAAAGTTTTAAAACAACTAATAAAATAAAATAAAAATTAAGATAGAACAGCTTCATCTGATTAAATTAAAATCATGCTATACTATGACTACTATCATGTCATATGATTGCCTCCAATAAATCAATCTGGCTTTTTTTTTAATAAAAGTATATCGGGTCATATCGTTACGATGGCTTGCTTATATCATTATATATATATATATATATATAATAGCATACTCAACAAGCATTATATTAAACTAACAATCTTTAACTTGGTATCTCCTTTACATCTTCACATGAGAGGTTAATGATTCAAGTCTCTTTAAAAACAAAACACTCATGTGATTTTTCTGTTAAAAAAAAAGCATTATATAAAATTGAAAACTAACACTTTAATTTGTTTTCACTTGATGCATATAGTTTAAAAACCCACAAATACAATCAAATTTCGATAACAATTATAAAATATATAACCCCAAATAGTTGGCCGAACAATAAAGATTTAGGAATTAAAATTTAAGGTCTCGAGTTCGAGTCTTCTTTGGAACACCTAAAAATTTGTCTAATTCCAAAATTAGTCGAAATATGCACAAACTTGTCCTAACATTCGATTATCAAAAAAAAGATATGAAATACATTTTACAGCTCTTCATTTGTTGATTTTGAAACTATTAGAGTTGAGCGAAAAAGACTAAAATTTTCACATGTTATATGCATTCATTCAAATATATATATGGAATTTGCACGAAATTTAGTACTATTTATGTGTTCATTTTGAGTATTTGTGTGTGGTTCAATTCATGGCCCTTATTATTAGTCAGTTTTAATAAAGACAATATATAAGTATCCGGATAGAAAGAGATTTATTTTATCTAATTTGAAGTTAAATAGATGTAGTGCGAAATGTGATAAAAATTGACTACGTATAAAAACTGACGAATTATAATTCTAAGGATTATTCATTCAAATAAGACAACAAATCTTAAATTTAAAATTAAATAATAAGAGTATATTATATCATATTTATAGAATTATAAAACTATTATTTTAAATAAGAAACCACAACTGAAAGTAAACATCTTTTTAAATAGGACATATATTTAATATACTATATATATATATATGTGTGTGTGTGTGTGTGTGTGTCCTCAGTCATATGTAAGTCACAAGTATTGTTCATCTGATAACTTTTGGATGTGCGGCGAAAAGCTAACTAAAGAAAACCGTGACTATGAACCCCAGTGGCGGTTTTCCTTCCTTGGCAATCCTCAGTCTCTCTCCTATGTTTAAAAGTAACAATCAATATATTCCAAATGCATGAGAATGACAATTAAATCAAATTAATATAACTACTAGTTATTAATTTGAGTACATCATTAATTGATTTTTGCCAGATTCATCAACCACAAAAATATGAACGAAGACTTAGGGTTACTAATAATTTTTTATTTTTACAGTATTAATGATTATAATAAAAAATATATACGCCTCTCTCTCTCTCTCTCTGTCTCTCTCTCTCTCTCTCTATATATATATATATATACTATAGAAAAAGTATTAGCAATATTAAGTTTTTAATAATAATAAGAGACTATGAGTTTTATTATAATTTAAATTACGTATAATATATTTTTTAAGAAAAATATGCATCAACCCTTCAAATATATAAATCATTTATTTGAAAGAAATTTTTTTTGTTAATAAAAATTAGCACAAAATTTAATAATTAATTTTTGATTTTTTAAGATTATTAATTATTAAATTGTTGAACTTTTTTGGTCATCGGATGGCTCAATCTAAATCCAATCATTCCTCACGTGAAGTTAAGCATTTTTCATCAACCTTGGCATAGTTACAAGTTATATAGGTTTTTTTTTTTTACCCCTTTGATGTTCACAGTCTAATTATTTCACCATAGTAACTTTGTGAAAGTTTATTTTTTTATTCTAGCAATGGTACTACGAACTTCCGACATATTATGAGAAAACAAAATAACTCATTTTCATATCAAAGAACTCTAATTATTAATTTGAATGCTACTATAATATGGACTATGTGTTAAACAAGCCAATCAAAAGAAATGGTATTTGAATTAGGAGTGTAACTTGAGCGTGCGGACTACCTCGAGCACAACTCTAAAATTTTTAAACTCGGACAATTTATAATATAATTCGAGATGAATTTGAACAAAAAAATATAAGTCGACTTTAATTCTAGGTCTTGGGAACCTAAGTCCAACCCAAACCCAATCTTATATTATTTTTTTATTTATCATTTTTCTAATTACTTTTTAAGTTTTAGAGATATGTACCATTTTGTACTAGTAATTTTATGATGTTACATATGTTAAAATAAAAATTATTTTTTTATAAAACATGGTTATGTTTGATTTTGAGTTTAAGTTTAACCCAAAATTAATATATTTTAATTTGAATTAAGTTTGAGTTAATTTTTTAAAATCTGATATTAAATTCAGGTCTCGAGACCCTTGGGCTAGCTTAACTTTGTAAAAGTTTAAGGAAGGATATGTATATTTTAAGAAACTAAAGAAGGTAAACGTAAATTCACAAAATTAAAAAAGAAAAACAGTGACGAATAAGTTGGAGGATGTCTTTTTCACGTGGTTAATTCAAAGTCTTATCATATGTCGCATACCTTGTCCGAAAAAGAGCTATTGACAAGGCAAGAGCTGCCTGAATACAATGAAAAGATAATAAAACGACGTCATTCCAATCCTTGCTAAGATTCCCGACGATGCCATTTGTTCAACCTCCTTTCCATTCCAGCGGCTTTATCACCGTCCACCATGGAATAATATTATTTGACTTCACTCTCGAAGCAGAGCCCGTGGGAGATCTCGATTCCCGGCGATAGAATTCCGACTATACTCTCTCCGGTGGAAATTAATTGCAACTCACCGGAGTCCGGCGATGGCGTCGCCTACGGTTCCGGTAGTTAACACGACCACTCCGCCGCCTATTCCGCTCTCGCCGCCGGCGGGGAGCGGAAGTTTGCCACCGAATTCACAGCCGTCGGGACCGGCTAATAATCCTCAACTGGTTGCGCTTGGTGTTGGAGTTGGGCTTGGTGGGGCAATTGTGCTTATTGCTGTGGCTATCTTCGTTTGGTATAGGAGGAGGAAGAGACGGGGATTGGCCGCTTCGTTTACTATACCTCTACAAGAATCCAAAGGTGAGTTTGTGTAGAATTATGAAGTTTTTGAGTATTAAAAGCTTTGTTTTCATCGATCTTTTGGGTTTTTGCTTTAATGGGGGCTTTGTTTTAAAAGCTGCCTGTGGCTGTTTTTTTGTGGTGCAGTAATTGAATTATTTATTAATTAATTTGTATAATGGGTGTGATTTGGAATTCGTTATGGGAATTGAATTAATCAATTGTGTTTTAAACTTTTTGGGAAAATTTTAGTACACTCAAATTAATTTTTTTTTTAAGCAACAGAAAGCCCGAACACCCCCCCCTCTCCCCAACAAAAATTTCACTTGTCGGGATGGATCTTATGTTATCTGTAGTAATATATCTTTGCAAGAACAGATTACATGACCAAGGGACAAAACCTGTTTGTATATGTTCAGTATCTTTGGTAATGGAATGGAAATTGAAATGTGACTTAGTTTGGGCTTTATTAGTTGTCCTGTTCAACCATGTTTGCTATTTGCTTGAAAGCAGGTTTCTTGGTGAGATGTCAGTACTCAGGAGGGATGAATGTCGGTCCAATTAATAAATTGTGTGTGTGTGCGTGTGTGTGTGTATCCAAGAGGGCTCAATTAATTGAGGAGCTTGGGAGGATGTTGGCCTTAATATTGAGCCTAAAACATTTGCACAAGTTCTACAGGCAGAGGAGCACTTGCAACATTTGAATTGTCTGAGATCACATTCATACAGAACTTCTTATGGGATTAAAGGTGCTAATTATCTATGGACGGTTAACAACCATCATCGAAATGGAGACTTGTATATTGGTATTATTGCTGAAGAGAGTGAAAGCGATGACTATCTGTGGTGTGGATAAGGTCGAGAGGCTGGAAAATGGATGGATAGGTGAATGTTACAATGTGTTTTTGCTGTATTATAAAGGTTGCTTGCCAGATTGAGATTAACAATGGTGAGTCTGGTAGCAAAGCTTGCAATTAGATGAGACCTAGAGTTGGTTTGATGGGTGGAGACTCAAATTTGTGGGAGTTCTAAAGTCTTTGCAAACTCTTGCATCGGTCAACAGGCTTTAATCTCTTGACAAAAAAGAAGAAAAAAAGCTTCTGACCTTCATGTAGAACTAACAATTATATGCTAAAGCAGAGTTAGACGCTTCACAGGCATCCCTACCAGTTCTTCTCTATTGAACACATTGTCTATCTGGATGATCTTAGAAATTATTTTCATCCAGGGTCTATTTGTCCACTTCCAGTCTACTGTCACCTATTGTAATCATTGACTTATATATGTTAATGCAATGTTGTTCTGTTTGTTGATTTCTCCAGATGAACATTTTGGTGGTCCACGTCAGAATCTGCAACAGAGTGCCCCTCCACCAACAGACAATAGGTTTGCAAAGCTGCCTAAGCCCACTCCTCCTCCAGGCGCTGTAGAAAATCCCCAACTCTCTCCAGTCCGGGCTGGCACTCCTCCATCACTGGCACAGCAATCCTCTGGCATTGTCTTGGGTTTCTCACAGACGACATTCACATATGAAGAATTGGCACATGCAACTGATAGTTTCTCCAACACTAATCTTCTTGGTCAAGGTGGTTTTGGGTATGTCCATAAAGGTGTCCTTCCAGATGGGAAAGAGGTTGCAATTAAGCAGCTAAGAGTTGGAAGTGGACAGGGGGAGCGTGAATTTCAGGCTGAGATTGAGATTATTAGTCGTGTTCATCACAGGCATCTTGTTTCACTGGTTGGATACTGCATTTCTGGGGCCCAGAGACTTTTGGTTTATGACTTCGTTCCAAACAACACCTTGGAGTTCCATTTACATGGTGAGTATGGGTTAGTTTGCTTTCTCAATCACAATGAGAATTACCAACCGTAATATGCTGGAAAGAATTTGGTGTCAAGCTACATCTAGAACTACAAAAGCAGATCTGGTTGCCTGAAAATTCTTTTTACTAGTGTGCTTGGAGTACAAGAAAATTGATAGGTATCTAATGCAAATTAATCTTCTTTTTTTTTTTAAAGTTCAGCCTAGACTGAATCCGTCACTCTCGGCAAAGAAGGGGGGAGGAGAAGGATGTTTTCTTCTATGCCCTCTCCTCTTTCTTTTTTCCTTTTTGGAAAGGGAAAGTTGGGATGGGGATGAAGATGGCTTTAAGCCACCAATGGGACTTGAATCCAATCACGTGGAATTCAGCAACATCCCTTGCAGCTAAACTATTTGGCATCTTTAAAATGATTGGAATCATACTCAGGAGATTAGGAAGATTCTGTAAATATTGAAACTTATCTAGGAGTAGGGAACTAGTAAAATCTTTATTGTAACCAGAAAGCTAATAGGGCAGCCTATAGAATAGCACGTTGGGCCATGCTTATTTCAGTGAAGTTTGGTATACTCTTGTTCCCACGGGTCCCCGGGGTTCATTTGTATATGTGCAACTCGCGAGGACTGGATTGATGATTCTTTTATGTCAGAGGACCTTACTGGTGTATCTTTAATTGATTTATGTAATGTGTTTTGTTTCCTACCATTTTTTTCTTGTGTTATTTGTGGGGATTTCTTTTCCTTTGAGCCTGGATCATCCCATGTTTCTTATTAAAATAAAGCGTAAATTACACTGACCTTCCTGAGGTTTCTGAAATTATATTAACCTCTACCTTTATTGACAAACTACAAATAATTTCCTCTAGTCAATTTTTTTTTTTTTCATCAAAATGACAAAACTGCCATTTTCATTTTTTTTGGTTGCTTTTTTCCAATTTTGATAAATTTTTTCTAACTTTTTTAAAATAATTTTTTATTTTATATAAAATTACATTTAAGGTCAATAGCTTATTTCATTTTATATAAAAATAAATTTAAGGTTTTAATCAATATTTATTTGAAAATTAAAAAAATCAAAAAAATTGGTCAAAATGGGAAAATAATTTGAAATGGTAGTTTTGTCATTTTGAAAAAAAAATTTGACTGAAGAGGGATATTTGATATTTGTAATTTGTTAAGTAAAGTAAGGGAGGTCAGTATAATTTCAGAAACCTTAGGAAGGTCAAATAATTTTCAGAAACCTTAGAAGACGTCAGTGTAATTTACCTAAAATAAATATGGCATATGCAGCGCTATTATAATCTTATTTTTACTTCAATGGAGTCATCTGGCATTCTCCTCCACCTTTTGCATGTGTGCCACTGCTTAGTAATTTATATGGCCGAGTACATCTCATTCCTTCTGTATATTTGAATTATTAGAAAAGATGTTATTCTGATTTCAAGTTTCAATATCTTACTGTGTCTACTCTCAAGGTACTGTATGCATGTTGGAATGTGATTTCTAGGTTTTTTAGTGTACCAAAGTCTTTGTTTCCATTCTTCTGCGAGTGCTATCTCATAAGAAAAACAAAATTGCAGGAAAGGGAAGACCTCCATTAAACTGGACAACTAGGATGAAAATTGCTTTAGGCTCTGCGAAAGGACTGGCATATTTGCATGAGGATTGTGAGTTTTCAACGCATACTATTCTTCATTGTGGCTGTAAACAATTTTTTTTTCCTTTTTATTTTTAATCAAGCTGTGGTATCAAAGATTCGATCATTCTGAAACATGATGATTTCTGCAGGTCAGCCCAAGATCATACATCGTGATATCAAGGCTGCTAATATTCTTCTTGATTACAATTTTGAGGCAAAGGTAGAGTAAAATTATGCACACATAAATACATACTTGCACATGTGTGTGTGTCTATCTATATATATGGGCCATACCTAGTGCAAAAAACTCCCACATTTGGGACAGTTTGTGGGAGGTGGATGGTAGGCAACTTTACTAGCATTTTGCAGAGACTGAATCTCAAACATACATACATAAATATAAATGTGTATGATTTTGGCGATAAATATTAAGAATGTTTTGAAAACTAGCTCAGCAAATGAGACATTCTAATTTCTAACTAACCCAAAATCATACAAATATATATATATATATATATATGTATGTGTGTGTATATATATATATATATATATATATATGCGCTAGGGTACATATAAGAACCCCATTCAAAACTTGAACCTTTAACCAATCGCTTATCCTTCCACCACTTATAATATAAACTGAGCTGGGGCTTATTTGTAGATATATACAAGTTAAATGTAGTAGTGTTAAAAAACACAACCTCGGTTTTTGACCTCCTACCATGTCTGAAAGATTAAAAACACATGCTAAAAGTGAAAGCAATGCATGCTCTGTATATGTTTATACATTTCTTGATAGATTAAATTTGAAGTCTTTCATATTGATGACGAAATGCTTCATTTTCAGAAATTTACTTCTGTAATTTAGTCTTGCCGCTGTTGAAGTTTTCACTCGCATAATATGACTTGCACGGGGATTCGATTAGTCTAATAATTACAAACTCTTTTTGAAATGAATTGAATAAATTTCCTCACAATTATTCTTATTATTATTATTTTGAATAATCTTTTCAGTGTGGTGCTCACACTACCTTTATTATTTTACTTTTTATGAATTAATATTTCTACTTGAATCCTAATCTTGGACAAGGCTTTGTTGAGTTGCGTTTTTGTACTTGAATCCTTTGTTCAGCTTGCAGATTTTGGGCTTGCTAGGTTAAATTCTGATGCTGATACTCACATCTCCACCCGTGTAATGGGAACTTTTGGGTAAGAGCAAGAGTCAAAGACCTTTTTCTTATGTGTTCTCTGAAAACAGCTTTGTTGCTGCTAAGTGGTGTAATTTTGGAGTTGCTTTTTATTTTTTTTTGGGACCATATGGTCTTGAGCTTTAATTTGTATTTATTTATTGTTTTCTTGTGAGTATTAGAATATCTTGAATTGATCCTAGATTTCTTTTTTATTCACATGCATGCTCACTGTATGCAGTTATTTAGCTCCAGAGTATGCTCTTTCCGGGAAACTTACTGATAAGTCGGACATCTTCTCCTATGGTGTCGTGCTTCTGGAGTTGATCACTGGGCGTCGACCCATTGATAAAGCGCAACACTTTGTGGATGATAATATAGTCGACTGGGTGAGTTTTCTTTTCCTTAACTGGTAAAATATTCTTTAACAGTTTAACATATCTAAAAATGTTGGTAAATACTTGCATGATATTTTCCCATAAGCTTCATTGTTAATTAGGAATGGGTTTCTTTATATAACTAAGACTTGTTGATAGCTGAAGTGAAGTTCTACGTCATTTATCTTTTCATGTATTGCTGTTCTGAGCTGAGAATGTGTATATTTCATTTGCTAGTTCAGATATTTCTTTTTAACAAATACTAGTTTTGCTATTTTATGATATAATTTCATATGTGGTAAGGCTGTGAGGAAGACGTGATGGCAGATGATTTAATGAAAGGTAAATTAGAACTGAAAGGCAAATATGATTTGTGTGGGCTGATGCCAAGTGGCTTGGATAAGGTTTTGTTAGGTACGGAATTTTGTTTTGTACACATTGCATTCATCATATTTTGGTGATACTTTCTTTATTCATGAAATCAATTACCCATTGCTGGTCTAGAAAATCCAACATTTGGGCTTGGTGGATTGGGTATAAAAAAAAATAAAAATCAGATGTAGTTGTCCTCAATCTTAAACTTTGTATTCTCATGCTTAATAAACCAAGTTATTGTCATTGAACCAAGCAATGACTTTTCCTAAACTGTCTCTATTTATCAAAGGGTACAAAATCTGAAGTAATTCTTTAAAAAAAAATGTCATACCACTGCATGCTTGATAAACCAAGTTATTGAACCAAGCAATGACTCTTCCTATACTGTCTCTATTTATCAAAGGGTACAAAATCTGAAGTAATTCTTTAAAAAAAAATGTCATACCACCGCATGCTCACACTCACAAAGTAAAAGATGTTGAGAGGCTTTTTCTGATTTTATTTCTGCACATGCATGTTTGATGCAGTTACAACTTTCAAGTTTCTTTCTCTTAATTTTTTTTTGTCAACCATGAGGTTTTCTTGATTGAAAAGATTAAGTGGTGTGGGAAAGATAACCACAGCTTTTGATTACAATTTTAGGCTAGGCCTTTGCTTGCACAAGCTTTGGAGGATGGCAACTTTGATACTCTTGCTGATCCAAGGTTGCAGAATGATTATGACTCTACAGAGATGACTCGAATGATTGCTTGTGCTGCCGTTTGTGTGCGTCATTTGGCGCGACTACGGCCACGAATGAGCCAGGTATCTCTTCTAGTGATATTTGCTAACCATGTCTCTATTCAATCATACAGTTGCTGATTTTAGATTTGAATAGACTCAGTCCCCCTTTTCTGTTATGAACTGTTGGGTTTTAATTTACTTATTCTTTATTTGAGGCATGTTTGGATGTTTTGTGAAAATTAAAAGCATCATTATGTTCTACGTAGCATTGAAAATTGCAATTCCATCATCTGCATTGGAGCCATCAGAGAATATTGATGTTGTCACCATAATTATCAGTTTGTACAAACAATTTATAGGAGACGGAAAATAAAGACAATTTCAGTTTATGTGAGGTCCAAACATGCCCTGGTTCTTCTGTCTGCTGGACATCAAATCTCATGCTATTTGAAGGTTCAACAAGTGTTACATTAATTTTATGATTTCAAAATTTAAAGTTTCTGAACATTGACTGATTAAGGTTGCAGTTTCACCATAACCAAATTAATTTTGTAACTGAAATAATAGAATCTCCATATTGCCACTCTAACCTTTTTCGGTACAGATAATCCATGCTTTAGAAGGAAACATGTCTCTGGATGAGCTGAATGATGGCATTAGACCTGGACACAGCGCAGTTTACAGTTACCGTGGAAGCTCAAATTATGACAGTGCCCAGTACAAGGAGGACTTGATCAAATTCAGGAAGATGGCATTAGAAAGCCAGGAGCAGAACCCTAGTGAAATCAGCAGGCCTACCAGTGAGTCTGGTGTGCACCCATCTGGCTCTAGCAGTGAAGTTCTGCAAACTACTCAAGAGACAAGCTGGAGCAGTGAAGGTCAACAAACTACTCAAGAGATGGAAATGGGGAAAACAAAATTCCCTTAAGAGGGAAAGGACTACAGATAGAAATTATTTAGATCTGGCCTTTCCTTGAAAGGCTGCCACCGTTTTACAATTCCACAGCTTGATAGGTGTTTTTTTCCCTCTTTCCCATTATTTGAGCAAACCCTTCTCATTCCATTCACCAAACAAGAATTACCAACTTTAGAGATTTGAGTGTATTAATTGTTTTGTATAGCTTTATTATGAGCTCTTGCAGCAGTTGTCTTTTGAGTGCATCTTCAGCACTGTCATTGGTAGTACTTAATGAATTATCAGTTTCTCTCCTGTGATTAAAAGTAATATCTCAATATATTCAAAATTCCAAATGCATTAGAGTAACAAATTAAACCAAATATAAGAACTAGTTTGCGAATATAAGTATATTATTCTGAGTTAATTATGATCTGATATATAGATATAAACATATAAGACAAATATCAACCCTACTTACACACTCACTTGCCGAAGCAAGTGGTTTAAAACGGTACTCATGGACTGGGTTGGATTAGAGTAGGACTAGAACCAACCTAATTTTACAAGTTGGGTTGGTTCTGTTTCCCATTCTGGATTTAGAGTTGGGTTAGTTCAGTTCCTTTAATTTAATTTCATTTAATTTTTTTAAAAAAAAAACTCAAACCAATCCAACCCAATGAGTAGGGGTTGGTTCGGTCCAATTCATGGATTTTTTTGTTATAGTGAAATATTATGACTGTCGACCTTTATGCACTTGAGGTTTTTAATAACTTTCATTATAAGATATTGTCATTTGCCATCCAAAAAATAAAAAAATCGTCATTTTCTACTGTATTATTGGTTTAACTTCACTAGGAAGCTTCAACCACAACAGTTTTGATATTCCCCTTTCGTTTAAAAAGAAAGAGAAAAAGAAAACAACTTCAAACGAGTAAATTTATCCCATTGGTTGCAACTTGAATTTTACTTTTTAGATTATATTATTTCAGTTCATTACACAACTCAAGCTTTATATCATCTCCAATGATTGTGATATTTGGGATGTCAATGCTAAAAAAAATATACAAAATTTAAATTTTATACTGTAATAATGTGATATATGAGTTGTTATAATTTTTTTTTTTTAAGAATCGGTTAGAGGTATTCTGGTCAGTATATGTGCATCAGATTAAGTTTTTCACAAATTCACCTTTTAAATTCTAACTGCTAACTATCGACGTAGAAAATACTCGAAAAATGAGGGACTATCCACCAAATGCTACTCAGTTTCACTCTCCATTCTCGTCCACATGGAGTCTCCCGAAACTTTTTAATCACCAAGTGATGCTTAAATTTGTCCTTCATTCCTGCATACAGAGTCACTTTTTGTGATATTTCAATATTTTGGTTGTCTATAATAATAGAATCTTAAAAAGAGACATCACTCTTAGCTGAGATCATTTCATTTGGTTTTCAATAAAATTGATAGCATGCAACTATTCTCATGGAAAAAAGAAGTCATTTTAATCGTGGAGTTATTACCTAAAAATTATTATGATTAAGAATATAAATGTATATATAATATGAAATGGACTCGCTCTAAATTTCTATTTCCTGGCTTTCATCCCAGCTAATTTGGGCTAGCATTATGGATCAATTGATCCATCAAGATTTATGGATGTTTTATGATCAGTTCCCTGCCTGATGTTAGCCCTCTTGGAGTGACTTAAACCTTCACTCTGAATGCCGTGAGAAACAAAACTGGCCTTAAATTTTTCTGTTTCCTTTCATGTATGTAAGAATGTTAGAACATTACTTGTTACTTATAAAAAAAGAACATCTGAACATTGCAGTTTTAAATCTGACTGAAACCTAGTACCCCTTGGCTGGCTTAAAATCCTAGATTGGGGACACTTAGTATGGTCTCAAAATTCCAATTGAGCCACAACTTGCAGATATTATTATTATTATTATTTAAACATAGAGAAAAGGCTACAGTTCATTGCTACATGCACACTTCAGATACCATGTAAAGATGTGGAATAGTTCTTTTCAATGTGGTGCTCACACTTCCTTTATTGTTTTAGTTTTTATGAATTAATGTTTGTACTTGAATCCTAGCCTACCCAAATTAGTCCAAGGCTTTGTTGAGTTAAGTTTTTTGTACTCAAATACTTTGTTCAGGTTGCAGATTTTGGGAACTCATGGGTAGACCTTGTTCTTATATATATATGTATCTGAAGACAGCTTTATTTCTATTTGTAGTTTTGGAGTAGTTGACATTTGACTATTATCTTATTTTATTCTTTTGGCGCGTATGATGTTGAGCTGTAATTTGTTTTTATTTATTGTTTTCTTGCGGGTATCGGAATATCTTGATTTGATGCTTTATTTCTTTTCATTCATTTGCGTGCTCACTCGTGCAGTTATTTAGGTCCAGAGTATGCTCATTCCGGGAAACTTACTGATAAGTCAGACATCTATCCTACGGGGTCGTGCTTCTGGAGCTGATCACTGGGCGTCAACCCATTGGCAAAGCTCAAGTCAGCAGGGATGATAATCTAGTTGAATTTGTGAGTTTTCATTTCCATTACTAGTAAAATATTCTCTGAGAGTTGAACATATCTGACAATATTTGTGAATACTTCATGGTATGTGCCCATAAGAAATTTCATTGTTAATTAGGAATTGAGTATCTTTACATAACTAAGAATTGTTGGTGGCTGAAGTGAAGTTCTCTGTCATTTGTCTTTTGCATCTTGCTGTTTTGAGCTGAAAAATTTGTGTATAATTTCATTTGCTAGTTCAGAATCTTCATATGTTGTTATATGATATAATTTCATAAGTGGGAAGGCCGTCCGGATGACACGATGGCCAATGATTTAACGAAAGATACGACGAAAAATTAGAGCTGAAAGGCAAAATATGATGTGCGGCTAATGCCAAGTGGCTTAATAGATAAGGTTTTGTTGGGTAGAAAACTTTCCTTTGTCCGCAGTGCATACATCAGAGTTTGGTGATACTTCCTTTTTCATGAATGCAGTTAGCCATTGCCGGTGTAGTCAATCCAAGATTTGGTTGTGGTGACTGGTGGTAGTGGTATAGACTAACTCCGGCTATAATCAAATATAATTGTCTTCAGACTTGAACTCGTGTTCTCCCACTTGATAACCCAAGTTTTTGTATACCAACTGGTGACCCCTCCTATACTGCCTCTATATATGATGTGGGTTTTTTGATTTTATGTCTGTGCATGCGTGTTTGATGTAGTTACAACTTTGAATTTCTTTTCCTTAATGTTTTTTTTCTTCTTCCAACAATGAGGTTTTCTTGATTGCAAGATTGTGGCATGGGAAAGATTACACAACTTTTGATAACAATTTTAGGCTAGGCCTTTGCTTAAACAAGTTTTGGAGGATAGAAACTTTGATTCTCTTGCTGATCCTACGTTGAAGGATTATGACTCTACTGAGATGACTCGAATGATCGCTTGTGCTGAAGTTTGTTTGGATTTGGACGCATCCAAACGGCCACGAATGAGCCAGGTATATCTGCTACTGCTATTTGCCAACCATGTTTCTATTCAATCATATACCTTCTCTCTTTCCTTATTTTCAAAATTTACTTGATCCTTCATAATTAAGGTTGTAGTTCGAGCATTGATTTTGTAATTGATTCTTACGTCTTAACGGCCCTTGAGCCTTGATTCTTCTCTGTGTTGGACATCAAATCTCAGGCTATTTGAAAGCTTTGACAAGTGTTGCATTAATTGTAAGTTTTCAGTGAAGCAGAAGAATCTCAATGCTGTCATTTGAACCTTTTTGATGCAGATAGTCCGTGCTTTAGAAGGAGCCATTTCTCTGGATGACCTGAAACAAGGAGGCAGCACACTAAACGGCAGCCATGGAAGCTCAAATAATGGTGCCGCCCAGTTCAACGAGGACCAGAGCATTGGAAAGCCACAGTTCACTGAATCTACAGGTGTGAGACCGTTTGGGGAATTTTAGATTCTGAAAAAACAGGTTCTAAAGAATTAATTATTTGCAAATGTATTATGAAGAATATAATCAATTTTTCATTGAGTATTTAGTAAAAATTATGTAAAAGTGATTTTAACTGTTAATATTTTTTTTTATCTTTTATATTATATATATTAAGTCATGTGTAGATGGAGGGTTCAGGAGTAAAAATTGTAAAAAGGCAAACCGATTTTCAGAATTTTTTTTTTTGTTTTTTTTGCTTTTTCAAATCATGATTTTGGTGTATATAAAAAATACAACCAAACATCTCATAAATCTTGTTTGGATGAGTTGGAAGTAAAAGAAAGATGGGTATTTATGTTTAATTTAAAATTTAAAAAAAAAAAAGGAGAAAAATCAAGATGGTTAAAAGTTCATTTCACTCTTCTTTTAGAGATGGAAGGAAAAGAGTTAAAGAGTTATACAATAACTAAATTTTTGAATTATTTTGATATATATATATATATATATATATATTTTCATGAAACAAACAAAATATTGTCACAGTTTTCAAAATTAGTCTTGAGTTTCCAAAATGATAGAATGACAATATCTTTCTTGTTTTCATAATTTTTTTCTTCTTCTCAGTCTCACATTCACTGCCGATTTTTGCCTAATTAAATTGGTAATTAATTACTGTAATATAGCATAAATTACTCCAAAAACCAAAATAAAAAACAGAACAAAAGTACTGAGATTTGGACGACCCATCAAGTCCTTTTTTTCCGGTACGTCAAGGGTTCAACGGTAAATATTACCTAAAACTATGGGCATTTACGGGATTTCGAAAACTCATACATCGTATCGTTGGCTGTCTATCGATGGAATCCAAATAATATATAAAATTTCAGTTCGCCGGTCCTTCGTTTTTTCGTTTATTTCTTCTGCTCCCGAGAAAAAGTAGAATTTGTCTCTAAAAGGAGACTTTCCTTTTCAAATTCAATTTTTAGTTTTTTCTTTGATCTATGGCTTCCCGAAGGCGTATGCTTCTAAAGGTCATAATCCTTGGCGACAGCGGGTGAGTTCAGTTTTTTTTCTTCTTTTCTCCTCTCGAAATTTCGGATCTTGCCCGTTTGGTTGCTGAGAAAACTGACGAAATGAAATAAAATTAAATTTTATAATGTTGTTTTGGTTCTTCGAAGTTCAATTGTTGTGTTTTTGGGATCAATTGAGGTGGCGATATTATTTTATCTTAGATTAGGAAATATTAAGTATCTATACATGTCCTTTTTCTTAGCAACCAAACATAAAAATTGAGAAATCTAATGTATAGTTTGATTAGTACTTAATCTTGCTGGTGAAAGCAAACAAACAAGGTAGTTCGGCATTGTAAATTCAAGATGATTAGTTCAAAAAATGCTAATTGATGCTGCACATTTCGGTCCGCACACCGTGGCCCCTTGACTTGCACCATATTGTCCGCTTTGGGCACTCTCCCCGTAGGGCACTCTCCCGCACGGTTTTGTTCCTCTTGGGCTTTAGCCCAGGAAAAGGCCTGATGCAAGGGGGAGGGAGGCCTGTGCTTATAAGCGACAAGCGGTCCCGGCTCCTTTCCGATGTGGGATGAAAGTACCCACAACAGCTGCTCCCCCCAGTCGTGGACCGGTTGGAGCATGAGAAGCTGGACGTGGCCCAACGTTCCCACAGACGGCGCCAAGCTGATGCTGCACATTTCGGCCCGCACACCGTGGCCCCTTGACTTGCACCATATTGTCCGCTTTGGGCACTCTCCCCGTAGGGCACTCTCCCGCACGGTTTTGTTCCTCCTGGGCTTTAGCCCAGGAAAAGGCCTGATGCAAGGGGGAGGGAGGCCTGTGCTTATAAGCGACAAGCGGTCCCGGCTCCTTTCCGATGTGGGATGAAAGTACCCACAACACTAATCAAACAAAACCTAAGGTAATTTTTGGTTAGCATTTAGGAAAGATGACTAGTGTTTTTTCTGAATGAAAACTTATGTAAAATTTGATTGCAAAAGCAATGACAATACTTCCAAACTGCTAATCTGACTCTGTCCGAAACTTTAAAAGCTTTTGAATTCACATGACCTGATTTGTTGATTTTTTGGTCAATCATGTGAAGTTTTTGTACTGACTTGCTCATTTTTTATTTTTTGTAGGGTCGGGAAGACATCTCTGATGAATCAGTATCCCCAAAACCCTACAATTTCGAATTTCCAGTTTTTTTTTTTTTTTTTGCGTGTAATTATGTGGTTTGATTTGTACTGATTTGTAATTGTTGTCTTTAGGTATGTGAATCGTAAGTTCAGTAATCAGTACAAGGCAACCATTGGAGCTGATTTCTTGACTAAAGAAGTTCAGTTTGAAGATAGGTTGTTCACATTGCAGGTGAGAGTTAGGAGATCACAATTTGTCTCTCAATTGTTTTTTTTTTTTTGGGGGTGGGGGGGGGGGGGGGTGTTATTTAGTTCTTATTTGCATTTTGCAAGTTGAGAAATTGAATGAATCGAATATATACCCCTGTAAATGTTTGAACTAACAAGATTTTTGTATTGAATATTGAAATTCATACCAATAAACATTGGTCGCCCTATTTTGCATCCTCTTTTTCCTCATTATCTTTCAATATAGGGTGATTTTTAAGTGAAATATGTAATGGTGAGGAAGTGAAGTGATTAAAATCTATTTTCATGTTTAAGGAAACATCTGGTAGAGGACATATTTCTTACCTGGAGAAGTTTTTGAAGGTGGTAGCATTACATAATTGGTTGTTGTCTATCTTCAATTTTTTTTTTGGCTCTAGGGAGTTTCTAATATGGTGACTAACTTTGAAGATGGTTAATCATTTGATGGCTAGTCATGCATCGCCCCTCTTCAATACTTTCCCTTTGCCTGAATTCCAAAAGTTTTGGAGTGAAAGTAAAAATTGATTCAAATCTAGTGTTCACAAGCACACTTCATTCTATCCTCTTAATTCCAAAAGGTTAGTAATAAAAGTAAAACTTTTGTTTCCTAGAAAGGGTGCAATTGATATAATTATGAATATTATGATTATAACTCTACTTGTGTCATGTTCAGTCTTATTTTGAATCAGTCTATACTAAGGTAAGAGGAAATAGGGTTTTAATGTGTAGAGTCAACATAAAACCTTTAGTCAAATGTTTAGGAACACGATTATTAGAATTCTAAGAATAAGAGAAAAGGGGTTCATCTACCTAGCCTCAAATAGTTTGGCTGAGGCTGTTCATGTTGAGTTTAGGCTGTGTAGCATATGAATATACTGTAGTTTTTACCTCATCTGTATATATGGATATCAGATACATTAACATTACTATGCAAACATTAGCTTATATCTATGAGGGAATTTTTTTAAACAAATAGTTACTGTTAAGCTGATGGCATGGTCAACTGAGAAATTAACAATTAATAATTATGGATGTGCTGGACTTTTTCAACAACTTCACACTAATGCAGCCAGAGTGGCATGATGAAATAGTTCCTATGCTGATGGCATGGTCCACCGAGAAATTAACAATTAATAGAATTATTATTTTTTTGATCTGTAAAGGTAAATTTTATTAATCACAAGGGACTCGAGAAGGGTACCCAAATATACAAAAGAAAGGGACCGGCTACGATAATTAAAGTCTAAGATCTCTCAAAAAATCAAAAAGCTTATCTAAATACATAAGATATTATTTCTTAATCCATTTTTTTTTTCTTTCAAAAAAGTGTCTTTTAACTTCCAAGGGAGAGCTTCCACCCTTTCAAAAACTCTCGTATTTCTCTCTCTCTCTCTCTCTATATGCACCAAACAGGACAAGTGGGGGCCATTTTCCAGGCTATTCTCAACTCCTTCTTTTGCCTTTTACATCTCCACCTCAAGAATAGATGCTTCACCTTGGCTGGCCTAACCCAAGAATATCCAAAAATGTAAAAAAAACAAGTTCCAAGCATACTTACAACGCAAGAGAAGATGGTCCACCGTTTTTTCCTCCTCTTTGCACAAAACGCTTCGACTAAGAAGATAATGTCATCTCCTCTTTAGATATTTGTCATCAATATTGCACCCCATGCCGCCTCCCAAGCCAAAAATGAGGATGTTGAGATGTTAAGAATGTTGGATAGTTAAGAAACAACATATTAACAAAACTAGTGGGACTGAAATGAGGATGTTGAGATGAATATGCGGTAAGATAAGAAAAGATAGAATTAAAAATGAATACATTTGTGAGATGATAGAAGTAGCATCTATAGGAGATAAATGAAAGAAAACTGGTTAAGGTAATATGGTAGTGTACAACGAAGATGTATAAATGCACCAATAAAAAATAACGACATGATTTATATTTAAGGTCATGTTAAGAGGCAGGGGCAACCAAAATAAACTTTGGCAAAAGTAGTTAAAAAGATATGATAATGTGCGGTTTAACTACGGGAATGATATTAAATAGATTAGAATGACGGGATAGGATTCATGTAGTCGACCCCAAATAATTGGATAAAGCTTTGGCGAGTTGAGTTGAGCAACGACATTGGCCTGTCAGGTGATGTGCTTCATGTGGAACTCGTGAGACCAACATGATCTGATCAGATTGTACAGATAAGGCAAATCAAACTGAAACTTAAGAAAAATAACCCCTTGGATTTGTTTTTTTAATTTTTTTCATACAACTCCCCTGGATTTTTGTTTGATCATTTTGTAATGTGTATTACTACTAGAAATAAAAATCAAAATGAAACAAGAAAATTACAACTTCAGAGTACGGAGGTCCATAAAAAGATTGAAGAACTGGTAATGTTTTTTTTTGCTTTCCCAATTCTTTGAATCCGTGGGCTCTATATTCTTTAAGATCTGGTATGAAAAGTTCGTTCAGGTTGGCTGGAAAACCTTCAAGCTGTAGCTGGTGACTCTGATGAGTCTTCATTTGGATTGGTAGTTGGGGGCACAGATGTGTTGTGCATTGTGTTACGATGGAGAGAATTGCATTAGTTGGTTTTGTGATTGCTTGGAGGGAGTCATGACTCATGACTAGAGATCCTAATTACCAGGAAATGTAAATACCCTAGCAAATTATGTATTTGGAGCGCTCATACCAAAACACTAAAATTAGCGTTTAGAAAAATGTATTCTTTTTTCTTCCCTTAGTTTTTGTTTTATAAGAAAAATAAAACATAAGGATGACTAATTTTCATAAGTTCATGAACATGAATTATAATAATATTGATTTTCATTAATTGTTTCATGGTTGAAAGAGAACCACCCTAGTCACTTGAATAACTTAATGTATTCCAACAGTGTCACTTATAGACGCCTACCTTATCATACCACATTGTAGAGGATGTGGTGTATTGCATTCTGATTCACATTTCACATACTTTAACAGTCTTCCAGCCTTCCAGGTGACATTGCTAGATATTCCTTGGAGTGTTACTTGAGAATAATTTAAAGTAATCATTATTCGTTTATGTTTGCTCTAAGATTTAATGCAGGCTCATATCTACTTGTATGAAAAAACTAAGAGGTAGGACCTAGTTCATGCTCATTCTTACTGGAAGCTTTTTCTGGGAATGGTCCAACACTGCTTCAGCTTTCAGGTGTAGAGGCTTAGAGAGGATGTCATCCATTGGAAATGACGGATCATATATTTGTGTTTGGAAGCTTCAAAGCTGGACAGATCAACTCTAGTCTTGTGTTTCTTTTTGGGTTCGGAGGTTGGTCAGGATTCAGGACTCTTGTAGGGGGAGAGTGAGTATTGAGTGAGTGTTTAGTTGTCATAGATTCGGTTTTGCAGGTCAGAGTAAGGTTTAGGATACATGGGTTAGACAGCATGAATGGTCCCTATGGCACTAAGGTGTCTTGTTTGGGGATGGATAATAATGTGCATGTGATGAAAGATGTAATGTGGGATTTGTCATTGTAACACACATATAGATTTCCTTGATGTGCTGCTATAGAAAGTTTTCCCATCTGTCATGTGTCCAGGGAATGCTACAAATTTAACTTAATGGTGGTAAAACCAATATTTTGCAAGAAAAGCATTATTTTCCCTTTTTGGCAATGAACAGGGAGAAAAAAAGGTTACGTGGGGTGTAATCAAGTAAAAGGTGAGCAAGAGAGATCCTTAAGGAACAATCATAAATTGGGTAAATTTGTACTTTCTAGGTTTTTGTGTGATACGGAATCATTAGTGGCATGCTGCACAAGATCTCTGGTTCTACATGCTATGAAAATTCAATTGATCTGCAACATGAAGGACAGGTGAGAATCAAGCATAAGTGTGATAATGAGTCATATAATTCAGTTCGGATGAGCAATCTGAATAAATAAAATTCAATGTTTCAGCAAATTGGCGTAAGAGGACTGGATACTGTTGGCTGCTGGAAGTAATTGTAAGAGATAGCAAAGGTCTTAGAAAGATGAGAGATGAAACTAGGTAACTACCGTCTTGGGAAAAAATAACTTTGGAGTTTGGAGAGAGATCCACTTTGAAAAGTCATAAGGGTTAGTTGTGTGAAAATTGTGCTTTTCAATGTAATAATAATGGCTGATACTGAAGAGTCCGCATTGCAACAATAGTCAAATCCTCTCTCTCTCATGTGCTGACATTCTGATTATTAGAATTAATTGAAGTCTTAAAAAAAAGAAAAAAAAAAAAAAGAAAATTGAGGGACTTCTATGAAAAATTAGTGGTTTGTTGTTATCTATAGTATAAAGTCTTCAGAGCAACTAGTTGTATTATGAAATCATTATGTGAAATAAAGGACACATCCCTTCCATTTTCTGATGTTTACTACTTAGAATGGCAACATGTAATTGAAGAAACACTTGTCAAAAAGAAAAAAAGGAAAAATAGGTGATTGAAGAAACTGTGCAACTTTTGTTCAATGCAAAGATTCTTTGTAAGAATTGAAGGGATATGTTCACTCGTAATCTTTTGAAGCTGATATTTTGTGTTTCATTTTTCAGATATGGGATACAGCCGGACAAGAAAGGTTCCAAAGCCTTGGTGTGGCTTTTTACCGCGGGGCAGACTGCTGTGTGCTTGTGTATGATGTGAATGTTATGAAATCATTTGATAATCTTAACAACTGGCGGGAAGAGTTTCTAATCCAGGTAATTATTGAACGTTGGCTACTCATATGATTTCAAATTTTATGAAAGTAATTGCTGAAAGTTCTTTTGTTGTGACTTTGATGTTCAGGCCAGCCCATCTGACCCTGAGAACTTTCCATTTGTTGTGTTGGGAAACAAGATAGATGTTGATGGTGGCAACAGTCGGGTGGTAAGTTGGTTTCTCTTCATTTTGACATGCTTTTGCTCATTGAAGGGTGCTATGTTTGTGTTCTGGGATTTGTAGCTGTTCTTGCTATTAATTATGCATGCATGTTGGGTTTTTCCTCTTTCGATTTTAGGTTTCTGAGAAGAAAGCACGGGCATGGTGTGCCTCTAAGGGGAACATACCTTATTTCGAAACTTCGGCAAAAGAAGGGTTCAACGTGGAAGCTGCTTTCGAGTGCATAGCTAAAAATGCTCTCAAGAATGAACCGGAAGAAGAAATGTGAGTATTCTTTATGCACCTGAATCATCCGTTCTGTTAGGTGTAACATGCATTTTAATTAAAATCATTGGGAAGTGGAAGTTTCCCTTTGTTAGTGTAGTTGCATAAAACAGTATAGTGTTTTTGCCATGAATAGTGTAGTCTTTGTAGTGGAGGTGTCACATTTGAGAGAGAGAGAGAGAGAGAGGAGAGAGCATGGAAAGCAAAGCAGCTTAGGCTTCCTCTTTTTCGTTTTTTTTTTTTTCCTTTTCCCATTGCCGTTTGATTGTTTTTTGCACAATTGAATCCTATCCATAGTTCAAAACCTCCATGCTTGTTATTTTTGCCTTGGAACACCATTCTGTTTGTGGCTTCATTTTTGTCTTTTTTGAACTGATTTAGAATTTTGAGTCCATTTAGAGACTGGTTTGATTCATGCAAAATATCCCACCCACCCCCGCACACCACAATCCAAAAAGTTAAGTTTAACTCTAAACATTTACTTGTATATGAAAACCTCAAATATTCTGTAATTTAGAGGCCATAATAACAATGTTTAGAGTTAAACTTGGTTGGTGGGAACAAAGGGTTTGGAATGAACATTCCATTCATCCAGGAATGAGATCCATACAAAGAGAAAATATCTTATTCCCTCTCACTCATCGGGTGATAATTTCATTTTCAATTTCTTGGGAATCAAAGTATTAGTACTATAGGATAACTGATGCCCATGGTTTTAAACAAAAAATTTAATATATAAAAGTAAAATTTTATTTAAATAATGGAAGTTATAATCTTAATAAAGGTATTTGGTATCAAATAATTTAAACTTTTTAGGTGGCTTTACCTTATTGGGTTGTTATCAAATTGTTAGTAACAAGCTTGTTGCCATATCACTGTCGTAAGAAGAGGGATGGAGAAGAAAAAAGAGGGGGGGGGGGGAGCTTCTTGATCTGCAACTGCCATTGCCGCCTCCAATCCTGAAAGTTTCTTCTAATAGAAAGCATCCACACAACACCGTTTTTTTTTTTTTTTTTGATAAGTAAGAGTTTGTATATATAAATGTGCCCAAGAAGGGCATCAAGGGCAAAAACCCCAAAATGTTACATATGATTTAGAGAACCCAAAAAATCTACAAAAGAAGAAACATTTACAGGGAAAGCCTCTTTAGCCCAAAAAAATAAAAGACGCAAAAAGGCATCTTTAAAGAAAGGGATAGAGAGCTCCCGATCTTCGAAGACACGATTGTTCCTTTCAATCCAAAGACTCCACAACACACAACACCGTTCTCATTGTAAGATACAAAATCTGCAACCAAGTCTTCCCTGTTCGAAGTAATCTGGAATAAGTGAGGGAGTCAAACCGCCAAAGCTACACCTTCACACCAAACATTCCTCCTGAATCTAATCCTCATCCCATTACCCACTTTATAACTACTACACTTGAAAAGCTTGTCAGTTCCTATCCTTAATGATATCAATAAATCCACCCCATAAGGACCATTCCCCTCCTTTATAACTCAACCCCTTTCCTCATTACCAAATTTGGCTCTTATAATTGACCTCCATCTGGCAGAAGGTTCCTTCACAAATCTTCAAAGCTATTTCCTAACAAGAGCCTTGTTGAACACCCTCAAACCTTTGATACTTAGCTCTCCCTCCTTCAAAGGAAGCCTAACTGTGTCCTAATTGATTAGATGAACCCTCCTTTCCTCTTCTTCTCTTTCCCACCAAAATCCCTATTCTTCTCTTTTAGTGCAAGTTTACCTATAAAAAAAAAAAAAATTATAACATTTATAATATGAACTATTCAAAATATTAAAGTTAAAGAAAACTATAAAAGAGTGCTAATAAACAGGTTGGACTTGGTGTATATTTGGGTCGATCCCAATTCCCAAATTTTACTAGATAAAACATATTGAATTTTCGTTTATATCCAAATTCAACACATTTGGACTATCCATATATTAGTTTGAATTCGATTAATTATAAAATTGAGTTTGATCTAAATTTGAAAAAGATGTTTTTTTATGGTTTAGACCTAGACAAATTTACTGGTAAGTATTAGTTTGGGAACAAATTTACCACTAAGTGCTAGTTTTAGTAGCTTCTCCTTCAACTCCCAAAGAGGAGGTTGAGAATTCGGGTCTCAATTAGGACCAAAAGGGTATGTTTCGTATAAAAAAATGGATTTGATGAAACTGCATATTTTCATAATATTATTCGTCTATATTGGCATGATGGTAAGGTTTTGTCTGCTCAATATAGTGGAGTGAGTTTGAGTCTTATTAATCAGCCTGTGCAAAATGCTAGTAAGCTTGCCCACTATTTCAGTCGATTCCTTAGTAGTCTTTTTTATTGACACGAGACTTATGTAAAGATTAGGGTGTTTGTGAGTTGTTTTTCTTTTTACAATGTACATCTTTCATAGTTTCATGTGAATGACTGTGCTCTCCTTTTCCAGAAAAAAAAAAAAAAAAATCAAGCAAGCTTTTTGACCACCAACCTTTCTCAAACTCTACCAAGTGCTAGAGCCTTGAGCATTGGGTATGGCCTTACAAATGAAATATGTAAAAATATAGGTATACTGCATTTAACTTGCGTTGAATTTTAATCAGATTGAATTTACTTTCATATAACTTGATCCAATTATATTAGAATCTGATAAATTGGATTTCAATTCAAAGGAATGAATGTGATTTAGTTTCATTATTGGATCTTAATCAAGTTGAATTGATGTTCAACTGAATATAATAAGACTTGTTAACTTTCCTACAAGCATCATATTTATTTAAATAATTAAAAAATGAATTATTATTCTTTTGTTTATTGAGTCATAGCGTCGTACTTGATTGGTGGATTAAGCAGCTTAATTACTTTATTTATTTATATTTTTTTATGAATAATAATTACATTGGAATGAACATCATCATTACAAGGACAAATATATATTAACTTAGCATGAGAGCTCCACAAGGACACAGTGTGTAGGGCATGAACTAGAATGCATAACTACCATCTGTATCATCTTGTACTCGGGTTCTTAATAGAGTTTAAGACAAAAAAAAAAAATATATATATATATATATATTTTGAGATACATTATTTAGACACGGAATACTAATATATTGCTTTGAATTTCTGTTCAACGATTGTGAAAGATATCTTCCTGAGACCATTGATGTTGCGGGTGGAGGGCGGCAGCAAAGATCTACGGGGTGTGAATGTTGAAAGAGTTCAGGGTTGGCATCGTGTTCTAGGATGGCAGATAAAATTGTCATTAATATGTCCCCATTCATTATGCAGTAATTACAACAAATTTATTTGAGGAGATTTACCAACTGCCAATGTTGTATTATTAGAGTGCCTCGGAAGATAACGGTTTAATTGTTCTCTTATTGTGATTGTGTTTGCTTCGCTGTTTTGTGTTTATCTGAAAATGTAATTTTACTGGCAAAATGACAAATAATGAGTTGGACTGGAAATTGTTCTTCTATTATATATAATCTTTGAAGAAGATTGAATGATGATGATGATACATGAATTAATGTTTTTTAAATATTTTGATGAAGCTATGAAAAACATATATAATTATAACAAGCATATCAGAAAGGAAAAAAAAGAAGGAAAAGAAAGCATTCTTAGGGTTGGTGATGGGAAGAGGTTGGTATAAGATGTTCCCCTTGGTTCTGCCTTGGGATTTGGGAAACAAGATTTGCTAGAAGATGTTCAATGTTTCTAATTGGAGAATATGATTGCTTATTCAAATTTTTCCTCCCTCGCTTGTGAACATTTTTTTCCAACTCACGAAATTCAAATAAACAAATATGATTGCTCTATTCTCTTTTAACTCTCATCTGTTCCTCAAATCCTGTTTGCAAATCTCTGTTTGTTTGTATGACATAAATACTCCATATTTGTTTGAAATGAGGTACTATGCTTTTCCGGTAATGAAACATTAATAATATCTATTCTTTTTTTATTAATTATTAAAACAAGAAATAATGATTTTTTTATTATTTTGTTTCTCAACTTTCAAATAAGTAAAAATAAATAATTTTTTTTCCTTTTTTTTATTTTTGGAAAAAAATGATAATATATATATTTATATATATTCTTTTTCTCTTTTATTTTAAATTATCTACTTATTTTTACGACTCTAAAACTTCCAAGCTGTTACTTGTTACGGTAAAAAATGTAAATGAGCCACCCAATTCTTTTTGTAAAAATAAATAATTTTTTTTCCTTTTTTTTTATTTTTGGAAAAAAATGATAATATATATATATATATATATTTATATATATTCTTTTTCTCTTTTATTTTAAATTATCTACTTATTTTTACGACTCTAAAACTTCCAAGCTGTTACTTGTTACGGTAAAAAATGTAAATGAGCCACCCAATTCCAATTTCTAGCAAAAAAACACAGAATTGAAGCATCGAGTCTGTCAGTTGACAGTGGATCTCCCTGGTTAGGATTCACATTTCACGGTAGTATTAGGGTTAGGGTTTCAAAACGAGATCGAATGGAGGCAACAAGGGAGGCGGACGGTTTGCTAGATAAGATTCGACCGCCGCGAATCGAGGATGCTGGCCTTGAAGACTGTGCGCTGCCACCTGAATCCATCAGAGAGGCCTTTCTCAAGGCTGCCACCGCCGTCGGATCACGCGCGGCCTCGATTTTCTCTGCATCAGGTGATGAAAATGACAACTCTGAGTGCAATTGCGTCAATGATCCGTGGCCGGCCGCTAAAGAATCCTCCGATACTCTGGTCGGGATCAAGCCCGAAGCTGAACCTTCGGGTCCTTGCGCTGCCGAGAAGGGCGGCGGCATGCCGGAAGTGCTTGGCGACGAGGTAGCAGCCAACTTTGCGGATGCGGAGGAGAGGGCGGATAAGGTGGTGGGACTGGATGTGCCAAAGGGAGGAGAGGAAGCTTGTGTTGATGGATTACAAGGTTTGAAGATCGGAGAGAAGGTAACTCTGGATAAGGATAAGAATTTGAACGATGATGATGGTGATGAAGAGAGAGAAGGTGAAAGACCTATCTTAGCTGAAGCTTGTATGTGAAACCCTAATTTTGCAGATACGTATGATGAATTTTAGGTTTAAATTTCATTTCCATCATAATGTATTAGCTTCAGTGATATGGTGGTGTGTTGTTCGTATGATGAGTAATTTTTCTCGAAGCTAACCTGGGAAATTATGCTTCTTTGGTTGTGATTGCTTGGTTTCCAATTGTTGTTTTCTCATCATTTTGAGTGAAATGTCTGGTTATTTGATATGTTCTTTTGAAGGCTCTGTTTCTATGTTATGGTTTCACTTTTCAATTAGTCTTCAAGTTCAAGGTGTCTGTTATATCTGGTTGTAATCAAAGAGGTTTCATTGATTCACATTTTTTTGGGTCTGAAAGTCTGTTTAGTCCTATTTGAATTAGAGACACTCTTTGGTATCAAGTTTTGAAGAAATTATTCGTTGAGACAATCACTTTACGTCATTATCCAACATGGAGTGATTATTCCTCACAAACTCTTATCTTTTTTATAAAAATCTTTCGTATGATTGTATGTTACTGATTGTATTGTTGCTCTATCCTGTCTGAATTGTAGATGGTGATGGTTTTCACTTCATCATTACACGTGGATTTGTTGTTGATGAGTATCAGAATTGTGAAACCTTTCAATGGTCAATTGCGAGTGAGGAAACTCATGATCTCATTAGCTCATGCATTGCACACGCGCGTGTGCATTTGTGAAGGATGTTCACTCGCGATTGATCATAATATTTCTCACCTTTCATTATATGGTACTTAGGAAGGAACTATCAAATATTAGAGGGTGTTTGTCCATCTGTGTAGGAGACCAGAATCGCAGGTGGAAGCTGCAGGTTTGCCCCTGCTCCTCAGAACTCCATTCAGAAATTGCAGGGGCAGCCTGTGATATCCCCTTCCTATGTCCTGCCAAACTAGCCCTCACCTTGAATTTTAAGAGGTTGATGATTCAAGTTCCAATTGGGATTTGAGATTTGGGACATAGGGGTGGTCTTTTTATATCAACATGAAAAAATAAAGGAATGAACCACAGAGAACTAGAGAAGCCAAGTAGAGGAAGCCTAATTAAGGATGAATTTGGGATTTGGATGGGTGGCTTTGTGTGATCTAATTTACATAGCATTCAAAAATTTGATCTCTTGGTTTCTTTCCAATATGATCTAGGTTGCCTAAGTTTGTGACTTGGCACTAATTTACTGTGCAATTCGTCTCTGGGGATTTCTTAGTTTGCAAGTATGGGGAACTTTTTTCTTTAGAACTCTGTAGATTTTGACATGATTTAATGCTGCCTCTGATCTAAAGGTTTAAATTTTGAGAAGCAAAATCTTATCTCTGTGCTTGGAACTATCTAATGATTATAAGCTGCAGTCTTCCATTCCATATCTTAGGAGGTTGTTTTTCTTCTCTCTTCAGAACTAGCTAATTTTTTTTTTATTTTTTATGTCAAGAATACTCTGTGTCAGAACATTATTTTAGTTTTGTCCATAGACAAACCTTTCATAAACTTTTCGAAACAAGAGTTGTGACGCCGTTATCATGTGTGAAGTGTGAACATGCCAAATATGTTGTTGCCTTAAAAGAGGGGTATTGCTCACTGATTGAAAATAGGTTTGTTGACTTAGAAGAAGTGTGTTACACACTGATTGTGTGGAACCCACAAACCAATAATAGCAGAACCAAGATCTTTTGTCAATAATTGATACGTCATGCTAAATAATGAGGCAGCTCATTCTCTAAGAAGATATTTTTGGATAAGTCTAATATATTTAAATATTTTTTTTTAATGATATTTGTCATATGTAAAAAATATATTATATATATATATTATATGATAAAATATTATTAAAATAATAAATTGTAACTATCTAGTTGGATGAGTCTCATCCAAGCATTTTCCTTAGTGGAGTGGGCAATTAATGTGAGAGTTTCCAGTCATTCTCAACCTCCCCAACATTTCTAATTCAGTGTGACATATGATAGCTGTCCTAACAGTATGCTTCTTTATAAAATGTAAAGAATGGATAATACAATACCATCGTGAAACTTGAAATATTATTTTGAGTTCAAGTTCATGTGATAGTATTTTAAGTAAATATAAATTAATTAATTAAATAAATAAAAATTTAATTTTGAGGTTATTAAATAGTTAAAACACACTCTTTCTTTCTCTTTTTTTGGTACAAGCAATTGTGAAAAAACAAAAATCTTAAATATTATGTATGCATATATCAACTAAAATCAAAGTGAAGAAATGAATTATCTCATCTCGAATAGGTCAATTTTTGTATGCTATAAGTAATTGAAATGAACAGAAGAACCAGCAGTCTTGAACTACAAGTGTGTGAGCTGTGGAGCATGTTGCTTCTGTTTTTGTGTCTTGAAAGTAATGTGTGAAAAAAAGACCTTAATTAGGTCACGGCCTTGTCTTCGTATGTGAATTGGATAGAAAACTAAACTTGCATGAGGTTGAAGACAATCAGATTGCTTGCTTTGTAGCAAGTGTGTACGGTGGTGGACCCACATTTAACATCAATCAATCAACTCACTCATAAAACGTACAAAACACAATTAAAAAAAAAAAAACAAAAGGGGTCATTTTTGCTTATCTGACACGATGCCAAACATTTGTGGTAACAAATTAAGCACCAAGTTTAAGTGCCATGTATGGTAGAAATGGGTAACAGAAAAAAGAAGTGTAAGATTGGCGCAAAACCACATTTTGATTTGAAAGCAACATAAAGTAAGGGAGAATCAATATATTTTTGGCTTGAACTTTCGACCTTTATTGACTGAAATGGACCGCCCATGTTTTCTCCATTTACATTTATACTTAGCCGGTCGCAATCAGTTCTAAAAAAATACAGATGAATAATTCACTACTTGATATATGCATTTTAATGGTATAATAATTCATATTTATCTTAAAAAAATATTTGAAATTCAGAACAAAATAAAGTTAATTTTTTTTAAAAAAAAATCAAATATCTTAAGTTGTATTTATTAATCATATTTAATGATTTTTTAAAGTTTAAAACGAGTTTTTTTTTTTAATTTATTAAGTATTTAATTTAGTGTGTGTATCACATTTAATAAATTCGCACTTAACTTAAAAAAAAATTGAAAAATAATAATGTGAAATTTATTAACAATTCATTCAAATAATATAACATTATTTAAGCAATTATCAAATATATATTCATTCAAATACTCTTTTAACTTAAATAAAATAATATTTTTTTATAACTATTAATTCAAATAGCTATTCAACTTTGAAATCATATTTTTTACAAAACTGAGCACATAATGAGAGATAGCATAAGGGGAGAGCCAGTGTTCTAGAATCTAAATTAATGTATTACCGGATGATATCAGTCATATACGGTAATTACAAGTTGGGACAACCATGTTAATGGTTTTCAGTTCTCTCCCTTGTATTATCAGTGTTACTAATAATCGGTTCTGTCCCTTGTATATCATTGTTTCTAACAACTTTGGGACTGATTTGATTACTTGACTTGAGGCTTGGAACTATCATTTGATGACGGCAATTGAACTGTCATGCAGTCATGGAAATTGGTTGATGAGACAAGAGACGTAATAAAAGTTAATAGCAGAGTGCAGCCAGAGCCAGACTGCCAATCTATATAACAACGTTACTTCAAGCTGAATTAGACAACTACTTTAAAGAGACTCGTGGCGGCCGTCGTCGGCAAGCATTCAAATATACATTAAGATAATTACTTACTACAGTTCAACTGCACCTGCGGAAAAATAAAAAGTTACTAGTCATCGGGAAAAGTGTGCGAGAAGGCTTCTCTCCGGAAAATGCCAACACACAGTACGATTTATATATGTAAATTAATCTGATCTTTTTTCTCAAAAACTTTAATATTACACTTAATTTAGAAATATTTTACTTAACAAATTATAAATATTTTTTCTACTCATATTTTTTTTTAAATGACAAAATTATTTAATTTATTATTATTATATTCTTTTTTACACTTTTTAATTTTTACCAACTTTTTAAACTTTTTTTAAAGAATTTTTATTTTATATATAAAGTAAATTTATAATAAATAAAATTTTTATTTTATATAATAATGAATTTAAAATTTTAATCAATATTTATATAAAAATGAAAAAAATGTAAAAAAAAATAATTTTATCATTTTGAAGAAAAAAATTATATATCTATATATATATATACACACCAGGGTCACAATTGTAATTTTATTTGAAGGACAATCTTGTCAAATGGCTCTAGACTAAGAGTACTTGGAGATTGGTTTGTAATAAATTCTTGCGAAATTCTAATTATTCATTTAATTGAAATTTCGGTTTTGGCTAAAATTGTGCAGTGCCAAAACAACCATTTTGAAGAAAAATTTCAGCCAAACATCTCGCTAAATTAAATTAATCTCTTTTGTGGTGCCAATTTAGGTGTGAAACGGAAACCCAATGGGTAGTGTCAAACCTTTTTTTTTATTTTACAATTAAAATAAAGATTTAAAACCACCTCATAGTGCATTAACATCTCAAACCAGAGTTATGCATCTGTAAGAGATGGACCTTTACATCTCATACAGGTCAACTTGTATAGCAACATAGAATATATATATATATATATAGAGAGAGAGAGAGAGAGAGAGAGAGAGAGAAAGAACATGATTGAACTTTTTTTACAAGGATGAAGGACAGTCTTGTCCAATGGCAAATTTTGGGATAGCCGAAGGTTTGCCTTTTTTTTATGACCCCCTCCAAAAGTTTTTGCGGTGGTCAATCTTTTTGTTTTACTAAAGATTTAAAATCTCTGTAATAACCTTCTTATATAATCCCCCATAATCGTATAGAGCCTCTACATCTGCCATTGGTCTTATCAAAATAGTGCAATGTCATTTGTAATTTTTTTATTTCAACTTGGAGATTGGTTTTTAACAAATTATTGCAATGTGGAATTGTGTGTTGCCAATACGACAAGAAAAAAATTCCAAACCAAACACTAAACTAAATTAAATTAATCATCTATTGTAGTGCAAATTTAGGTGTGAAAGGGAAACCCAAATGCCAAATGGGTATTGGCAAACATTTTTTTATTTATTTTATGATTAAAGTAAGGATTTTAACGTTTAAACCATCTCATAATGCATAAACAATGTGAAAAGGATCCAGAGAATTACTAGCATTACTATATACATATAGTATGAATGGAAAAAGTAAAGTTCAAGGATGATCACTAAGATGTTTAGTAATGCTGTATATATTAATATATTGACTTGTTACCTGGCAGCTACTCAATTTCAAACTTCCGGTCCTTTTCCGCCGGAAATTGGAAATCATTCGATCCTATTCTCCCCATTGGTCCAAGGGAATAAAATACAAACGGACGAGATTAATCAACAAACACAGAATTTTAGAGAGAGAGAGAGAGAGAGAGAGAGAGAGACAGGGAGACCAAAAGAATGTTTTCTCGTGTGTGTGTATATATATATATATATATATTTAATTTTAGAGAGAGAGGGAGACTGGAAGAATGTTTTATTCCGGTGTGTAAATAAATAATTTTAGAGAAAGACAGACAGGGAGAGCGAAAGATTGTTTTCTTAAGTGTGCGCGCACTTCTATATAAATGATATACAGCATATAAAATATTATGATATTATTTGAAATACGAAAAAGTGGTATTCAGTGATTTAATAGTGTTTGGCAGGTTAGAAACTTTGGTCAGGAAAAAGTATATCTTTATGATAAATAAATTTATTTTGTAAAGTTATAATAAGTAACTTTGTGTGCATTTTGGATTTTATTTTTAAAAATAAATTAGAAGTACAATTGGGAAGAATAGAATTTAGCTTTCCGTTCCGTTGTCGTCTCTGCTAGTCACTGTGGAAGTTTCCCTGTTTGGTTGCAGTATGTAAATGTAAACCTTCCAGTTCCTCTTCTTGTCCAGCTCCTGACGCTTCTCTCTCTCTCTCTCTAAAAGGCTGGGAAAGTAGTGTTTCTCCTTTTAGCTATAGGTTCGGTTTCAAAGTAGCGATTGTGGATGATTGAAATGGAAGATAATTGTGTCAATGAAATGTTAGTATAATTGTGGTCGAATTTAGGGTTCGAGAGAGCAAGTTCTTTTGTGACAAATTGATCTTAACTTGTAACCCTTCTCTCTCTCTCTCTCTCTCTCTCTCTCTCTCTCTAAAAGGCTGGGAAAGTAGTGTTTCTCCTTTTAGCTATAGTTTCGGTTTCAAAGTAGCGATTGTAGATGATTGAAATGGAAGATAATTGTGTCAATGAAATGTTAGTATAATTGTGGTTGAATTTAGGGTTCGAGAGAGCAAGTTCTTTTGTGACAAATTGATCTTAATTTGTAGAGAGAAAGGGGAAGAAAGTGTGGGGCTTGTGCAACGTGATGGCTGAGATTGGATGGAAAGGGAGGGTTAAGGTTTTGACATCAATCATAGAGATTGGGACTGGTGTTCTTGTTCTAGCTTCTATGCTTGTTTCCGCAGAAGAAGGTTCCACACCAGACTTTTCAAGTAACAATTGGACCAATCAACAAGTTGATTCAAATTATTTTATTAGAGTAACCCGTTTCTTGTCGCAAAAAAGTTCATTCCTTTACCAACATGATTGGCCTGTAAGTCAGTTTTACATACAAATTATATATATATATATATATATGTAAAAATTTCATATATTTCTTTTTCTTTCATAAATTATGGTTGTTTGAAGCTAACTAACTGAAATTTTCCGTTGTGCACTGCTACATAATAGTTTTTTTTTTTTGTTCTGAATCAAAATGAGTCAGTGGAAGTATGTATAATTTTTGAAATTGGATTCACAGGAAATGAAATTTGGGTGGAAGATTGTTGTAGGAACGATAGTTGGATTCTTTGGAGCTGCGTTTGGGACAGTTGGAGGTGTAGGCGGCGGTGGCATTTTTGTTCCCATGCTTACCCTCATAATTGGGTTTGATGCAAAATCATCAACAGCTATGTCAAAATGTAAGAGTTATATCTACTCTTCTGGTTCAGAATTGAATTTCATTTGTTATAGATTTATAGTAGAAAAAGTGTCCACAATTCACATGTCTAAGCAGAGCACTGACTCAAGGACCTATAAATATATATATATATATATGTGTGTGTGTGTGTGTGTGTGTGTGTGTGTGCGTGCGTAATGGATTTGAGATAGCTAGAGGCAATCACAGTTGATTCATAATTCTGATTAGTATTTCAGAATTGTGATAACTTTTGAAGTTTTCGACTAGTAAAAGTTTTGTGCATTGAGATTTCCCTAGCACTCTGCAACTATGTGGCCATTTTGACATGATGAAGGTGTTTGTTGCATTGTTCTTTCCTAGCACCTTGTTTATATTGTTCCATTGATTTTTAAGATGGTGGTGTCTTTTAATTAGTGCTTAATATTGCCTAATGTGAATAAGGTTGCTTCCATGCCTCTTTTTTTTTCTTCGTATAAATCCTTTGTTTGCTTTTGTTTGTTTGCTCAGGTATGATTATGGGTGCATCAGCTGCAACAGTTTGCTACAATCTCAGGCAAAGGCATCCTACACTTGATCTTCCCATCATCGATTATGACCTAGCACTCCTTTTCCAACCAATGTTGGTGCTGGGGATCAGTATTGGTGTTGCTCTCAACGTGGTCTTAGCTAACTGGATGGTTACGGTCTTACTGATTATTCTTTTTATAGGTAAACATTGTTTCTGTTGCAATTTTGCCTGTGGTTTCTTGTTGGATAATTTTTGATTGATCAGGATAAACTTGCAGGCATATCAACTAAGGCATTCTTTAAGGGTATTGAAACATGGAAAAAAGAAACCATAATTAAAAAGGTTGGTAAAACTTCACTTTGTGCTCCAGATTCTATTTTTATGTAGTAACACAACTCATAGCTGTCTACCCCTCCCTTGTCTCACTTGTTTCTGATTTCCAGGAGGCTGCTGCACGCTTGGCATCTAACGGTGAGTTGCTCGTCATCTTATCAATTTCATAAATTTTGAAGGATTCTTTGATAGGCTAATTTGGTATAAAATTGTGAATTGACCAGGCAATGGTGGTGAAGAAGTGGAACGCAAAACTCTACCTGAAGGCCACAACAATGACACTCAAATGGAATCCAAGGAATCTAAAACATCAAAGGTACATACATCTACAGGCTGTATATCTATGACTTCATTTTCAAGGTTGATCCTGTAATTTTTCCAGCTCTCTATTATTCAGAATGTCTACTGGAAGGAGCTTGGTATTCTTGTTGGTGTCTGGGTCATAATTCTTGCACTTGAAATCGGCAAGGTTTGTATTTTTTATGTGGCTATTTTTCTTTAGAAGCCTTTAATTAGGATTTCTTCAAGTCTTTGTGCACTTCTGAGCTAAATTAATTGGAAACCTGTGCATTTTTGACACAGAATTACACAGCAACTTGTTCTACGGCATATTGGGTATTAAATTTCTTCCAGGTACTTTTCATGACTAAATAAAAGAAAAAAGGTCTTCATTTTTTTTACTTCTCCTCTAAGGGTCGGAGTGGTGGTTGGCCTCATGGTTTATTGGCTTAATATTTAAGTTCTTTACATCTGGTTCTAATTCATTAAGGCAAACTATTTCTATTCCTTGTCTTTCAGATCCCTGTGGCTGTTGGAGCATCTGCATATGAGGCAGTTAGCTTATACAAAGGGCGGAGAGTGATTGCGTCCAAGGGAGATGTAGAAACAAACTTGAAAGTACACCGGTTGGTTCTTTATTGTTGCAGTGGTATTCTGGCTGGTGTAGTTGGTGGGCTGCTAGGTCTTGGTGGAGGATTCATTATGAGTCCACTGTTTCTGGAGCTGGGAATCCCTCCACAGGTGCATCTTATGCTTCCCAACTAATATTAAGAGATGTAGTGCAGTTTATGCTTGATTTTCCACATCAATTTTTTATGGTGATCCAGAGCAGCTTAGTGATGGGACCCACGTGCCACGCACGTGGAGGACTTATGTTAGGCATAAGCATACGATTACTTAATTTATTTCGTTTTATTTTATCGATGTTTTTATTGTTTGATCTCTCATTTCTTCTCCTCTCTTTCTTCCTCTTCTCTCTTCTTTTCCCCTTTCTCTCTACATGAGTTTTCCTTTTATGGCCTCAACCAAGTTCAGTATTGAAGTAAATCCTAATAGAGTGACCACATCCTTTTGGCGGCAGTTGAAAAGGAAGTCATTCACTGGTTGGATGAAAGGTTTTAATTGCACCAGCCTCATTCATTGAATTATGCCCCCTTAAGGACAAATGAAATGGCCTCCAAAATGCATTATCTGTTAGTAGTTAATATTCCTCAAAATTTCTATCAAGCACCCCGTTACTGGCTTTCAAATGGGGTTTACACATTGATGCAAATCATGCCTAGACTGACTAGTGAGAATTTTCTATGCAGGTGTCAAGTGCCACTGCTACCTTTGTTATGATGTTCTCCTCATCCATGTCTGTTGTAGAATATTACCTCTTGAAACGATTTCCAATTCCTTATGGTAAGTTCTCCGTCGATATTTGCTTTCTGCTTTTGGAAATTTGAAACAAATTCGACTTGACTAAGTTGTATGGAAGATTTTTATATAATTTTAGATATTTATTACTTTCATTTTTGTGATTGCAGCTCTCTACTTTATTGCTGTGGCTACCATTGCTGCCTTTGTAGGGCAGCATGTAGTGGGAAAGACAATCAATATACTAGGGAGGGCATCTTTGATCATTTTCGTTCTGGCAGGCACAATCTTTGTGAGCGCAATCTCACTAGGCAAGTATCATTTAGAACATGTGCATGTGTTTTACTGTTTATTCAATAATTGAGTTTCTTATATTGAGGCTTTTGGATTTGTCATGTGTTTCCCAAAATCGTTATATTTTTTATTTGTTTTTGGTAGTTAAGATGTATTTTTTTTTTCTTCTCTCAAACAGGTGGGGTTGGCATATCGAGGATGATTGAGAGGCTTGAGAGGAAGGAGTACATGGGATTTGAAAGCATCTGTGCATATGGAGCTTAGGAGTTATTTTCTTCCCCTTCCTTCTATACTTTTTTGCGTTTAACTTTGAATTGTTAGGATGAAAAATGAATTTTATTATGTATAGTTATAGAATTTGAGTGCCATGTTAGTTGTTACCAATACATACATAAACACACACACATATATATATGTGTGTGTGTAAGTATATTGTTCCATCTTTTGCAATTGAGTAGATATATGAACTCTACCTGTTCTGTGAAGTATGATATGATTTCCACACAAGTTGGCTTTTGTTTTGGGGTCTCCCTAGCCGCCAACATTTGTGTATAACATAGCCAATCCAGGCACCATTACAGGGCTTGTTTTCTTACCTTCAAATGCAAGGTGACAAGTGATCCCATTTTTTCTTTTCTGATAGCTGAAGATAGTATTGAATTGAACAGCACTACAAGGGGATGCAACCTATGTACAAAAGAATTTTTTAAATGTCGCTGAAAAGAATTAGAGAGTTAATGAGTATTTATTTTGGCCCTATTTTTTTTTTTTTAAATGAATTTCTATTTTATCCTTTCTAGTAACATAATTAAACACTCCATTCATTTCCTCTCTCCCCCAAAACAAGATGGGAGGATTGGCCTATCCTCTCTTCTCCCCTTATTAGCTCCAAACATGAATGAAGAATTACTTACTATCTTCTCTCTTCTCCTCTCCCTCATAACTAATCCTCTTCTCTCAGTCCTCTTATCCAAACGAGGGCGTAAAGGTTTCATATCCCATGTCAAAATGGGTTCATATCCTCTTCAATAATTAGTAGTTTTTTTAAGCCTAGCCTAGTGCGATGGTATTAAAATTCCACTAATTCTCCCTTCCCGTATCCCTGCAGAGAGTTGAAGTCTGCTCTTTCCAGATAATGGCACTAGTCCATTGCCAACTTCAACTAATAGTTAAAAGATATTTTACATTATGTATGATAAAATGATAAGAAAACATCCTACATAAGACCACTCCCCACGCAAATGACTGTGAGTTTGATTCCTCCTCCTCCTCCTCCTCGCAGTTGTATATAAAAACACAAGAGCGAATTACATTGTCATTTTTTTTCTCATTACATATCCAAATATGGAGGGAAAAAAAAAGTACATTTTGCTTTTATTTTTCTCGTAATTAATATTATCCACTTTTCTACTTGTAATAAACGTTTAAAGTTGACTGTAGGAAGCGAGAATTGAAACCACTTGTAATCACGTATATTTTTCATTCATCACAATATCAAGTAATTATTCGGTGATCTCTTGTTAGCATGATTCTAAAATTAAATGAGAAACACAAAACAGTAGAAAGCGAGAAATGAAACGAAACCACGTGTAATCACGTACATTTTTCATTTAGTCACAATATCAAGTACTTATTCAGATATTTATAAACACATGTGATGTATGATTTAAACATTGGGAGCATTGGTCTGAAACAGTGAATACTTTTTTTCACAGTAATATGGTGAAAAGACAAAATAGAAATGAACAAGAAATTAGCCAAAAAAAAACAGAGTGCTCACCTCAAATAACTACCTGGAATTGTAGCATCGAGCCAGTGAGTTGAAAGTCGATCTCACTTGTTGGTGTTCATAGTAGTATTAGGGTTAGGGTTTCGAAAGCAAATCAAATGGATGCAACAAGGGAAGCCAAGGATTTCCAGGACAGGATTCGACCGCCGCGTCTCGAGTATGCTGGCCTTGAAGACTCTGCGCTGCCACCTGAATCCATCAAAGAAGGCCTTCATCAAGGCTGCCACTGCCGTCGGATCACGCGCCGCCTCGATTATGATGAAACCGACAACTCCGATGGCAATTTTGTCGATGATCCATGGCCTCCCACTAGAGAATCCTCAGATACACTGGTCGGAATCAAGATCGGAGCTGGACCTTCAGGGGCCTTGCGCCGCTAAGAAGAGCGGCGGCTTGCCGGAGGTGCTTGGCGACGAGGTGGAAGCCGGCTCGATCGAAGCGGAGGAGAGTGTAGATAAGGTTGTTGGACAGGATGTGCTGAAGGGAGCAGGGGAAGCTTGTGTTGACCGAATTTTGCAGATACCTACCACTACCCTAATAAAAAAAGGTGACTTCTAGGTATAAACTTCATTTTCATCTTAATGTTAAGACGTTCAGTTGTGCTGTGTTTGGATGATTAATAGTTTTTCCTTGAAGCTAAAATGGGAAATTATGGTTTTGATTGCCTTGGCTTACAATTGTTGTTTTCTGGTCAGGAAAGCTGGCTTTTACTTAAGGCTCTGTTTGTATATTAATTGACAAATGAAATGACACAACATGCTTATGCTTTTTGTTTCTCGAGTCAGTGTCTTTTAAGTTCTAGGTGTTTGTTGTATCTAATTTTAATCAATTATCAAGAAGTGTGTTCACTTCTTTGTTTTTTTTGGACCCGAAAGCTCTGTTCATGTTCCAATTAGAAACAAATCCAGAGCTTGGCTCCATTATGGTCTGTTCATTCTTGGAGGGTTAGAGCATCTTGGATTCTTGGCTATATCATGTTAGTTACTAATGTATATCCAAAATGACTTACTATTTAATAATAATATAATGTGTATATGTTAATAGTTTAGCATATTCTCTTAAATTATTATATTAATTTAAAAAAATATATAATAGAATATTAATTAATTGTATTAATCTTCGGATGATGCTACGATTTAAATATTTTAAGATTGTATTAATTATATTTTGTAATTATTGTTAACTTGTTTTTATTGTGTTTTATTAAAATAAAATATGACGATTAAAAAATAATTGTTACAAATTTGACTGTTAAAAAATAATCATTACAATTTGGTTAAGCTAATATTTTGAATTAAAAAATTAAATTTAAAAACATATCTAAATAAAATAGAGATTAGTGCTTGAGTAGACCTTAGCTAAGATAAAAACAGAGAGTTTTTAGCTAAAATGATAGCCAAAATCGCTAGCATTGCTAGAGTTCTTGGCCGATTACGTAGCATCTCCAATAGGCTCTTTAAAATTATACTAAAGTGATCTTTGTGACATTTTGAAAGGTTTCTTAAAAGTGACCTATTATTTAAACATTATCAAATATATACAACATAAAGGGTGAAATGGTAAATTTATAATATAAAATTATTTTTATCAAACATCCAAATAATAAATTAATTATGATAACTTTTTAGAACCCATTATCAAATAATTAATTTTTCAAAATTTGAAGCTTTTCCAAACAATATTCGTGGGCTTGGGCTTATTCGAAAAGGATCAATCTTCAAGAGCTCTACCTAACCATGGATCTTATAAACTCGAGTGACACTTCTTATCCAACCCAAGTGGGACATAACACTAACACTATTATAACTTATTTTCAAGATTTTTTTTTATTTTATTTTTTCAATGAAATCAGCCTACCACTGTAACTATAGATACCTTTCAAATGATGTCATTCCATTTGTGTTATGACTTTTTTGAAAATAAGTCATAAAACACATTGTAGAATGATATTGTTAGAATATATAACAACGTTTGGTAGTTCAATTTCAATAAAGAATGCCTATGTGATTGTACCAAACAAGTTGGTTGCCTATAAAATAAGTGTTGTGTGTACTTTTTGGTTGTGTCATCTCATTGTCTAGCCAAGTGGGCAAATAATGTGGAGGTCTCAAGCAATGCTCAAGCTTACCCCACTTCTTAAATGCTGTGTGACATGATAGTTATCCTCCTAGGATGCTGTCTTTATAAAACATCCAATGGCTATTAAACATCGACAGCCCAATCCCTCCATTCTGTCGCCAAGCAGCAGCAGCAATAATGATCATTTCAAATTTACATAAAACCAATGTTTTCAAAATTGGACCAGACCGGACGGTTTGACTGGTTAAACCGTCGACCGGTCCAAGGAACGGTCCGGTCGAATTCGAGAAACCGTTTCAATCTCAAAACCGGACTTAAAAGATAAAACCGTTCGAACCGGGCGGTTCAATCGGTGAACCGGTCGACCTGTCACTGGGTCACCGGTTCGGACCGGTTCACCTCTATATATATATATATATATATATAAACCTACGTAATCAATTCCTGAATCCCTCATTTCTCAGATCTGAGATTTCTCATTTCCCATTTTCCCTTTCTCTGTTTCTCACAGTCTCACTTCATCTCATTACTTGAACACTAAAGCCTCAACTCTCAAGGTAACTCGACGACGGCGACGGTGACGCAAGGAAGGATTGAGGCACTGGTGCGTCGGGGACGGAGATGGAGGTGCTGGTGGTATGGTCGGTGGTTGGTGGTGATACGGTCGAGTGGATGAGAGAAAGAGATGGGTGTGGTCGGATGAGGGGGCACGGCTGTGGTCGGCGATGCTGGTAGAGGGTTAGGGGTCGGCGTTGGCTGGTGGAGTTATGGACGAGATGAGGGTAGGGGTTCGGGTGATGATGGTGGCGGTGCAATGGAGCGGTGGAAGCGACGGGCGGTGGTGATTGTGGGATAGGATGGTTACGTGGAGGTGCGGTGGCTGTGGGTTCGGCTGGGGTCGTGGTGAAGGCGCGGGGGTTATGGACTGTGGTGATGGTGCGGCTGAGGTTCTGTTGGTTAGGAAGATGATAGTCGGCAGTGGTGGTGAAGGTGCGGTGGTGATGGTGATGGAGACAGAGATGAAGCCTCAACTCTCATTTCTCATTATTTTATGCATGATTATTAGTATTTGTATTTTTTTTTTCATGTAATTGAATATTAAATTATTGGATTATGCTTGGATTGGATGTTAAAATGATTTTTGTTGTGGTCTTTTGCTATTATGGAAGAATGGAAATGAAGTTTTAACTTTCAACATTGTAATAAAGTATGTCTACTATACTTTTTTTATTTTTTTTCTTGAAGTTTTATATATTAAGAAAATTCATATTTTGTAAAAAGTTTTTATATAATTTTTAGTAATTTTTGTATAATTTTTTAAATTTAAAATATTAATAATATATATTATTAAATTTATTAATTATATAAGTATGACATCACGGTTTAATTCCGGTTGATTCGACGGTTGAATCGGTAACTTGTAACTCGGACAATTTTTCGATTCGATGAACGATCCGGTTTTGAAAACATTGCATAAAACAATAGTAATAATTGCTTTGTTATTTGTATCTCAAAGTTATTTGAAATGGGCATAACCTATCTTCGGTTAGAAGAAAATATTCTTGCTAACTTCAAGGGTTAGCTTAGTTGAAAAGTATATTAGGTATCAATTTTGAAGTTTTCGGCTCGAGTTTTGGAATTAGCATTCTAAGTGACTGCGTAATTAATTGGTAGGACTATTTTCAAGTAACTGAATGAATCATAACCAAAACTTAGCGTGAATTTGATTTTTCGTCATTGTGCCAATTCATTATTTAACTTTGTGCATGTTGTAAGGCCGATAACTCTATGAGAAGTAGTTTCTAACGTAATTATTTCTTAGGATTTGGCTTGAAAATACTCATTTTTTTCTTTGAAGAAAGCGATGATATATTATAATATATAAATTATAATTAATTAATCAACTGAATACTTATATTACAACCAATCAATATAATCAATTCTAGATAAATTCAAATAGGAACCTTTCAAATATAAGTCCAAAAATATTCCTAGAATGGAAAATGTGTGGACAGTGTAGCAGCTGGTTTCCAATTTTTTATTTTTAAATAATAAATACAGTGGGAGTAATAGAGCTCAATTGTGCCTTACCTTTTTCTTCATTTGAATTGGGCAGATTTCTTGCACGAGGTTGACCAAATTTTGGAACGGTGGTTAAGACGTGACATCCAATACAGATGGTGGATAGAAAGACAAAGTGTTTGAAAATTTTAAATCACCTGCAAAACATTATGACATGCATCAATAAAAATATTACGTAATTAAATTAAGTTAAATAAATATTATTACAAAAAAATAATGTAACAAATATAATTATATATATATATGTATATATAAAAGTACAAAACTAAAATGAAAAGAACTGACTTGTGATGTGCAGTAGCACTGTCTTAAAATAATTACGTTTTTTTATGTGAAAAGTAAAAACGATTACAACAATTTCAAGATAACTCAAGTACTCTCGTCAATTTTTTTCAAGACTCATATGTATTGAAAAAAGAGATGTACTAACCTTTCTCAGATTCTTCATAAACTCAATAGTAAAGTTAAAGAATAACATGATATGAACATCTACAATAAAGATGAAAGGATTTGGACTAATATATTATTGTTTGTATATCCTTTTAAAAGAAAAAACAACCCAACCCTTATATGGGCATTTTTTAATAACTCCCTATTATTAAGGCATAATGAAAACCTAATTAAACACATAAAAAATTGAATTATTAAATGACCAATAAAATATCAATAAATTTAATAATTAAACTCATTTAATTATCTTTCATATAAGAGGTCAGTATTATATATAAAATATTTTAGTCATATAAAAAATTAATTAAAATTCTAATACCGTATGTTGAACTTTGTCCCAAGGAAAAAACTAATATATTATAGAAGGAAATCCGTGTAATTTTAGAAAGTATATGAAAATTTTCTATAATTGTCAAATTGTTTGAGACAATTCAGTAAAATTATTTGCAAAATTTTATAAGTTCCTACATTTTAAGAACGGTCTTCACACATGAGAGAGAGAGAGAGAGAGAGAGAGAAATAGAGATTTTCAATTTGTGTTGGAATTGAAACACTTCCAATCTCATGGATTTATAAATTGGATTTAAAATTAAATTTTGGGAGTTGTTTGGAAATTATTTAAATTGGATCAGGTTAGAACCATTCCCATTAAGTTATCTAATTTTTAAGAAAACTAACTTTTCTCTGGTTCGATTTTATTCAAGTTTTAAGTATTTTTTAGATTAGATATAAATCAATATACTGTTAAAATGTACTTATCAAACAGTAAAAAATTTAAAATCAGTTCATCTGTTTTTTACAGAACCTGGTTTAACATTCTTCAAACAGGTCCTTGATTTGAAATTTCCAGCTGTATAAATTAAAATGGATTAAGACATTATAGCAAAACTAAAGAAAATTTATCTTAGTAAGAGAAATGTTAGCATTAATTGTGATCTGATAAATATGTGCAATACACACATTCATTTCACATACAATCACACACATATGTATAATACACGCGTCATTCTAATCACGAATATTAAACACTTGCAACTAACACAAACATTTTTCATCTTAACAATTCGAGTGAGAAGGATCTGTCACAATAGCCAGTTGCCGACCAACAACACATGCAAGCAGACCAGTGGAAAGTTTGAAAGGGTAATTAGACTGGGACTGAATGGTAGATAGGACGTTCTTCGGGAAGGTTTCTAGTTAAGGTTTCCGTTGGGATAACGTGTTTTTGGTCATGTTAAATTTTCCTAAGGTTACTTGTCAAGGATAAAAGAGTCCAGTACAAGGAAAAAAAGTTCAGTGGATAGATAGGTAGCATGAATTTTTTTTTAAGGCAAATCAGCTTCTGACATGTGGCTTATATTTTAAAACAAAAAACAATCATTTAAAAAATTGAGTTCCATGAGTCCATACTACTTACCCACCTAACATTTTTCTCTTATTAAGCCATCATTAAATTTAAATGCGTTGGGTTAACAAATATTTTAAGTTTAGAAATGTATGAGAGATTATGTTTGATTCCATTTATTTGTTCACTTAATGTATTTTAAGGAGTTTATTAAGTACTTAATTAATAAATTATTTGAGATAAAACTGTAAACCGTATTTATCAATCACAATATTTTTATTAAATATGATTTTGATTAAATTAGTAAGTCTAGTTTTTTTTATTGAGTTAGCCAACTTTATTATAAATATTTTTATTTAATAATTGTTAAGTATTTTTTAACAATTTATTTAAATATTTAATTATTTAATTCAAATAATATTTTTTACACTCCAATCAAAATGAAAAGATTATTACTTTTATACAAAGGATTCTGCTTTAAGTCACTTTCCACACAGTCAGTGACAGACCTAGACTAGAGAGTTAGAAGACAAAAACATTAAATTTGTGGAATATAGATTACGATACTGGTATAGTATGTATATTAGAGTTTAATAAGGATCCTTAAAATATGTAGTAAAATGGAAACTCTTAGCAGTTAGCCCATGATTGACAAAGTATGTGCAACACAAAATAATTTATTTTTTTAGGTGGTCAAAGGGAAGACTGTTTTAATTTTATTAACTTAACATTTTTAAATTATGTGGCTTAGGCAAAATATATATATATATATATATATATCTTATCATGGCATCGAAATTATTTTGAATAATAGTTAACTCCAAATTGAAAATTTATTAATTTTTTTTGTTGAAATTAAATATGCATGTAATGTGACGAATTAAGATTTTGTTTGGTTGAGTTGTTATTAATATTATTAGTTTTAGATAAATTAGATTGATGTTTTTTAAAAATTTTGATAATTATAAAGATTTTTTGTGAGATTTTTGAATGACATTAATATTTTTTATTTTTATTGACAAATTATAAATACCTATTATCCAACTTATTTTTTTCCAAAATGAGAATAGTATCCATTATATATATATATATATATATATATATTGCATTATTTTAATTTTGACCAATTTTTTCAACCTTTTTTTTTTTAATTTTCAAATAAATATTAATCACATTTTTTTGGACTGAAAACTTAAGTTATTTATTTTAATATAAAATAAGAAAATATTTTTTAAAAAGTTAGAAAATATGATCAAATTTAAAAAAAATTAAAAAAAATTAAAAGAATAATTTTGTCATTTTGAAAAAAAAAATCAATATAAAAGTATTTATAGTTTGTCAGTAGGAGACCAATGTAATCTATGTGAAATTTTACCATAAATTAGATTCATTGACTTTATATAGACTTGAACTATAATATAATGTCATTTGAATAAAATGTTTGATTTTTAAAAAACATAAAATTTTTAAAAGATATAAAAATAACATTTGTTTACGTAACAAGACGATTGGTAGAGTTCATAGATTAGATCAATAGCCTCGATTAATAGTAAATTTTTTTGTAATTTAATTTATTATTTTATAAACAGTGTTTGATTCCAAATCAGAGAAAAAGAAGAAAAAACTCCTTCCTTCTCTCCACGACATGCCACAATTTTAATAAATCACATATGCACTCGTGGATATATACATATATATATATATATATATTATATGAAAATTTTAACAAAAATAAAAAATAAATTAGAAAATACATATGGATTACGGGATAAATTATGATTTATAACGCATTCGAGTGGGGGAAAATTCTTCCTGAGTATTCATCTTATTTTATTAGTTACTTTTTCCTGGATTCTGCGGAAATTGAAAATCGGTTGATCATACCGTCTGGTCCACATGGTAGAAAGACAAACGAGCAACTGCAATAAAGATTTAGAGACACAGAAAATTTTATTTTAGAGAGAAAGAGATAAGGAGAGCGAAAGTTCGATGAAGCAGAGTTGAAGATTGAGAAACAAAACCCCATAAAAAATATTTTTGGGGTAGAGAAGAGAACGGTGGCCACTTGGGGGAATCTTCATTGCATTTCCTTTGGCGTCTCTGCCAGTTGCTCTCAACGTTGCACTCTTTCGGGCTAGACTCGTTGCAGTGTCCAACTGTCTAACGTTTCCATTATTGCCCAACTCCTGTCCCTTTCTCTTTCTCTCTCTACAAGGTTGGCAAACTAGTGTTTCTCGTTTTAGTTTTAGCTTTAGCTTTCAGTTTCAAAGCAGCCATTCGACTTGGAGAAAGCAATTGTAGATGGTTGTAGTGGAATAGAGCTATGTCAAAGTAATTTGAAATTTAGGGTTCGGGAGCAAATTTTGGATACAAATTGGTCTTTGTAGATAGAGGGAGAGGGAAAGAACTTGGGATTGTGCCTAATTGATGGCTGAGATTGGATTGAAAGGGAAGCTTTCGAGATCAATCGTAGTGATTGGGACTGGTGTTCTTGTTCTAGTTTCTGTGCTTGGTTCAGCTGAACAAAATTTGAAACCGTACTTCTCAATTACCAATGGGACTACTGGACAAGTTGATTCGAACTATTTTACGAAAGTAGTCAGTTTCTTATGGCAAAAAGGTATACTGGGTTACGAACATGTGTGGCCGGTAAGTCAATTTTAAATTCAAATAACATACATACATACATACATACATACATACATATATATATATATATATATATATATATATATATATATTGAGGATTTCATGTGTTGCTTTCTTGATTATGATACCAATTTTTTAATGAATTTATGCTTGTTTGAAGCAAAGTTACTGAGATTGTCCCTTGTGCACTTGGTGTGACGTTACACAATATATAATTATGCTTGTGTTTGTGTCACTTAACTGAATTGCTAGTATATATCTTTTGTTCTGAATTGCGGAAATTAATTTGAGGTCGGTGGACTGTATTCACAGGAAATGCAATTTGGCTGGAAAATTGTTGTCGGGACAATAGTTGGATTCTTAGGAGCTGCATTTGGGAGTGTTGGAGGTGTAGGTGGGGGTGGCATTTTTGTTCCCATGCTCACCCTAATAATTGGGTTTGATGCAAAATCATCAACAGCAATATCAAAATGTAAGAGTTAACCTTCTGGTTCGGAATTGAATTTCAGTTGTTGTGGTAGCCAAACAGTCCTCCACAAATCACATATCTAAGCAGAGCTCTGACTCAAGTAGCCTTTTTTTAAAAATAAAAAAAGGGGGGATTGATATCAGAGTAATAGAAGGCTAAAACAGTATCTCTTACCTTAGAGGCAATCATAGTTAATTCGTAATGCTGACTAGCACTTCAGAGTTATGATAACTTTCAAGTTGTTGAACTTGACTACTTAACGATTTCTGTATCGAAATTTCCCTGCACTTTGCAACTATGTGGCCATTTTGACATGACGGAACTTCTGTTCCATTGTTCTTCTTTCTTAGCACTCTAGCAGGTTAGGACCTTGTTTATATTGTTTTATTGAATTTTAAAATGGTGGTCTATTTTAATTAGTGCTCAATCGCCTAATGTGAATACGGTTGTTTCGATGACTTCCTTTTTCATGTAAATCATTTATTTATTCATCACTGCTCACTGAAGAATAATATAGACATTCCTGTGCTAATTGTTATGTACTATTTCATTGAAACATATATGCAAATGTGTGCTTTTGTTTGTTTGGTCAGGTATGATTATGGGTGCAGCAGCTTCAACAGTTTACTTCAATCTCAAGCTAAGGCATCCTACACTTGATCTGCCGATCATTGATTACGACCTGGCACTCCTTTTCCAACCAATGTTGGTGATGGGGATTAGTATTGGTGTTGCTTTCAATGTGATCTTTGCTGACTGGATGGTTACCGTCTTACTGATTATTCTTTTTTTAGGTAATCATTTTTTCAATTGCAATTTTGCCTGTGGTCTCTTCTTGGATACTTTCTTTGATTGGTCAGGATAACCTGCAGGCACATCAACTAAGGCATTCTTTAAGGGTATTGAAACGTGGAAGAAAGAAACTATACTTAAAAAGGTTGGCTAAAACTTCCCTTGTTCTCCATTTTGGATTAGTATATAGTAATACAGTACAACTTAAAGCTGTTTACCCCTCCCTTGTCTTACTTGTTTCTGATTTCCAGGAGGCTGCTAGACGCTTGGTGTCTAATGGTGCGTTGTTCATCACCTGATCTATTTCTTACATTTTTTGAAGGATTCTTTTACAGTTTAATTTGGTATGAAATTGTGAATTGACCCATATCATTTTTGCTTTCTAATCAGGCACTGGGAGTGAAGAAGTGGAATACAAAACTCTGCCTGGAGGCCCCAGCAATGACACTCAAATGGAATCCAAGGAATCTAAAGCATCTGAGGTAAATACATCTATGGGCTGCATATCTGTGACTTGGTTTCAAGGTTGACTTACCTAAATTTTTCCAGGTCTCTATTATTGAGAATGTCTGCTGGAAGGAGCTTGGTATTCTTGTTGCTGTCTGGGTCATAATCCTTGCACTGCAGATCAGCAAGGTATGCATTTTGTTATGTGATTATATTTCTTCGGAAGCCTGTTACAAGGATTTTTCCATGTCTTTGTGCATTTACGAAGCTAAATTAATGGGAACCTGTGCTTGTTTGACACAGAATTACACAGTGACTTGTTCTGCAGCATATTGGGTATTAAATCTGTTGCAGGTACTTTCCATGACTGAATTAAAGAAAAAAGGTCTTAATTTTTTTCCCTTGTCCATATTTGATATTGCATGGCCAGATTAGCTGTTGGCTAGATCCCGAAGTTCTTTAAATCTGATTCTATTTCATCAAGGCAAACGATTTCTTTTCCTTGTCTTTCAGATCCCTGTGGCTGTTGGAGCTTCTGGATATCAGGCGGTTAACTTATACAGAGGGCGGAGAGTGATTGCATCCAAGGGGGAAGCAGGAACAAACTGGCACGTGCACCAGTTGGTTCTTTACTGTTCTTGTGGTATTCTGGCTGGTATAGTTGGTGGGCTGCTAGGTCTTGGTGGAGGATTCATTTTGGGTCCACTCTTTCTCGAGCTGGGAATCCCTCCCCAGGTTCATTTTTATGCTTCCCAACTAATATTAAGATTTGTGGTGCAGTTTCGTTTTGATTTTCCACGTTAGATTTATAGCTTCGAGCAATTTCAGTATTGAGAAGAGATCACATGCTTTTGGGGAGGAATTAAAATAGATGTCATTCACTGGTTGAGAGAGATTTTAATTGCACCATACTCGTTCATAACTTATGACCCTAAAGAATGAATGAAAAAAATCTCCAGAATGCATTCTAATATCTGTTAGTAGTAATCATTCCTCAGAATTGTTATCAAGCAGCTTTCAACTGGGCTTTACAAATTCATGTGAATCATGCCTGGAACTTTTGATGTAGGTGTCAAGTGCCACATCTACGTTTGCCATGACATTTTCATCGTCCATGTCTGTTGTAGAATATTACCTCTTAAAACGTTTTCCGGTTCCTTATGGTAAGTTGTCCATCCATATTTGCTTTATGCTTTTGGAAGATTAAGCAATACTACATAAATCCCACTTGACCAGATTAGAAAGATTTATATATAATTTTTGTTTTTGTGATTGCAGCTCTTTACTTTATTGCGGTGGCTACTGTTGCCGCCTATGTAGGGCAGCATGTAGTGAGAAAGATAATCACTATACTAGGGAGAGCCTCTTTGATCATTTTCATTCTGGCCTTCACAATATTTGTGAGCGCAATATCACTAGGCAAGTATCATTTAGAAGATGTGCATATGGGTTGCTGTTTTATTCAAAAATTAAGATTCTTACATTGAGTCTGCTGGATTTATGATGCTTATTTGTTTTGGGCAGTAAAGGTTTTTTTTTCTTTTTCTTTCTCAAACAGGTGGGGTTGGCATAGCAAACATGATTGAAAAGATTGAGAATAATGAGTACATGGGATTTGATGACCTCTGTTCATATGAAGCCTAGAAGTTTTTTGAAAATTCCTTGGTGTATGCATCAGATATATCCCTAATTATTACATTTAACTTTGATTTTCTGGCATGAATAATGACTTAAAAAAAAAAAAGTAGCCAACCTTTGTGGATGATATAGCCAACAAAGGCACCACTATAGGTCATAATACTTGAAGGTCAGTTATACTTTTACTTTCTGATTTAGCTTTTTAGGAAATAAGTGTCATTGATCTTACCTTTCTTCGAATACAAGGTGGTAGTTGATCTCTTATTATACAGAACAATCTTTCCAAACATTGCTGAACTTTCCAAGCAATTAAAACCAAAATTTATGATCTTAGCAGCATTATGTTAAATTGTTCAGCATGCATCAAGTAAGCATGTCAATACATCGGATCAAGATTGGGATTGGATCTTGATATGAATTCAATCCGATCAGAATCGAATTCATTTATCTGGATTAAGCAAATTCGATTTGATTAAAATATAACATATATGTAAATTTTTACATATTATAAATTAAAAATTTTAAAATATATTTTTAAACTTCTTATAACATGTTAAATATTAAATTATATTAGACTTTCTTAAGCTAAATTTATATATATAATAAATAGATATATGTTATAATATAGTATTTAATATATACATAATATACAAATATATATATATATATTAGTATTAATATAGGATCGGGTTAGGTCAGATCAAATTCATCCGATAGTTAATAAATCCGGATATGAATTAAGAAATTATAAATTCATCAAAAAAAATTTGATCCGATAATTTTCTTAACAAAGAAGATTTAAATCACCCTCGATCCAAACCAAATTCAATCTGTCTATATAGGCCTAGCACCAAGAATTAAAAACCTTGATATTTATACACGCCAATATTTTAATCATATTAACATTTTATCCTCACATTCTCATCAAATGATCAAATTATATAGCATCTTATAATAAATCCCAAATTCTTTAAATTCCCAAACTATTACAAATAATGATGAATGAATGCTCTTCTTTTATAAATTCTCCAATAGATAACATGTTTCTTACTTAAAAATTTTACCAAGTCATTGTTCTATATTTTAATCAATGTGTGTGCGTGCACAGGCGTGTGTGTGTGTGTGTGTGTGTGTGTGTGAGAGAGAGAGAGAGAGAGGCATCTTGCCCAAGGTACAAGTGCCCTGCCCTTCAATAGTGTTCATCATACTACCACTAGAAGTTTCAGCAATACAAAACATTGTGTGTGAGAGAGAGAGAGAGAGAGAGAGAGAGAGAGGCATCTTGCCCAAGGTACAAGTGCTCTGCCCGTCAATAGTGTTCATCATACTACCACTAGAAGTTTCAGCAATACAAATCATTGTTTTTTTCCCTTTTTAATGATAGCTACAAAATTTTTGAACTATTAATCAATATTCTTCATTTTTTATTTTTTTGACTGTAGAACTACAATCTATAGGTAAACTGTGTAACATATGGTTTTGCTGGACAAGATTACTCAGCTTTTGGCATAATGTCAAAGAAAGAATCAACTATGAAAGCAAGTTTAGAATATCATTAACACTCCCTAATATATTTTCCCAATTTTTATTAATAAACTATCAGCACCTGACTTGTCCTTCTCTCTTCATTTCATTCTGCAGCCAATAATTACCTTCTACCGCGTTGCGTTTCTATAGTTCATCTTTGGTTGTATGATCCTGGGCTTTTAAGTTTTTGTTGATAAGAGCTGCCAAGTCCTTCAGGCTAGATTTTGTCGGAAATTTGATCTGCACAGTAAAACAAATATCAGGGAAAAGAAGGCTAAAGAATATGATTGAAAGGGAAATGACAAATATGTCGTGAAGTAATTACTGGATTGGATTTGTCATCCGCTGGGTAGAACAGAAGCGTCGGATAGTCATCTATCTGCAACCAAAATAAACATAAAACTCATTTGATCTTAACTCACAAATCACTGCAGTAAAATGAGAATTTTAGCGAATCAACTATTAAAAAAATAAGAGGTTTGAAGGGTCAGTCAAATATTCAAAAAATTCATTTGGTTGTATGAACTCAATTCAAACTAAACATGAAATGAGAATTTTAGGCAATTCCCTACGATTAGAGGGACGTCTTTTTTCTTGGGGCTAAAATGATGGGCTCAATCAATTTCTTGAAACAATTAGATACCCATTCTTGACAATGACAGAAAAGGAATGACAACTAAAACTAAGAGACAAAAAAAACATATGGGTTTTTTTAAGGCATACAAGAAGCAAAAGACCTTTATGGAATCAATGCATGGACCTACTTTTGCAGTTTTGGAATTCTATCAGCCCAAGCCAGTAGTTATACACAAGTTATCACTGGAAAATCTATGATTGGATTCCAGATGTGGCAGAATGGCCGAAAAGGATTCACATGTGTCACAAATATTAAATGATGAAGATGAGGACGAGGATAATATTAACAGTTGACTGGTGTTCAACCAAAAACCCAAAGGACTTGAGAATGATGGAAATGCAGAAGTTCAGCTTATTGGATTCTGATTTTTGGGTGTTAAAATTTATAACCAGTCTTCTTCATCAGGAACCCACCCCCACCCACACACACCAATTCATCATCAAACAATATAAATGATCAGGGAAGACCTTAAAATTGATACATGAAGAGCAAACCTAAAACACATCATTAAGTAATATAAACCCTTAAGGGGGCTTTTTAGTATCAGTGTATCAATTTAATTGGAACAATTACATTTTGTTTACATTGTAATTACAAAAGTCTATTTTGTTTTCTACAACACCCCGAATGAAATTTTTTTTATTGTTAGTGATGAGAATCAAATCCTTATCCCCACCACATCCCATTAAATGTCATGCCAGCACTTATCCACTGTACTGCAACGGCTTTGGCATAATAATGTATATTCTACAGAGCTGTATATACAAGTTTAGCAAGTGGCAAATACGGGAATTTTTCCACAGGTGAAGGAGGGGGGACCAAAATTTATTACTTAAAAAGTAAATTTTTAAGAAAGCTGTTTTTTATTTCAAAAGTTTTAAAATTACTATCCTAGCCATTACAACAAGCTCAAAAATAAAAAGAATATTAAATATCATCATCAAGTCCAGCCTTGAAAGTATATATCTACAATACTCTATTTTTACATTCTAAGATTTTAAATTAACTTAATTGGATATTATCTTTTAAAATTTTCAATTATTCCAAAATTTTTAAGTCACAAAAAGTACAAAATGGTCAAATTTCAAATGAAATCAGATATTGATTAGACCATTAGATTATATATTGACTAGTACATCTATAATTTTTCAATGTGATATAAATTGAGAAATTAGATAATATGTACTATTCAATTTACATATTATATGATGTTGTGTTTAATTATTACTTGAATAGATCTACTTTTTGAGATCTGTAGGGGAATGTAGAAAAATTTATGTGATACTGAGGAGATTTCTAATTGATTTGAGGATTAAGTGGGAGGGGAATAGGAAAGCTAGTGCCATCACGTGATTACAGAAGCTTCAGATCTAGCATTGTATGAATAATGGAACTTGGCCTCGAGGGTTTATTGGCAAATAGGAAAATCTGGGAACAAGAGAAAATGGGACTGGAGGCTACATTGAAAAAATGAGAAATGGGCACAAAGCATTTTTTATTTACATAAATCTTTTTATTTTATTTATTTATATATTTTTTGTCAGGGCATCAGAGATGTAGTTTCACAGGCCTTAAGATATAATTATTCACAAACGGCCACATTTTCTCAGCTTTTTTTTTCCCTGTTGTCATATGGTGCCCACCCATTGATCCCAATCCACCAAGGAATTCAGCTTTTTAGACTTGTATGAATGATGTCAGGCAGGTCTATTCCATCTTAGCGTCCACCCGCCCCAACATCTATACAAAGGATTGTGTATGGTCAATATCGAACCTGTCCTTTCCAGTAGTATTGCTGCTGTCTGTTTGCTGCTTTTGTTGTTACCGGAACTATGTGGTATGGTTCAACAACTACCCAGTCTACCCCCATCGAATTATTTGGGCCCACTCGTTATCAATGGGATCATGGGTACTTCCAGCAAGAGATATATCAAAGCTAACCGAAAATCAAAGTTTATTAGAAAGTTTGGTCTAAAATTCCCGAAAATTTAGCATTTTAGGATTACATCGGCAACAATCCAGTAAAAGGGGGATTATTCAGGGTAGGCTCAATGGATAACGGATAACGGGGATGAAACAGCGGTTGGGGGGTTAGGACACCTTATCTTTAGAGATAAAGAAGGTCGTGAACTTTTGTACGTCCTATGCCTACTTTTTTTTGAAACGTTTCAAGTTTTGGTAGAAGGAGACAGAATTGTTAGAGCCGATGTTCCTTTTAGAAGGGAAAGATCAAAGTACAGTGTCAAACAAGTAGGTGTAACTGTTGAGTTCTACGGTGGCGAACTCAATGGAGTCAGTTATAGTGATCCTGCTACTGTGAAAAAATATGCTAGACGTGCTCAATTGGGTGAAATTTTTGAATTAGATCGCGCTACTTTGAAATCCGATGGTGTTTTTCGTAGCAGTCCAAGGGGTTGGTTTACTTTTGGGCATGCGTCATTTGCTCTGCTCTTCTTCTTCGGACACATTTGGCATGGTGCTAGAATCTTGTCAAGAGATGTTTTTGCTAGTATTGACCCAGATTTGGATGCTCAAGTGAAATTTAGAGCATTCCAAAAACTTGGAGATCCAACTACAAGAAGACAAATAGCCTGATACTATATTGCTCTAGTATCTTTCGCCTCTATTTTCTTTTTGTAATTTGGCATAGGGTACCAGAGCAATCTTGATTTGAATCACTGCTTTTCGTTGACTTGGCTTTTTCTTTTTTCTATTTTCCTGCAGTGGGGGAAAGCATGACCCTGCCCACCCATTGATCCCAATCCACCATGGGATTCAGTTTTTTAGACTTATATAAATGATGTCAGTAGAATTTACAAGACAGTTTTAAACATTGTCTTTTTAAAATAGCTTGATTCTAAAAGATTTTGAGTCCTTGAATGTTATGAATAAAAAAAATAATGAATTCAGTCCAGCATGTGTCTAAACACTCCTTAATCCTCAGAGGTGTCCCCTTCATTTAATCATTGACAGGTAAATTCTACACAATTATTAGTTATTTACATATTGATAAATACTTATTATCCAAACAATCCTCTATTATTTCGATGAAGTTTTTGAAAACACTGACCTGCAGCTTTGGATGTTCATTTGCGGAAGCATCTATCCTCGCAAAAATTAGATTATCCAACCCTTTGAAATGCTTTGCTAACTTCTCTATTTGCTTGCTTGTGGCTTCACAGTTGATGCACCATGGTGTGTGTACCTTAAATGTTATCAAAATTAGAATAATCAAATAGAGTTCTGCAAGAAAAGATTAGTGGAAGTAATATAACTCCAGAAAGATTCTGGAAATATTAAGACTGTGTAAATTAGAAGATATATCTGGGTGTTGACAGACACCACTTTCAGTTTCAGGCACAAAGACTAACTCTGTCAATCTCACATAAGGCATCTACTTGAATAATAAGGCCACAACACCTCATTCAAAAACATTAACCAACTCCTTTTACATAATTATATTTCCTATTGTTGAAAAAGACGAAGCTTTGATATGAGGAACAAAAAAAAATATCAGAATACATATAATATACAAACCTCTAGCAGAATGTTCTTAGAACTGCTCAAAACCAGGTCCTCAAATGTCTTTCCCACAATGGTCTGAATGCTGGACTCTTTCTGCAATTTTCGCAATTCCAATGTGTTTTAAAGCTAATAAATCAATAAAGAAACAAATTCTGAGTTTCATTTTTTTTTTAAATAAGTCTGGGTTTCATTAGGTAATAGAAACTATAATCTGGTAGAAGCTGTTTTAAAGTGATGAGTGAAGTCGTATCGAAGTGAATAGAAAGGTCATTGTATAATAGTATAGGAGAAGCGTTCTTGACAAAAAAGATAAGATTGGAATTGTTTAGAAATGTAGGAAGGTGAAGTGTTGAATCATAAGGAGGTTTCTGGTCTTTTTCCATTTTGTGCCCTTTCCTTCTTCTAGGGTGGTGCATTAAAGCAACTTCAGAGGTAGAATGATTTTGAGCAACTTACCGAGAAAATATGTGCAGTTAATAATGAAGCCTTTTTTATCCATAAAAGAGACTAATAATCAACTTGAGCTTGAATCATATCCAAAATTGGAAACGGGAGGGAATATAATATGACTACATAAACTAGGATCAACGTAGTATGATTCATTTTAATCAATAATTGAGACACTCACATCATCTGGAATTGGCTGTGATTTGTAGTACGGTGCCAAAGTACCATGCAGAAGCCCCAAGCAGAACTCCTTCAAAAGCCAATTTATAGAAAGAGTTTTAGTTGCATTAGTAGACACTTCCTGAAAGAAAAATCAATTGAATCAAGGATGTTACCTCTATTTTGCTTGGAATTGGATCTGACTCTAGCAAATACTTTGAGCTGATTCTGTTGTCAAAAGCAGCTACCTATCAGGCAAAAAAATAATTGCATCAATCAATTCTGCCATCTGAAATTAATGAGTTTAAAGCTCAAATTTGCAGTAATGAAACTAACAACAGTGTCCTCTGATTCTTCTAGTCCAAGTAAAGTCAAGAACGGCTTTGCAAGGTTGTCATCTCTGATGTCCACATATAGAAACATTAGCTGCAACCAGAACCCTACGTTACAAGAAATCATAACAGCAAAAGGAGAGGAATTATCTGGCAGCTTCAAGAATAGACTAATCAACCTCTGATTTGAACTTTCTTGCAACATCTTGAAGAGGCCCCAGAAGGTTCTTGAAGTCATCAGCCCCCGCAAAGACATAAACCTGGTAAAAATCAAAGACAGGTAAATAAGCATAGTTATCAAACCCGGTCGAGCATCAACCAGCAAAAGGACTGGGTAGGTGTCTGGTCCAACCATGGGGTCAACTGCTTGAACCAGGACAACCAAAAAAAAATTTAAATAAATAATTACATAACATTACACAATATGTTAAGAAATTAAGGAAAAGTGATATTATTTCCTTATTATCATTATTATTGACATAAAGAAGAAGTATAATTAGGTCTATGCATGACATTTATATAATGATTAAAATCATAAATATATAAAAGAAAATTTTATTTTATTTATAACAGATTCACGCATGTTTAATATACATTTTGTTTCGGTACATTTGTTATTCTATATTATGTATATTTACATGTTTTATTTATTTTAAATATTTACGTTACATGAAATATTAGAAATATTTTTTTGGTCTTCAATTTATTAGTTTAATTTCTTCTTTTGTGGCTTGTTTCATTTAAGTATGTAGATTCTATCACAACAAGAGCATGGGGAGGTGGTTTGGTAGCACGATAATACTCTTTATGTCTTGGGTTCAACTCCCAGCAACCAAAGAAATATAAGGTTTTATACAATAAACTAAACTTGGCCAGTTTGTAAAACCTGTCTAGGTTAAGAGAGCTGCCTAAAACCCAGCCACACGGAAAGGATTTTCTAGGGTCACTTCCTTGCCCAGTCAAGTTTCGAGTACACCGAATCATTGGTTCAACCGGCCTGTTCGAATTTAACACTGTAAATAAAAATATGCCTCAGAAATAATACTTTTTTTTTCCTTTCTTTTTATGGACAAAACCACTCAAACTAACATGTCCTAACTAAGACTTGGACCCTGCACCTCCTTTGAGAGTGGCAAGAAATACCACTCAAGCGCATAGTGCCTTAAACAAATACCTTAATGTATATAACTTGTGGCTAGCATTATACTTATTACTTAGTGACATTTAATAGAGTGGAAAGGGACAGCATTTATAAAGGCAAAGGCTTCTATAATTGTAAAACTTCTAGGTTGAAGGAATTATGAACAACAAAAGGAAAGGAAAAGATGTCGGCTAAAGCATGAGGGCTAATGATTTACCAGAGGATAAGCTCCTAGATAAATATCAATTGCAAATAAGAATTCATCTAGTGAACCCCAAATAGTTAGAGGTTCATATCAAAGAGAATTCCTCTAAAATTAGCATGGATTCAGACCATGATCAGTTGTTGCTTGGGTAAAGGATGAAGATAGAAGGAAAACAAGCTTTTCAGTGTCTACAAGGCATAGGATGTGCAAAACCTTGCGAACACCATGCAACAGTCAACACCTCTAGCCTATTTAACCCCTCATTAGCACCAAGACACATCTAACAAACAGCTTACTTGCATGCCATGACCACGAACTGAAAAACATTGATGTCTTAAATCTTTAGCACACGTGGAAATCAATAACAAGGTTCAGGATGTCCCATCTCCCATTGGTGGACCGTGGACTACATTTTCTACTATTGTTTTCAACAACTTAAAACTATAAATTGGAAAAAGATGCCCAAGAAAACATAAAAGTTGTTGATTTTACTTCACATTACTACTTATCAAAACAAGGTAACAAGGTATCATATACAATTTTGAGGGTACAAGGAAAAAATAAAGGACTAGCCTAGTGCACGAAGCTCCCGCCAGTGTGGGGTATGGGGAAAGTTAGATGTACGCAACTTTACCCCGGCAAGCAGTGAGGTTGTTTCCGCAACTCGAACCCGTGACCTTTTAGGTCACAATGGAGCAACCTTACCGTTGCACCAAGGCCTACCTTTAGTGTACAAGAGAAGAAAAAAAACCCAAAAAAATAGAAATTAGAGAAGTAACACCAACCTGGATTTTGATTGGGCTGGAGTAAACTCTGACAGAATTAAGCTCTGTTACTACAGTTACTAATGGAAATTTGTTATAGTCCAAAAATTGCAATATCTTGTCCTTTCTGAAGGTGCTTTCTGCAAAAGTGAACAAAACAATTATGTAAATGAACTCTAAGATAATTGTTAGGAATCATTGAACTTTAATCTCATCATGCAGTTTTACTTGCCTTTAACAAAAACTAAACTAAGTATTGAAATATCGACCAAGTTGACCATGAGACCGAAAAAGAAAAAAACTTCTACCATTGGAAGAATAGGAAAAATAAGTGAGATGAAGTACATATTCAGTGACAGGATGGCCATGTTAGAAACGCCAGAAAGGCATTCACATATTATTGCCAAATAGTGATAGGATTGTCACGCTAGAAAAACCAGAATACCATTCACGTATTTTTTTTTATGATCAGAAAAAGTACATATGTATTATAAACAAGGTGTCCGATGGGAGCAAACCAGTGTACAAAAAGGGGAAGAGGCAACAACAAAATCAAGGCCTTAGTTCCCTCAAAAAAGAAACAAAAGTATCTAGATACATGGGGTATTCCAAATCATCAACTTACCATATGTAGTGTATTTTTCTGGCTCGCTTTTAACAAGACCAAGGAAAAGATTATTAGGCTTGGTATCCGGGAAGAGAACATGGGCAACGTCGATGTCAGTTGTTTCAACAAATTGAATTTCATTGTCAGAAGTTGCTGCTTTTACAAATTCTTCATATTCAGATCCCTGATACACATGAATAAATCAAATGGCACATAAGAAAAAATGCATCTGCCTTACAAGCCACTCTAATTTAGTATTTAACAATGATGATATAATGGCCTGAAATATTAGGTGCAGTAGAAATAACTATAACAAAAAAAGAATGGAAAATCGGGAAGATGAAGCGTAGTTCCATGGTAAAATATTTTTTCCTTCAAAGTGATGAACTGAAAGGGATATAATCCTAGAAATTTATGAAGTAAAAAATCGCAGATAATTAGTTATTTTAACTCAAATTGTTAATTTGTGGGCCCGGCATGTTAAATCACACACATAGGCAAAGTCTTGCTATCTTTTTTTTTTCCAGTAAGATCATTGTGTTGAATTAAATATACAATTTAACACTACAAAGGGCCATATCCCAACGGAAGTAGTAAATATGGACCACCGTCTTCAAAGAAAAAAGAAACAAAGAGGTTATTCCCTCCAAGCTCAGTACAAATTCAAGAAACCTTGGCAAAATAGAAAACAAAGCTGTCTAGCAGCAATTACACAGCATTAGTCCAAGAATTTATCACCTGCCTATTACACAAGTTACTTTTGAGCTTAAGGAATAGAAGCCTACTTCTAACAGAGTTGTAAACCTTCTACCACAAATATGTAGAAAGACAATATTGAATGAATGTGGAATAAGACTTTGGAAAAATAAACAAATAATAGTGTCAAAAATTAGTATGTGCTGAACATGCCAATTCTACTTGAAATAATGTTAGGTTCTATTACAAGGTCATATAAAAAATATAAAAAAATTTATATATACTCAACGTGTCCCTAACGTGTCCTACTTTTTGAGAAATAACAATCCGTGTCCGTATCCGTGCTTCTTAGTTTGGGAGATCTAAAGATGTAATTGTTGTAGCCGATCCCCTAATTTTTAGTAAATTTGGGTTTGCCTTTATTGGGCACCTGTCTTTATTGCAGTACACTTATTATGCACCAATACTTGGGTAGTTGTACAAAATTCAATTCATATGTTTTAGAATGTATATAAACCCTACATTCATAAAGTGACTCATTCAACTACTACTTGTCAGTATTCTTTAAGTTTTCCTGTTTGAATGAATTTTGCTTTAAGAATAACAAACTTCCATGAAACCATAAAACTTTCCTTTAAGTCTACAGTATCTCTTAATGTAACATTTGAAAGCAAACAAATTCACGACAATGACTAATTTTCTTACCCCTAAAAAAAAAATCAAATTTACATACCTCAAATTTCTCAAACAGCCCCACAGTGAACATAGAATGTTTCTTAAGAAACTCTTTTGCCTTGGTTACTGATTTAATTCTAATAACAGGCACACCAGTCTTCTTCCTTGCCCAGATCACAATTTCTTGCCTAATTAACAACACACCCCACAAAAACAAGTCAATAAAAAATTCAAGTTGAATGCATAGAGGTTTCCATGAAAAACATACATATAATATAAATCTAATCACGTATAAAATATACACAGTAGCGACAGAATGTGTTGTCCCCATTCCCTAATAGACAATCAACCTCAAAAAACAGATCAATACGAAATCCAAGTTGTGTAAACACAAGAAATCATAATTTAATATAAATAAATTTGAAAAAGAAAGAAGTGCTTACGAGGTAAATCCACCAGTGTAAGCTTGAGAACTGCCATTGACAAACAGAAGCAGAGTGGGAAACCCTTTGATCCCAAGATTTGATGCAACCTTCGGATACCGTTCAGCGTCAAGCTTCGCCATCAAAAGGGGACTCCCCAATTCCTTCAGTTCGGTCGCAGCCTCCGCAAATTGAGGCATTAGCTCAGCACTCCTAGCACACCAGGGTGCATAACCCAGAACAAGAACGAACTCATTGCCATCAATGACCCTCTTAGTATTATCATTGTTCAGTTCAAGAACTATTCTCTGCGCCTTGCTTAGAACTTCAGCCTCAGAGGGTTTCGCATGATGAGTCCCTTCTTGCTGCTGTTCTTGGAATCCTTCTTCTTCATCTAATGCCATGAGCTCTTCCATGCCCTCCAAATCATCATCATCATTATCAAAATTCGTGGAGTCAGAAGTGATAATAGTGACGAAAAAGCTCAGCAATATGAAAAGGGTAAGGGTAAGATAGATTAATCTTGAACTGGTTTTGATGGTATACATAGGGGCGAGAAAAATAGAATTCTTGGGTTTCAACTTTTGAGAGTTCGTATGCACAAGTGTTTGTGAGGTTGAATGAGATCTGTGTAAGTGTAATGGTGAGCAAAGAAATGTGTTAGGGTTTTGAGGGTATGAGGGAGTGAAAAAGCTCTTGAAGCTTCAGAAGATCTCGCTGAGAAGAACTCCCTTGTCGGGAAGATGTGAAATGGGGTACGGGTAGGGTCCGCGTCTGCTCTCTCCCCAATCAGTGCAGTGAACGGTGGAGCTCGATCTTTGATCGGTCTTGGTCGTTAGATTATCACAAATTTTGCATCGTGGGTGCCAGTGGCAAACATATTTATATTAGAATACAATTAACCCTCTTAAACACAGAAATTAAAATTATATTAATTATTCAATTTTCACATTTTAATTAACAAAAAAGTATTTTCTATAGAATAACGTTACGTATTTTAAAATTTTATTTCAAATAATGTGACAAATTTTTATTATAATATATTAATTATATAATTTAATACATTATTAATATTACTGTATTACACAATTTGAAATATAAAATTTATAATATATATTTGAAAAGTATAGTATTTTCATTCTCTACGTGTAAATAATTTTTCATTCTAAAAATAAAATTTTATATATAATTTTCAAATTTATAATGCTCAACTTAAAGAATAAAAAAATGCTTAATGTCCTTTTCATGTAAAAAAATTATATTTTTTGATATTATAATTTTTTTCACTTATAATACTTTTATAGCCTTAATTATTTTAAAGTAACAAATATAATTAGGAAGACATGTTATAAATGATATATATATATATATATAACTATTTTATTTCTATAACAATTAATATTATAAATAATTATTTTTAAGAAAATATTAATTATTAAATAATAAATTTATTAATTATCTACTATAAAACTAAATTAATTCTTTAAGAATTTATTAATTATTAAAAATTATTAATTTATTAAATATTAATTATAAAATTGTCAACTATAATACTTAATTATAATTACCAATAATAGACATTCCACCTCAATTATCCTACGACTCTCATCTTATAGTCCACTTTCTCATAAAGATCGGAGCATCCACCGCAACTGTAAAATATTTAATTTAATTACGAGAAAGTGGTTTAGAGGATGGGACGAAAGCAATTATTTGATAGTCTTAACGGTCAGATTGAAAGTCATATATGCAACAATGTATTATATATGTATATGTAACATATCATCTTACTGTTAAAACTACTAAAACTAATACATTCAATAATTTTTCATGAGACAATTGAGATGAAACATCCATCTTTATTTAATTATAATAAAAAAATTATTAAAAAATTATCCCATCTTTTTTCATCTCTTTTTATTTTTAAACTAATTGTAAAATAGATAAATAAGTCTCAGAACTCTCCCTCCCTCAATCCCTCTTCCATCATCTCCTTCCTAAATTTTAGACCAAACAAAAAAGAAGCTCTCCTTCCGTCTATTCTTACGATGGGCTGTAAGAGTGTCCCTGTATGCAAGGTTTGAAGCTTTGCATTTCCGGGGATACTCAGGTCCATTATAAATAATTAAATATAGAGAAATTAAAAGAAAAACCAATAAAAAGAATATATATATATATATATATATATATATATATATAGACACACACGATCCATAATAGCAAAATCATTCATATAGTCATGCAAACATACAAATATAAATGCAATTATTGGCACAAATCTTACAAGTGAGCAATATGAATAAACCTTTTACAGCCTCTTATCAATCCAATTTATTTACTATTATATCTCAAAATTGAAATTTCTTCTTCCCTGTTATGGAGAGAACTCTGGAGAAATAAAACCTGCAGTGCATTATATTGCGATGCAGCAAGCCATGAGCAAAAGGTTGAATTCATCAACTGTAAATGCACGAATCCTTCTTGAACTTGATGGGTTTTGCGCTAGTGGAATCAATGACCAAAGGGCAGGAAATTTGCCTTCGATGCCTCGTCCTCACCAGTTTCCCTACCACGTCTCCTCTAGCCCGAATTTCAAACTGTAATGTCAATGGAACCTCAACAGTACCATCATTGGAGGCTGTCAAACTTGATCCAGCCCCATATAAGGGAACCTTAGTTCCTTCCAAGTTGACTGACACTATCCGGTGACTCTTCCTTGGTTGAAAATATTTCATCAACTGCAATCATAATGTAAAACAAAAAAAACTTAATGGAGATTTGAGTCCAATGATCCAAAGTCTAACGAGAAAAGGAGAATGTATCTCATTGATCCCAAGTTCTCAACATAAATGAATGTTGAAGGGGACTGGAAAGTGACATTATAATTTTGAAGCATGGTGTTAATCAAGCAATATTGCTTCATCTATATTGGGATTCACTTCTTGATTCATGATGTTTCTTTATGCCTAATAACTTTAAGTCTGCAATTTATGTTTCATTTATATCAGACTAATATATCAGTGTTTAATTACTTTCATTAGTCAGACATTTATTGAATTGGAATATGGGCAGAAAATTTACCTGACCAGTTGCGACGACAATATCTGAGTAGAGGAGATTAACAGGTGTGGAGCTAACATGAACGCCAAAAAATGTAGCAGGGTTGTATATGTTCATCCTCAACGAGCCATTCACTGTCAGCATCTTCGTTGGGACCCCGGTGAAGTCTGAACCTTCCCCAATGTATATATTACTTACTGCCAAGCTCTGCAAAGATCACATCATTGCCAAAAGGTGAATTTTTAACAGAAAAAAAATTGATAAAAGTAAAATTATCAGTCTGTGTGCATAAGTGTGTGTATTTGTGGGGGGAGAGAGAGAGAGAGAGAGAATGGTGTTGAGATAAAATGCACTACAACATCACTATGGTAGAGCAAGTCAAATTGGTCCAACTTTCAAAAGAGAACATTATGGAATGTGTCACATAGTAGCTGCTTATTTTACAAAAGCAGCATGTTTTTTCAAAGGATCAAGACCTATCTTCTAAGGATTCTCAAATAAGAGATACATACTCTTTCTTTTTGTAGGTGAAAATAAAAACAAAAACAAAAACAAAAACAAAAGGAAATTGTGACTACATTCAAATTTTGTGAAATTACTATATAAAATATTTGAACATTGATAAAAAGTGTACAGAAGATAAAATAGTAAATGTGAGAAGAAAACAATTTGGAACTTGATAAAACCATCTTTGGCATTGTAAATTTATGGGCTATAAGTCTATAATTCATTCACCAGAAAGCAAAGGTGACTATCCAAGCAGAAGCATGAAAAGGAGCTCAGAGAGGATTAGGTTATAAACAGAGAAAAAAAAATCCAGAAAAAAGGAAAGAAAACCAAAACATAATGTTAGTCAATGAGAAAACACAGCAAAAGAAAAGTTAAATTTGTGAACTTCCATTACCTTCCTCTGTCTTCCTATGTATCAAAGTAATTAAACAAAGCTAAGGTGAAGGAACATCAGAGAATGAAGTTTGTAAGAATCCCAAGTCCCAACAACACATACAAAAAAAATTGATATTCCAAATCTTATTATTATTTTTTTAATCTTCCTCCACTTGATTGGTCTATCTGATTAGTTTAGAAGCAAATAAAAAGAAATCAATAGTAATGCAATTATCCCCGGGCCTGTTTGGAAGTCTCTAATTTACATATCATTTTAATGTAGAAATCCAACATTTTAAATGTAGCAAGTCACAATATAGGAAACTTCATCAAATTTCTTCATACATAACCATTTGTAGTTTTCTTTCAGATAACAAAAATCCATGATTGTAAACATCATTTTTGATATAACAATCACTTTTTCAAATGGATCCACCAAGACGATGAGTTTCTGCCTTGAAATACAATATAAAGATGAACAAGATCATTCAATTCAAGTGGCAAGCAAACAGACCATTAAACTGTACACAAACAATCAATTATAACAACCCACAACCCATTTCTGCAATTGTTCTAAGCTTTAAGTATATGAATTTTTTTCTCACATTTTCTGAAGATAAATAGAATCAAATCAAATCAAATCAAATACCAAGTGTTAGAAACATAGAGTAATTTAACGTACCTTCACACTAACCTCAGCCTTGTAAGGCCTGCTGGCACCCCAAATAATCAAGCAAAAGACAGTGAACAGAACAACAAAACTTAACATAGCCATCAAAGCCTGAAATCGCCTAGTAAACCTCTTGTCATCATCAAATTCATCATACTTGCCCTCTTCCAGGATCACATTACACTCAGGCCACCCCTTATCATTCCTTTTCCGGCCACCTTTCCTCCCGGAAGACGACCTAAATATCCCCGAAAACCGACTGGCCGATGAATTCCTAGAGTGGCGGCCAAAAGAAGGGTGTGAAGGTGACTCCATTGGACTATTGTAATTGGGAGTTGCCTGCATTGATGAGGACTTGTCCCCATCATGAGAGTCCCTTGAAGGGCTCTGTACATAATACACTGGCCTTGAAGGCGATGATGGATCTAAACTTGTTATATCAGACTCAGACTTTGTGTGCATCATATTTCAAGAAAAATTAACCAAAAGCACTCAAATTTTCAGTAGGGAAGTGGAAATTTTACTTTCTATTATATACCCACAATTTCATAAGAGAAATACTTTGATACCCAGAAAATTTTGAAATGGAAATGATAAGTTGAAGAAGAAAATTCACTGGAAAACTGTGTTTTTTTTTTTTCACAAATTTAAAAGAACATTGAAGCAAATAATACAACAAGCTGAAACCCAAGTGTCAAAACAGAGTAGAATTTACAGTTTGTGGAAACGTTTTTTCAACCAAGAAGCAAAGATAGATTACCGCTTGAAGTGATTCCATTGACTAAGATCACTATTCAGCTCTCTCTCTCTCTCTCTCTCTCTCTGTCTGAAACGCTTTTTGTACTGTGCATGAAAGAGAACCAGAAGTTTTATAGCACTCTTTGGACAGCCAAAAAGCAGAGATCACAACCACCAACTGTTAACAAAGGAGCCTCGGAATCTCGGGGCTGACACCGAACCACGCTCCAAGCCAAAGCAGAGCGCAGGCTTGGAAGTAAGTGTCGGCAGAGAAATGATGTTGTTGTGTTTATTAATTTAGGGGTGTTTGGCAAGCGACCTAATTTTTTTGTTCCTTTCACTACTTTAATGTTCAATAATAGGTGTTTGTATGTTTAATGTGCCCAAAAAAAAACAAACGTGATGCCTTTTTTTTTTTTTATATATATGATTGATTCCCGAGTAATGTTATATTATTTAGACTTTTGATTTATAGTCGGATTGATTAATTTTAAATTTTTTTTAAAAACGTTATATTATTATAAAATTTACATATTTTTTTAACTTAAGACGAAGGATTCAACTCTTTCTTTTTTTTGAATTCAAATCTATTATGATGGTATTACACTTGTAATTTTTTTTTATAAATGAGAACAATACTTTAATGAAGCTTATTTGTCCAAAATAAAAAAAATCTCCAAATTGGGAAACCCATTCTCATGTCCAACCATCTCTTTGATGATAGCAAAGATTGTACCAAGCCATCGTTGAATGGCCACCACCATCCACCACAATCGATTAGAGCTCATCGTACAGCGATCCTCTAGTTTCCACCGAGTCAACTTGCTATTACCCTTAACTTGTCATTTGTACTAACCTCCTCTTACATATAAATAGATATAGAGAGAGTCGAGAGAGATCATCTAACAAATGGGTTGATGAATAGTAGGATGTTTAACCGTTGTGTAATTGGGTTGATTTTATTATTAAAATCAAATGGCCATCTTTGTGATTCTAGCCATCTTCGTTATTCTAGCCATCTTTTTGTTTTACAAGAAAAGGACTAAATACTACTCAATTATACTGAAAAGAAATTGTCATTACAGGAACTGTTTTAAAAAAGAAATTCAATGATATATATTCTTTTTGTACTTTGTACTATGAAAAAGTCATTGTTGTTAGCTTGGTGTGTTTGGATGCCAAATAGATATCGGGTACAAGTGAGATTGACCTTTACAATTGTGTTGTAGGGTGCAAGAATCATCTTCAATCTCTTCCATTATGATTTTTCATCGCTTTCTTATTTTTTTGTTTGGATAGAAACAACCACAACATATATATATATAGAGAGAGAGAGAGAAAGGAGAGAGAGAGAGATATTATTACAAATCTAAAATTTACTCTTCTTTTTTTAACTTTAGAATGTTTCAATTACCAAACATCTACAAAATGCGAAATTTTACAATTCATTTTTCTTCAAAAATAGAATTTTTTATGCAAATTTTACTACCTTTAAAGAGTTTTTTGACATAGAAAATGGGACCACAAGATAATTTTTATACTTTTCTTGGACCATTGGTTGAAAGACCTTTTTTTTTCTCTCATTTTTTTATGAAGTGTAAATTTTGACAGCGAGAACTAGGAGAGAGTTTTGTAGTGTAAAATTTGACAGTGAAAGTTAGGAGGAAGTTCTGCCGTGTGAATTTTTACACTTTTATTTTATTTTTTAAATTTCATATTCAATATGAATTTTGTTTGATAGATTTGGATGTTTATAATTCAAATATATAAATTTTATTAATTTTTTTTTTTTTTTATAGATTACAAGTTATTGAATTTTAAAGTTTGAAAAAAAAAAATTGAGACTTGTTCCAATTTCTACGCCTTATATGGTGAATGGGTGTTTTGTCTAAAAAAAAAGTCATGAATTTAATAAGTTAAAATGTTTTGCTTGAACCTTATAGTAAAAAAAGTCCATCTCATATACTAGAAATTAAACAACCCAATGAACTAACTTGTTAATGTTGTCATAATTGTCATAACATTTAAACAATTCTTTTAGGTTACGTTTGTTTGTCGGTTTGAATAGGAGATTGAATAAAACAGTTTCCATAATATTGTGAAACCAATATTTGAAGAAAAAAAAAGGAAAAAGGAGGAACTCATTAATAATATCAGGAGTAAATAATGACTTAGAATATGAATAAAATAATAAGTGGGAATGATATGAATTATTAATCCTATCACTGTTAGTGAAGGAAAAAATTAATCCATTCTTATCTAATTCATGAAACAATCATGGCCTTAAGATTCAAGTTTGGGACAAAATAACAATACTATAAATTTATATCTTTTATTATGTGAAAAGTTCAAAATTTGCCTATCCTCGCTGCATGGGCATTCAGGTATGAATCGTACCAACTAAAAGATTTATTATTACATGTATTATAAATTTTTAACATATAAGAATATCAAATATCACATATTAAAGAATTGTTATTTTCTGAATACAATAATACAAAAAGAAAAATCAAACTCACTCTAATTATATAAGGAGTAGATATTTGTACCACTTGAATAAAATATCGATCACACGTATTAGAGAACTACTACTATCACTACCGGCGGTCTTACATGTCTAGGAAATCCCCCCCTCCCAAGTTTCAAAAATTAAAACTTAGGTGTTGCACCTCTAAAGTTTTTCATATTTTCGTAATAAACTCCCTTAGATTTTACTTTTTATATTGTAACCTCTCATGATTTCTTGGTCTAGGTCCGTTACTGACTATCACAAAAACCAGTCTAATATAAACCTGAAAACTAATTAGTCCAAGCCAATTAGATGATTAGAATGGACAAATTAATACCACATTTAATTTTTTAAGTGGGCATGACTTCTCGTTTGAGAGGAGTCATGAGTAACTAACTAGCCGATTCAAGTTTCTTGATATTATTTGATGTGATGCTAAACATAAAAAATTAATTTTAAAATAATTATTTTGTATAAAAATATTATTAAAAGTTATTAGTTATATATTGAAGTCTTCTTCTCCCAATATTTTGCATAAACAAGATCAATACGAAATGATATTTATTTATTTAAATTTTATGATAAAGATGTGAGTAGTATGGGTGATACTTGCCTCAATGTATTCCCCTCTTTCTCTATTTGTTTATTGCATTAAGATTTCCTCTCCGAAAGGAGGTCACTATATTAGGATAAATTGAGAGAAATTGGTAGATTGAATTGACCAATACAAAATGAATTTGCTTTATTAAATAGATAATTTTTTTAATACTTTACTTTCTCTATATGTTTTTTCCATTCACACCGTGATCTTTGTTTGTTTATTTTATTTTGGGGGTTGGTTTGGATTTGTGTATGGGTTTGGTGCTTAGAAATGATAAATTTCAAGTGCTATATCAAGTGTTCGGTTGTTCTGAACTTATCTAATACATTGAAGTTTTAGGATTGATGGAACATGTGAAATTAATTTTTTTAATCACGTAGGATCATAACAAACTATCAAAATTTACAACGGCCCAATATATCGACACTGACTCGTTGATAATCCGTTCTCTTTTGATGGTTCTATTTAACTATTAGTATCTAATGCCTTCACATTATACCCATATATAATAGCAAGACAATTTAATTGAGCTTCTGGATTGTCTCTTCTGTGACTTGAAGTCGTGCCGTGATGCCTATTCTAATACCAAATATTGTGAACATGATCAATATACTAAAAATCTAAAGATTGATGGAACATATAAAATTAAAACTTTTAATTACTTAAAATCGTAACATTGAAGTTTCACGACAGGTCTTGTGAGATTTCAATGTTCAACCTTAGAGTCATTTATTCAGGAAGAAAAAAAAACTTATCTCGAACGCCTTGTGAGGTAGAGAATTTACCCGTAAACGAAAACCGATGCAACTTTTCTTCATAGGAAAAAAAAAATTGAGTATTTATTTTGTGGCTGGTGTGTTCTGGTTGGTTATTAGGTGGAGGACAACAACTACAAAAGAGTAAAAGATTATTTAAAAGTTTGGGGTCATAATAATTGAAGTTGGTGGTAGAATCGAGAGTCACACAGAGAGCTAGAGCTAGACCTATTATCACTGGGCCAAAAATTGGGCCTGATGCTACCAAGCTTAAAAAGGAGAGCAGTGTGCAATCCTTTATTTCTTCTTATTTGGGCCACAAATTGGACCATGTTCTGCCCAACTAAAACTACTTCTCTCTCTCAAAAACTGGATCAGATTCTGCCTGCCTGAAACTAATTCTCCCTCTCCCACTCTTGGGCCTGGCTTATGATAATATTCCAATTATAATAAGATAATTTGAAACAAATTATTATATCATTATTGAAACAATATGTGACTAATCATATGCATTTGATTCATATTCAAGTTTTTTTAATTAAGCAAATTTAGATTGTTGTAAGACTATTAGTAAAGTATATTAAGTAGGGACTATAATTTGTTGGATAATTAAATAATTTTATTTACAATGTAAACATTCATTTGCCCATTTTTGGATGAAATTACATTTCTTTCATGATATATATTTTTTAAAATAATAATTTTAAAAAATTTTAATTAATTCAACAACATATAGGATTTTTTGAACAATATGATATTTCATGTCACCCTCTTATTAAGACTGCAAATAATATATATAAGCAATGATTTGATATTCCGAGATTAATTGCATTCTGACAATTTAACATAAGATAAAGTTTAGTTTTTAGTTATTTTTATTGTCACATTCAATTCTTGCAAAGTCATTGATCATTTTAAAATAATTTTAAATATTTTCATTCAAAATGATAAATTTATGCATTAGAATGTATTACATGGAAAATGAAGTGAGAATTTTAAATAAATATGCAATTGTGTCATCTATACTAAGAATAATATTAATTTATTACATTTATTATATACATTTCAACTCAAAATCACATGTATTCAAATACAAAAATAATAATAAAATAAAATAAAAGTTATTTCAGTCTAGCAAATTGTAGAGTTTATCAGTTGAATTTGGGTAGCAATTATCAGTAAAATTCATGGAAACAGTGGGATAGTTTTTGGCCTCATCATCACCACGTTTATCCTCAATACATCGTTATCCATTCATCAATCATGTATGGCGAAGTGAGAGAATAAAGTTACAAGTGTCCTTGAAGTGAGGAGAGAAAAGGACAGAGAAGTTGGACCATGTGCCAACATGAGAAACCAGCTCAAATGGTTCATTTCATTTGGACGAGCCGAAGAGGTGACTCAAATTTGGATTTGGATTTGGATCCCCTGTATTGGGATGATATGACTGAGGTGTCTGCTTTAAAATCTGAATTTTATACAGACACAACGGCACTTGGGAAAGATCCAGAGAGAGAGAGAGAGAGAGAGAGCTCTGGTTTGAAAGAGTAGAGCTTGGTGAATCATATCCCAACTGGGTTTTTTTCTCTTCTGTTTATCTAGAGAGAGAGAGAGAAGATGTTGGAGGGGAAAGCTTTGATAGAGGACACAGACATGCCGGAAAAGATGCAGATCCAAGCCATGTCTTCTGCTTCTCAAGCTCTGGATCTGTATGATGTTCTTGACTGCAAATCTATCGCTGCCCACATCAAAAAGGTAACCCAATTGATCATTCTTCTCTCTCTCTCTCTCTCTCTCTCTCTCTCCACTAAATTTCATGCAATGATTCTGGTTCTGTAATTGCAGGAATTCGACAGGAGATATGGGGGTGGATGGCAATGTGTGGTGGGCTCAAATTTCGGGTGTTTCTTCACTCATCGGAAAGGAACCTTCATCTATTTCACGTTGGAGACTCTAAATTTCCTCATCTTCACATGGGCCTCTTCTCCCTCATCCTCTCCTTGATACGCGGCTGGTTGCTTAGAAAGTTCGAGAAGAAAGGGACAGAAGAATGCATAAAGGAAAAAGAAAAGGCTGCATTTCCTCCTTTTTTTTTGGAGTTCCAAAGGCTGTGCTGTTTGGAGAAATGCAGGGAAAGGCCAAAGAAAAAGAAGATATCAAGATGCGTCCACGTGCCCACACGAGGTCCCTTGGATCATCCCCTGGGAAAAAGGAGCATTTCATTACCTCACTTTTACTGTTGTACATGAACTTTTCCTTTCATTTTTTTTCATTTGTGCATGTATAACGTACTACTCATCCTTAAAAGTCTAATTCCAATTCTCAGTTTGGTGGCCGAGAAAATGGATGGAAAAAAATTGGCATGGAATTTCTTGGATCAGAAGATAATTTGACAAGTCAGTTCTTGAAAATATCTATGATGGTCTTAAATAAATTAGAAAGAGACACGATTCCAGTAGTAGATCTCAAATAAGGATAAGGTTTTATTAAATTGAGTTCTTGAAATTATCTGGGAGATGGAGAGTGGAATCAGTATTTTCGCCCAAGAAGAAGAAGGGGAAAAAAAGGACAATGATGAAAAGCTCTGTTTTATTTTTAACATAGCAAAAAAAAAGCAGAACACAAGTTCAAAAAAGAAAATCTGCTATCTGCCATGAAAACACAAGTTTCGGGAACTGGAAGTACCCAATTTTCTCAAGAAAATAACCAGCTACTGTAACAACAGACCAGAGTTTATGAGCATGCAGTTGTGCACCAAAAATTATAAGACATGCATGAAGCACACTAATCATGCTAATTCTAGATACTAAGCATTAAAGTTTCATAACAATTATAAACCATTGTCAGCAGATGCAATAATAAACATTTCAGTGCGCATGTGACAAAGAGGATTTGGCTGTTAGCAGGCAAATGGACTGTGCTTTAGTAATATTTGTGTAGTAACTAAAGGGGCAGCCAAATGCTTCCGGTGCTGAACCGACCCTGCACAATCCAACAGGTAACAATCTAACTGATTTACCACTGAACTGAAAGAGAAAGCAAATAATAAAGATGGCCGAAAGACAAGAAAGAAAGCGAAACAGAGAAGATGAAATCAACTTCACATTCAAGCGAAAGGTCCTTAATGTTGTTATATAGAAAACTGATTTTTAGCTAGGTTCATATTAAAGGGGAAAGCTTAAGTACTAGTAGCTTGCCCCATTAGGCATCTTTGTAAATTTTAAATACTCCATTTCTACATTTCTTTTTCTCCAATATGCATCTTTGTCTTCTACCTAAAGAGCAGGTGGAATAAGTACTAGAATCCAGAATTAGCTATACCTGGACTGACCCGCACCAGACTCCGATTCAGGTGTGAGTACACTGGTAATTTTCTGTCTGGGAGTGCAGATTTTCCCACCTAAGGTCTATTATGTCACAGGAAAAATGAAATGGATCGACTATACTATCTATTGAAAGTATATGCAAGTACAACTTAAATCTAAAAATTTAATTAGTGGGTTTGAATCTCAAAATGGAAGAAAAATAACTTTAAAATAAAAATTTTCCTGTATAAATTTATATTATTCTATTAAATATCAAAGAGGCCTCATTTAGAATTTCTCCCTTACGCCTCAACTTGTATTGAGCCTCCTAATCACATCACGAAATGGATGATCACGAAGCCTGGTGGTGAATACAGAACAGTCGTTACCACTGTTATCCTAGAATATTGCTTTCCAGAAATAGTTGAGCAACAAACATCCATCTCCAATTTTTTTTTTATTAATGCCCTTCTTTTTATATATTCAAAAAGAAGACGACAAGAATGATTGGATGGATAAAACAATTTAACCAGAGACTTATTCGTAGCTACATCTAGCACCAAGACTGCATTTAAGATGCTGAGAAATGAGCAAAAGACAAATTACTTGGGGAAAATAAAGGTTTGCCTTTCATCAATACATATTGCCATACTCGTGGAAATAAGTACCTCTCGCTGAAAGACTAGCACCAAGACTGGGTTTAAGATGCTGAGAAATGAGAAAAAGATGAATTATTTATGAAAATAATAGGTTTGCCTTTCATCAATACATATTGCCATAGTTCTGGAAATAAGTACCTCCCGCTGAAGGACAATATGATGGCAACAGCAAGATGAAGCCTCCAATCAATCATATATTCATGTACTTCATAACACAATTAAACCACAGGAGTTAACAGTGGTTTCTTCAGAAAGTGAGCCTCCAAATTTCCAATAACAAGGTCAGCCATGGCATTGCGAGTTTCCACCGTACCACTTCCAACGTGAGGCAAGAGCACTACATTATCAAGCCCAAAGAGCTGCTCAGGTACTTCAGGCTCATGTTCAAACACATCAAGACCGGCTCCACCCAACCGGCCTTCAACCAGGGCAGATACCAGCTCAGGTTCATCAACATGAGGGCCCCTCCCAATGTTGATGAGGACACCCCTTGGACCCAGTGCATCAATGACTTCCCGGTTGATGATGTGACGAGTTTCATCTGTTAGAGGGCATGCAACAATCAAGATATGACAGTTGGAAGCCAAGTCAATGACATTTGGATAGTATTTGTATTTTGAATCTTGTTTCTCCGATCTGGAGTAGTAACTGATTGGGCAACTAAACGCTTCGGCTCTCTTAGCAATTGCTGAGCCAATTCTGCCCAGTCCAATAATGCCAACTGATTTGCCGCTGAACTGCAAGAAAGATATAAACAGGGAAAAAGATGAGAAATATGGGGAAAATACGAAATCAGAGAGATGAGCTTATATCTTGATCTAGAACAATCAAAAGGTCAACTACAGTAACAAATAGCTTCTGGCATCATCAAAATACACATGAAACTTTCAAATAGTATAGAACAGTCAGTCATGCACAATTATCTGTATGGATCTCCACCTTCATCAAATTTTTTTTTCTTGATACTTAAGACACACACCCGCTTTGTCCCTATTCGGACGAACCCTCAACCTCCACTTTGGGAGAAGAGGGAGATGCCACTTAAGCTAAGGCTTGGCGGTAAACAAGATACGACTCAACCTCCACCTTCATCCCTTATAAATCAAGATATCAGTGGACTTTATATCTTGTAAATAAATGTATCCACAAGGACCACAATTCACAAGGGTAAGAATGTTATGATCTCTCCCCTTTTGGTCCAATGGCTGGTATATATCACAAAGGATAGCCACCCCCCTTACCCATAAGCCGCCCAAATTATATGAAGATGTCGATCTTAGGTATTTCACATGACAAACAAGAAGTTGTACTGGCTAGGCTAGCTGATACCTTCAAGAATATCATGATTCACTATTTAAAGAAGGTAGGCAACTGCTGTACATTAAAAGTGGGCATTAGTTACCCATCTTTCTTATAACGATCAAGTTTTAGCCTCAAATACTTTGATGTAGCCACTTAAAGGATATTTTACCATTCACTAACTCAATTCAAAACCCATTAATTGTTATGGAGAAGTGCAACTCGTTGTTTTAGCCCCCATTAAGATAAATTAGAACTCCTTTCAGCTCAACAAAGGCCTAACAGCCTTAAAAATGGAATAAGATTAATAGTGTCCTAGCTAAACTGTTCTCAGTCACTTCACACATTCTAGAATATAAAATGCAACATGACCAATTTCCATCAAAAGTTTTTATGCATTGCTAAAACATCAAAGGAGGGTACATAATTTCTTTCTTTCCATTTTCTTCTTCTGGATAAGAAGAAGAAGGGTTCGGCAAATTTTGTGTAGATAAATTTCTTGGAGACAAAGAAGCATATAATTTCTATAGCAGTAGCACATGAGCAAGGCAATTGGGAAAAGAAATTTTCAACAACCCCGATAAGCATTACAAGAAATGCACCAATTACTCCAAAAGCTTAAGCTGTTAGAGAATGGGCCAACAATGTATATCAAGCTCTCAACACTCCCCTCAGGTACGACCCCGGAGTCACACGTGAAGAGACAAAGAAACTACAGGCAATGCAAAGAAGAAGAGGGTGCAAATGCAATGAAAAATAAATACAAATAGAGAGACTGAACCCAAGACCTCTCACAATCAAGACTTTGATACTATGTTAGATTACCAATTGTTCCAAAAGCTTAAGTTGTTAGAGAATGGACCAATAATGTATATCAAACTCTCAAGCATTAAACTGTTCTATAGTTGCAAGAATGCCATGCTTAGGGTTGCACTTCTCAAAATAAAATTATCAACAGATGGATGATCGTGAGACTACATTTGGAACTCGTGTTTTATGAATTATGTTAGTCACTAAGCTTACTTGTTCATAATAAGTCTCAAACTATAAACTTCATCAATTTCCAGCAGCTCCAAGGTTACATGATCAACCAGACACACAGAAAAGGAATAAAAACAACTATCCAAAAGTATTGATATCAAGTTTACGCGAGCCTATTACAAAGGTTATGAAGAAGCGGGGTTTTCAATTTGCAATAGAAAATTAGACACTAATCAGCAAGGCATTTGACCATTTTGCCATGGTACTCTGGAAACCAATTGTCTTATTCTTTCTTGGCTTAAGCTAATAAATATAGTTCCTAACACGAAAGCAACAACGCCCATGGAAATCTTAATAAATATGGTTCCTAACTCAAAAGCAACAAAGCCCATGGAAATCTATTTTTGTAATAATTACTACATAGTTCAAACAGGAAAGGGCTAAATATCATAAGTTCGGTAATAATATAGTCACAGATCAGATAGTTACAGAGAGGCAACCCAGGAATGCACTGGAATCGCCAATTGTTTTTTGACAAACAAAATGAAACAGAGTAAAATGATCCCAAAAGTTAAAAAAGGATGTGAAAAAAATGACTGCAAGCCGGGCCATAATGATGTCAGACAGACAGACAAAATACAAAGGACCCCAACATATCTAAAGCACAACTTCCCAGAACTGAATACAAACGCACGCATAAAAGAAAATAAAAAGGGCAATTTCTTCTCCCGAACAATTTTTTAAACCCATTATAGACGGTAGTTCACAGTTTAAGAAATTCGATCGATAAAATTAGCAGAGCCCCAATACGAATTACAGAAATCTAAGTACCACCAAATGATAGCATCACTTAAATTATAGTGCTCTACCATAAAATCATTGAAACTAACCTCAGTCAATCCTATGTAATCCAAAAATGACATCATTAGCTTTCGTTTGGTTGTTGAATTCAGAGGAAATGAAAAGGAAAATGTAGTTTTTGAGGATTCTCGCCACTTTTATCACTCATACTCAAATTTCCAACAAAAAACCGGATATTGAACTCAACTAATCAAAATATTTGTCCGTTGGGTAGTGGGTTTTACTTCATCAAAACCAAGAGACTCAAATTCACTTTCTCGGGATCAAACGAGCATAATTAACAAAATCAAAACAAAAACCGAACCTTTGTGGTCAACCTGAAGTCCCCCTTCTTCCACAACCCACTCCTCACATACCGATCAGACTCACAAATCCGCCTTAACGTTGCCAATATCAATCCAATGGCCAAGTCAGCGACGTCCTCGGTCAAAACGTCGGGCGTGTTGCTAACCCTAATTCCCTTCTCTTTACACTTCACCAAGTCGATCTTATCCAGACCCACACTGTAACTTGCCACGATCTCCAAACTCGGCAGCTGGTCGATCAACTCGGCATCGGCGCCGGCAGTGGCGTTGCCGACGATCGCTCGAATCGAATTTGAGTTCTCTTTCAAGAACTCCTTCTTCTGAGGGAAGTTCCAGAATCGGAAGAGGTTGAATCGCTTGTCGAGTTCCTGTTCGAGGTAGGCTGACATTGGACACACAATCAGTACTCCGATAGCTTCCATTTTTTCAGGAAAGTGGTAGGAGAAATAGGAGAGGTTAGGGTTAGGGTTAAATAGCAATTAATCGTTGACTGTGGGAGAGATGGTTGTGGATTCTGTCCCAATGCGTTTGGGAGATTCCGCTTGTTGGTTTGGTGGTCAGTGTTTAAGATTCGTCGGAGGTGGTATGTGTTCGCAATGCAGCCAAAGAAGTGATATTGCCAAGGTGTACGGTCGTTATAGTGTCAGGCATATGTGTCGTGCACGTTAGATTTTGGACATTTTTTCCTGCTTTATTTGAGTTAACTTGTTAAATATTTAAATAAATTATTAAAAATAAAAATATATTAAAAATTTTTTAAAATAAAAGTTTTAATTTAAAAAATTATGATATCTAAAAAATTTAAAGATTAAACTTTTTATTATAAAAAAATCTAATTATAAATTTTTAATATTACTAATTAGATTAAAATAATTTTAAAAATATATTTTAAAAATTAATGAATAGTTGATAAAATAAGTTCTTTAATTTGAAAAAAATTTAATATGTTTTATCTATCTAAATGGCCTAAGAACATATTTTAAAACTTTTTAATTGACTGAATTTGACTCGATAAATTAATAAGTAGTCTAATACTATATAAAAAATCAAATTACTTGAGTTTGAGACTCGTTCGAAATTATTTCAAGAAATTAACGAGTCGAATTTGAATACAATTTGAAACTCGTTTATTTTATCGAATCAAACTTGAACAATTTACTACTCGACTCGATTTAATTCGGAACGATTCATTTATTGTCCTACTTGAAATAATACATATTCGACTTGAATAATTCATTATTTAACTTGAATAATTCATACAATTTAAAAACTCATTTATTTTATCAAGTTAAATTTAAACGATTCATTATTCGACTTGACTCATTTAAAATTCTATATGAGATAGGTGGGTCCATCTCTACTATTTTTCTTATATTAATTATCAAAAAAATTTAATGATAATTACTAAAGAGAAATAACCATTTTATGTTGACACCAATTAAGACCCCTACCAAATTGAATCTCTTCCTTGAAATTTTATTTGGCCTCCATTTCATTATTAAAAAAAGGTAGTTATTCTCATTGTAATTATTAAAAGAATAAGAATCATATTTTCACCACAAATTGTTCTGTATGTTTTGTTTTTTTTTTTTTTTTAATTATTCATTTTAGCACTGTCCACTGAAATGAAATGTAAGTGTCTTTATTCGAATATCAAGGTGTCCAATAAGAGCAAAATGAATCTGTCCCGGCAGTATATAATATATTTCAAGAATAAAATAAAAAGAGAATTCTTTTAGCATCTCACCTGCATGCATCAAATGTGTTGTGAAAAATTAATCCAAATATACTTGATATATTATATTAAACACTGATTTGTACACTGTCACGTATTTATATAAGTCTGAATTCTAACACCACGGGAGCCAGGAGAACACAGATCTAAAGAGCTATCATTTATAACATGTTAACCTGCTTTTTTTAACAAATTATAATTACTTTTCCTTGGTCAAACTTTTTTTTCAAAATAACAAAATTATCCTTCTATATATATATTTTTTATTTTTTCAATTTTGAATTTTGAATTTTGAATTTTTTTTCAAATAAATATTGATTAAAACTTTAAATTTATTTTTATATAAAATAAAAATAATTTATTTACCGTAAATTTAATTTTATATAAAATTAAAAAAAAAACTTTAAAAAAAGTTAAAAAAAATTAGTCAAAATATCAAAATAAGAAAATGAAAAGATAGTTTCGTCATTTTGAAGAAAAACAAATTTAATTAGAAGTGGTAATTCTAGTTTGTCGGAAAAATTAAAAAAATTAATGTAATTTCAAAATTCTCAATAAAAATTAGTATAATTGTTAAAAATTTTAAAAGAGACAATTGTAACTTACCTTTATTTTGGGCAAATCATGATTTTATTTCATGATTTATGAGATGTTACCAAGAAATGGCTACAGTTTCAGAAGGAATCCGTGAACCAAGTACTCAAATCAGCCATGGCCATAAATGCTCGAGATCTAGAAAAACTTATTGGGTAGTGTTATGCAAAAGAGAAAAAATTAAAGAGATCTCTTCAATAAATCGATTTCAAATAAAAATAAACAAAAAATATAAAAAAAATACATGATTCAATAATATGTTTATAAACTATGATGATTAATTTATTATGTATCAAAGAAATTATAAAAACAAAATACTCACAAAATTAAAAATTTACTTTACAACCAATGATGACTCAATCAAAATCGGCTATTTTTTCAGAAGTCAAAATCCTAAAAGCAACAACCTTTAATATGCAAATTTAACATAAAGAAACGAAACATGTCAAAAAAATTTCCCTCACGCCCATTTTCGGATTGTAAGGAGTCATCAAGAATTTAAGTAAATTTATAACAACCCAACAAATAATACTCAACCAGTGCTCCCAAATGTAAGATCAATCTCCACGTGTATGAAAAATAAACTGGGCAACTCTGTACGTGTGACTATTAAACTCACTGTCGGAGCACCCACCCAAAATTTACTCAGAAGGAAATTCTAATTACCTTGTCCATGAACTTCTTATCTACTCAACATGTTATTATCCATATTGTCCAAGCAGAATGGGAATCTCCTATGAAATCCCAGGTCTTTGGCCAGAAGATTACTGCAGAAATGAGTACCAAAAAGCAAGAATGGACCATTTGTTCTTCAAGAGAGGTTTACAGGGAATGGTTCTGTAGAAGTTAATTACATGTTCCAAGAACTCAAAAAAGTCAATTTTTTTGGGTAATGATTAGAAATCCCATGGGTGGTTTGTGTCTTGAACTTATCAGTTCTCTACCGCAGCCATTTTGCACAAGTTTGCGCTTGTACCTGCAGGAAGAGTGGCGATCCCTAGGATGTAAGCTCCCGTGGGAATTTGAACGTTCCCTCTTAAAATGTCATTGTATTCGAGACAAAGAAAGTATCATAACTAAGCAGAAATTCATTAAGGCAATGCCCCAAATCTCAATCAAAACAAATACTTTTTTTGGATTAATTAGCATAGTAGAATTCAGACATACTTACAAGTTGTAGCAAGGTACATTTAACACAATAAAAAAAAGGTTGTAGCACAAGGGTTTCAAGAAATTCAGATTTTGCCACGTGGACCAAGCTTAGGTGGAAGTTGTGGCCCCTTCTTGATTGGTAGAATGTCATCTGAGGCTGTGGAGCTGAGATAAGCCAGGGTTGAACCACCTCCCAATATCAAGAATTTGAGCAATAATCCTCTCTTGGTGAAAGGAGCTGCAAATGTCTCAAAGAACTTGCTCTGCAATTGCAAATACACGTATAAGGAAAAATAAATTATCTTTTACAGATTTACCTGACATTCAAGAAAGCATCTCATTGCTGGAAAGTTAAAAATTCAAGAATATACAGAAATATTATAGCCACCAACCAAAATCCCAAAAAAATTAACTAAAATTGATTTCATCCAGTGCCCTAATCAGTCCCGAATTCGTTTCAGGTACAGAGACTTCATTGCAGGCTGTCTTAACTCATAATTCACTCAACATAATAAATCAATTTCAGCCCATGTGAAGGTTGGGATCTGCCCAAAATGACTGAATGAAATTTTGACATAACAAAAATATTAAATGTAGAAGGTGCTAATAAATTTATTTGAAAAAATTCTAGCTCAAGTTCCCGATTTCATCAATTTGGCAAACAAGAAGAAGAAGAATTAGCCAAACATAGGAAAATTTTAATCCAGGTTATGAAAGATTTTACTGATCAAAGAAAAAAAAGGTTAAGAAAGATTTTGGCAAGCCAAGATGACATTTCCTCCATCAACCAGAATCCTTAATTGGTTCTCAGTTCCTTCCTAATCTTCATAGTCCAGCCTCTCAAATTGTCTTCCTAATCTTAAATTCATGCACTGTTTTTCTCTTTTTTCATTATCATATCCTTGTTTTACTTTTCTATGGACCTTAAACTTATGTTTCTACCGAACAACTAAACTCATCAATCAGAGACTAGTACTAATCAGTTGTGATTAACTACATGTATCTATCTGACATGTTGGGGACATCCAATAAAAAAGAGAAATTACGCTTATCTTTCTCTTTTCTACGCTGACTAGAGGCAAATCATGTTAAGTCAAAGACAATTATGTCTGTTCCCAATGAATCCAAACAAAACATATTTGGCCTTCAACTTGAATCAAATCACTCAAAAAATGTTAGCCTTAGTTGAACAAGGTCGTTTTTCAGCCAGCATTTTCTCATCTTGTCCCCATTGGGTCCTTTTTCAAATTCACACAATTGCATGCATATCCAACTCTATAAATGACTACATATCTTGTCAATCATTATATCAACATCCAATCCAAGCCACACTTATTGAGGACATGTTAATTCTTGGGTGCCCAGAAATTTGTAACATAAAAGGTCCATTTGAGGGAGCTTTCGCGCCCCCCTTTTGTGTTTTGTGTTCGTAAAAGATATTTTGGAAAACATGTTTGGTTGTTTGACCAAACTTTTAAAACTGCTTTTGTGTTAATTTTATTTTCCAAAAAGCACAAAATGTGTTGGCGGATAATCAGCTCTAAACTGCATCTCCCTGAATACCCTTTTGTGCATTTGAAGAATCTCCTCCTAACCCCCACAAAGCATAACTAGCTATCATTCATTTGTAATTTTCTAAATTTTTGTCTTGTTTGTCACCCGTCCATCTTTTCTATCAGCTACACTTCCCTTTATATGCAAAAGTTAATTCCCCACCCGCTCCCCTTTTTGCTATACAATGATGCATGATTGGATTTATATCAAGTTTGAAACATATGCACATCCATTGCCAAAGTTATATAAGATAATGGTTATAGTACCGGGATGGCATATTTGGGGGGAGGGTCAGGTTTAGGGTTCATTAGACTCATCAAATTTTGATTGACATCCATTGATCTCACCTTTATTCAACCCAACTTTTATTCTGTGGTTAATGTACTCTTCAATCAATCAACCCATTTACTTTTTCCTTACAAAGAAGAACTAGATCATAGTACCCCAATTAACGATCTCAATTTTGATATAAGCATTCTAATATAGGAAACACTTACATTCTAAAATACTAAATTTAGCAATGCAAATAAATTCTTCTTAATTTTTCTTTTAAGAGACAAATAATAGTAAAATGTCTATGCAAGTCGAGATATCAACAAAAAACCGTATGCTTAGATCATCTTCAATGCTAAAAGTCATTTGAGTCATGCTAAAGTTAAATTTTAGCATTACTACAGTTCTAAAATGCCATATTTTGACAATTCTATTCCAATGCTGAAATGCTATTTTGTAGCAAAACAATTATTCTTCTTTCCAACTACCAAAACTTGAAGAATCCCAACCACTGATGTGAATAACAACTGCTCTTCTTCTGGCTAGATTTGAGAGGAGATTTGACAAAATCAAAATTTGGGACATGTTTTAGCATGCATGCAATTGGAGCATACAATTTTGGACATCTGGCTATTTTTTTGAGTATAACAGCTCTTTTGAGAGCTACATTGGAGAAGCTCTTAGGTATTCTTTTCACTCGTCTTTGAGTGAAAAGAAGAAACACTCTTACAATTAGATTCATCCCATTGTATTCTAACTATTTCATCTACATTTTCCTACTCCTTAGGGTTCCACGATTAGAGTATATAGCGTACTGCATTCCCGTCCCACTATACAATATCATTCCATGTTCCAAGTAAATGAATCCAATTCCTTTTTCTTTTTAAAACTATGAAATCAAAAATTCCAAGAAATAATTAAGCTTATGGAAAAAGTAGAAACCAAAACAAATTTTCCATGGAACAAATTATTCAATACTTAGATGCCGATTTTATTCTAATCCTTTGCTTAACTCGTTAGTTTTTGCTTCATGAGTTGTTCTTTTCAGCTCTGCTTGAGCATTAATTGCTCCAACACGAGGATTTATTTTCATCACAATATATCTTGCTATGACTGGCGGCGAAGTTGGCATTAAGTGCACTATAACTCACAAAACTAATATAGCATCGATATATTTACACATTGACAAAGAGTGAAAATAACAAATTAATGTTAAGTGCTAAATGGTGACCCCAGGGTACTTATAAAATTTGAGTGATGCAAGCAGTGAAGCACTTAGATTTGGAGGGCTAATAGAATTCAACACAACAATTTAGGTACTAATGGCATTAGTGTGTGTGTGTGTGTGTGTGTGTATATATATATAGAGAGAGAGAGAGGCCTCAATTGAAATTTGAAAAATATAGTCATATATATACCTGGAGAGGGTTGTATGGCGAAGGTGCATCAGACCCATACAAGTCCCACTGGCCAGTGGTGTTGCCCAAATCCTCCAAATCAAAGTAGACACTCTTCTCACCGTACTTGGCAACCACAGCACCAGCTCTATATATATATATATATATATATATATATATATACACACAACAATGAAAGATTAGCTCAAACTTACATTAGCTTGAGAATGGATAAATAAATAAATAGAAAGGGGTCGATTTAATTTGTAACCTGTGGTTAGTGGTTCTCAAACTCTGGCGATATGGGTTGAGATGGAGTTTAGTTCCGGTGAGAGAGCTTCCAGCTAGGCCCTTGACGGCGGCGGGCTGAACGGCGGCGAACGTTGCTAGAGATGCCATGCCCTTTGCTCCAAACTAACCAACTACTTGTGTTTAACCAGACTGCGGACCAATGTGTTATGGGTTTTTCATATTTTCCACGGATCTGGGGTGCCACGTGGCGAAGTGGGTTTCTTGGGAGAGATATGGAATCCATTTGGAAGTGGACGTGTGGATGGGAGTTGGATAAGCCTATCCGGTTAACAAGGTCAGTGAATAGTGAACCCTGGTCCATTGTTTAGTGAACCCTGGTCATGTGTGGTGACCGTAAGGTTAAAGGGTTGGTCAGAGCACGGGACTTCTGTAAATGTGAAGTATAAGAAAATTAAATTTATAGTCTTATTTCGTGAGTAAATAAGCCATTTTAATGGGCGGACTATGATGATAGTAAGATTAATTAAAAATTACATGTATAATGATGTTTTATAAGAATTCATGTGACCTATTATTTATTATTTAATTATTAAAAATATTGAACTAAAAGAATTGAATAATTTTTTGCTATAAGAGAGGATGGTCTATGGGAGCAAGTCGGAGTGATCGAACTAATTAGGTATATTCATGTAGTGCAACGTAGGTTTTAAATCAGTTAATTCAAGTTTGGTCTTGAACTCAAATAATTGATCTGAATTAGAATTCATTAGATTTGAGTTTAACCTGAGCTCGGTCCGAACTCAATTATTAATTTTAAATTTTAGATTTTATTCGCAATTTTTTTAATAAATTGTTATTTTTTTTCTTATTTTGATTGTATACTAATTTTTTTTAATAATTTCTCTCAATTTCTCAATCTAAAAAAAATAAAAAACAGTTAAAATAATTCTTTCAACATAATTTAATTTTGAAACAAATATTAAAGGTCAATATATTTTTGAAATTAAAAAAATATAAATAATAATTCTTGTAAGAAATTCTCATTAATGTAATGGTGAATAAATAAAGTATAAAAAATATAATATATAAAATGTTGAATTTGGGTTCGGGTTCGGGTTAGATTCAAGTTATCAAAATCTCAACTTAAGTCTAATCTTAATTTAAATCGAGTTTAAGTTCTTTTACATAAGCCTAATTCAAAATGTAAAAAATAAAATTCAAGTCTTAAAAAATTTAAATCAAAATCAAATTAAATTCGAATTGGCCCTTCAAATTGTACCCCTAAGATCGTCAAAAGAACAGTGAAGCTCCTGTGAGAATGTTGCCCAACACATAGTGTTTGTCCATAAAAGAAAACACACTCCGGTAATCTCATTGTAGCCATATCATATTTCCTCATGACCTGATATTATATTATTTATCCAATTTAAGTTAAGGTAACAATTCCTTATCTTACATAGTAACACAACTTGACCATATTACCCTTTTTTGGGTAAGTCTCATAAACAGTACTACTGTTTTTTAGTAGCCAATTGTATCAGATTAATGTATCTAAAAATTAGTTATAATTGAGAAGGAAAAGAGTATGGAACAATCATATATTAGACTACAAATATATATTTATAGATACATATTCCAATTTTCTCACTCTATTTTTTTATATTAATCAAATAAAAAATTATATTTATGTTGAACTTTATTATTCCTGAATTTGTTTTATTTAGTTAAATTTTTATCTTACTTTTTTTTTTAAAAAAAATTGTGAAATAAACTTTTTTTGGTAGTTTTTATGAATTAAACTTCAACAAGTTAAAGAACTATACTTCTTGGGTATCAAGAAATATCCCCCAAATCAATTCAGGATTTTTCCTACTGTCACAAAATACGAATCTAATTTTATTAAAAAATATTCAATATATATATATATGTGTGTGTGTGTGTGTGTGTGTAATGTAAAAGAGTGAGCGTTGTAGTAAGTAGTAACAATAGTTCACATGCAGTACCACAAAAACAAGGAAACTTAGAAGAGGATCAAGATTCAAGAAGATCCAGCAGAATCAAGAAGATTTACCACAGATTTCTTTCTTGCAACAGCGATCTTCTCCTCCTCCTATATATACTCTCTCAATGCCCGCTTTTCTTCTTCCTTATATTCACTGCAGATTGCCTAGTTGCATGCTAAACCCTTCATTACATCGATCTATATATATAGACACACACACATATATCTATCTCTATAGTTTTGTTCTGGACCAAAGATGGTCCATTCTCAGAAGAAGATGTCTATGGCGAACAAAGAAGCTGCGCAGCCAAGACCTATCAAGCGAATTGAAAATGAAAGAGCTCGCAAAGTGTCATTCAAGAAGAGAAAGGAGTCTCTGAAGAAGAAAACAATGGAACTTTCAATCTTGTGCGATATCAAAGCCTGCACCGTCTGCTTGGGGCCTAATGGGGAGGTCGATACATGGCCAGAAAATCCCAGCGACGTGAAAGCTGTCATCGAGATGTACAAAGAGAAGGACCATCAAGGCCAGATCAGACAAAAGGTTCAACTCTCTGATGTTTTGGATGATAAAGTGCAAAAAGCTGAAAAACAGATTGATGCAATGAAGAAAGAGTGTTTCAAGAAGGTCATACCAGATTGGGATGAGTGTTTGCTTGATGGGTTATCAATGGAGTCGTTGTTAGAATTAATGTCACGCTTTGATTCTAGGATGGAGGCTGTTAATAGCAGAATAGAGTTTTTGAAGTCCACGAGAGAGGAAAAAAATGGAGATCAGGGAAAAGAGATTGCTGTTTTTGATAAAGATTTTGGATCAGTTAGCAACCAGTTGGCTGATTGTTGGTTTGATATTGATGGGATGGGTGATTTAGCCATGGTGGATGAATTGTACCAACCTATACAAACTTATGGTTCCTACAATTTTGATGATCAGATGCCAATTGACCTCTCACCATGGCAAGGCTTTCAAGATTTTGGGTCAAGCAGCAACCAGTTACCTGATTCTCTGTTTGATATTGATGCAACTATGGATATATGGTCTAGCCATTGTAGGTGAACTGTTCCAACCTACTGGGTCCAACAATTTTGATGTTCAGATGCCATTTGACTTCCCAACATGGCAAGCTTTTGATGAGTTTTGTTATGATTTTGATCCTAGAAGTTTGTAAGTTTGTTATGACTCACAAAGCGTAAGAGTTTTTATACCCCAACGGATTAGAATTAATATATATACACTGCTAGGAATATTGTGTGAGAGATTGATTATTGGCCATATACAATTAGAGAAGAAGAATTGCCCTGCTGTAATGAAATTTCTTGTTCTTTAATAAAGGTGGCTTTACTCCAAATTTTCTTTGAATCATCATTCTGGGATGTGATTAGCCTTATTTATATATATATAAGTTTATTGCTTTACTCTTTTTAGTAAAAAAAGCCCAGTGTGAATTCAAAACTCATGATTGATACATGTAAATCATTTATGTGAATAATGTTGTACGTACTAATCACACTGACGAGTTTTGGATTGTTGTGATTAATGCCAGCACTTCTAGTATTGTTTAGTTTTGAAATATGAAGAAGCACAATGGTCTAAATTATTTCGTGATGTGATTTTCAATCCAAAACCGAGTTCTACCAAAATAGTACAGAACTGCTTCCCAATGTCATTTGAGAGAGAATTTTTTTATTAGACTAGTGTTACTCTTTTTTCGTTATTGTTATTACATATCCAATGGTGGTGCACTGGCAGGGTGGTGGTGGGGCAATGTGTCGGTGAGACGGTGGTTGTAGTGGTGGTGATGCGGTAATTTGAACAAGAAGTAAAAAAGTAAATTTTTTATTACCTATAAATATAAAAGGCAAAAAGTTTCTACTTTTCCTTCAAAGTCCTTTTTTTTTTTTTTTTATAAATAGTCCAAGACTTTCACTTCTTCCTAAACAAAAAGCTGGTTGGTCGGACGTTGGGAATGCATTGTCTCTCATTTGTATCACTTAGATGCATCTCTGGAACCAAGAGTCACTCATTGTTTGATCAGTTAGCTCTAGACTCTTAGACCCCTTTTCCACAAGTTCCATGCCTGAAATAAGTTCATCAACAACTTTAGTTATTGTTAAATCAAAATGGAAAACATTTCGTTGTAAATTATTTGTAATTGATGAATTCAAGATAATATTCAGTTTAATTATACTAATATTTCACTTACATGTCCGACAAGGTTGAGAGGGTAATCCATGCAAAAAGAAGTAATGTTTTTCTTCCCACTAATTATCTCAATAAGAAAGACCCTAAAGCTTGAGAAATACCTTCCATGACGTATTTGGGAGACATGAAATCACGGGAACCAATATTAAACATAATTATATTTTGGGTGTGCATGATTTTCATTGAGATGAAACACAAATAAAGATGGAAAAAATCTCTCTGTAAATTGGCACGAGGAAGAAATAAATGGCAATAAGTACAAAGATAGAGCACAATCCATAGAAAGAAATAAAACCCAGAAGAAATTGATGTTGTAGCTCAAGAGGCGATTTGTTGTAGTAACGTGTAAGTTTGGAATCTCATATTGGGTAACGAGTATAATAAGGGAAGACTAATTTATATAATTGAACATAAGACCTAACCGCTTAAGCTTTTAGGTCAAGTTGAAATCGAACATGTATATCATAGTTTTTCCGTGGACCCTCAGGCTTTTCTAATGAGTGATGTCAATACTTCGCTTTAGATCAAAAATATTGACACAAAAATGTGGATTCCATATAAATACTCAAATCACAATGAGGATAGCACTATGCTACCGTCTCACTTGACTATTTTCTTATAATGTAAGTTAGTTTCCAATGTCGTAATATTGTGCAACAATTCAACAAACTACAATAAATATTAAAATGTAAGTTAGTCGCTAGCCTAGTTTGTAATGTGCAACAATCTAACAAAAGTCAATAAGTACAAAGATAAAGTACAATCTATAACTATGAGAAAAAAATAAACTATACATCCTTATAGCGAAAGAGTATAAGTAGAATCCACGACTTCCTCTTAAAAGAAGTCATGAGTTACCAACTTGAATAACCATGGCATCATTATAACCCATTTAAATAGACCCAACTTGCATAAACATATTCAACCAGTTCTAAAAATTATTTTATTTAACCGATTGAATAAAATACAATTGGTTGAAAATTAAGTTAATAGTTAATTAAATAAACCGTGATTAGTTTTTGTCAATTTAAATAAAATAAAAAGCCTTAATGTAGTATGGATATGTTATATGTAATAAATATGCTACAAGTTTTTTGAGTTATATTGTATGACTTGTTTGACACATTTATTTATTTTTTGATGGATCGGTAAGAGGTATTATGGGTCAACTTATCAGACTAAGTCTTTTTTTTTCGTAACAGTCATGTTACCCTTTAAGCTCTAACGGTTAACGATCGACGAAGAGAAAACTCAAACTCGAGATTTTAAATTTTATTCTCAACATCTTTACCACTCGCTAACATCTCCGGATGGTTGTTTGACACAATTAAAAAAGTTAGTTGTATTGTATAACATATTTAATATATAAGTGGTGGTTTCTGTTTTTGAGATTTTGATGTGATTAATTAATCTTGTTTTGTTTGATTTTTAAGCATTTTAGTAAATGATTGGAATTATATTTATGAGCATATATAGGAGGAACGAAGTCATGTGAATTTAAGAAAAATGTAATACTTAATAACGCTAATAAATAATTTTTAGATCTTTTAAATTATTAATTATTAAAAGATCAACTGCAGTACCTTTTTCTAGCAGGCATTGTATTAGATTTTATGTAAACATTAGTTCTAGAGAATTTGATAGATATTTAATTAGACCACATAAATTGAGAAGGAAAAGAGTATAGAACAATCACAAATTAGACGACATATAAATTTATAGATATATATACATATATATATATATATTCTGAATTTTTCACTCTTAATTTTTTATATTAATCAAATAAAAAGCAAATTTGTGTTAAACTTTATTATTCTTCATCTCGTTTTTTTTCAGCTAAACTTTTAATCTGATTCTTTTAAAAAAGAAATTGTGAATTAAACTTAACTAGACTTCTTGGGTATCAAGAAATATCACCCAAATCAATTTAGGATTTTTTTTTAATTTTTGACATGTCACAAAATATGAATCCAATTTTTATTTTTTGGTTAATCAGTTTTAAGTCCCTAAACAAGTTACTATATTATTATAACATCTATGCATATTTTCAATTTTAAGGAAATGACGTGATTATTTCTATTTTTTTAACTTAGGTACAGTATGATAACTAGTCATTTGTATTTTTTTTTATCAGTTGATACCATTACCCCTACAACATCAGCGCAAATTTTAAAATAGGAAACCATCAGTTCGGAACTCGTCTGATGCTCTCGCTTTTTCTCCATCCTAACGTTTTCTCTGTCTCACGTCTCAAACTGCGGACTAATCAAGTTTGAAATACTAATTTTTTTTTTTTTAAGAAAGTCTTTCACAATCTTGAAAGTCAATTTTAAGCATTTATCATGTGGCCAAGAGCACCATAAAACTAATTATAATAGAGAATTTCTCAATTTTTATGAAACTGTAAAATTTTATACTTTTAAGAAACTTTAAAATTTTCGGAATAACATATAGAATGGATGGAAGTTCACTGGATTTGAGAAATAAAAAAGATGTATTTGATGTTGCAATATAAATACCGTACTAACCTATATTATTGGATGCTAGCTTTATGGTGGCTACTTGATGCTTTGTTTTTTTTTTCCCATTATTTTTTATTATTATTAAAATTAGATTAGTTTGAAGGACAAAAATGATGAGAAAATTTGAAAAAGTTCTCAAATAGTAAAATTTTCACTTTTGGGATAATGTGAAATTTTACACTTTCACATCTCATGAGTAAATCACCCGTACTTCAAACATTGATTTTTTATTTGGCAACTTCTTACACTTTTAAAAGTTAGTTTTGAGCATTCAACACGTGATCAAAAGCTTAACAAAACTACATACACTTACGAATTTTCTCAATTTATGTGACACTGTAAAATTTCATCTTTTCAGACAAATTACTTAATAATGTTGGCTTTAATTTGCTACTGGATCAGTGATAACACATGCAGTTCAATCTGAAGCTAGGAAGACATTACTAACCATGGTTCCTAAAGAGGTTCTCTTGACTTCACTTGATGTAATCAGTTATTAAAGTTCAATTGCATGCATGCTTTTTAAAAATTGAAGGTATATGTTTTAATTGGACTTTAAGATTTTTATGCACAAAAATGCTTAATGACTTTAATGAGCAACCTTTTTCAAATGATGAAATCACTCTCTTTGATGAGCAACATTTTTATGTATAATATACAAGAATGCTTTATGATTTTTGAATATTGAAAAAGTAAATAAAATTGGTAAAAACCAAGAAATTTATAGTGAATTTGAATTTTTACATTCTTCTTTAAATAATTAAATTTTACAGTTTCTTTTTTTCTTTCTTCCGAAAACAAGATTTTATCATTTTTTTATTTTTTCAAATACTATAAAATTTTACACGTTAAATAACAATTTTTTTCTTCAAAATTTCATATTCAATATGAATCTTATTTGATAGATATCAAATTTTAGAATTCAAATATATAAATTTTATTAAAAATAAATTTTCAATTTTCAATTTTTAAATTTTAAAGTTTTACAAAAATAAAATTAGGAGTGCTTTAAGTTTCACACGATTTAGTTTATACAAATATAAAAAATATAATCGAATGGTGTTTTAGATACAAAATTATTAAAAGACTTGTGGAGTTAATATTCTTTGGTGGGGACTAATAAAAATTTATATTTATTATGTGGGCTTTAGGCCAAACAGACTTTTTTTTAATGAATCTAATTTTTTTAAAAAAAAATTAATATATATATATATAGTGGACTTCTTGCCCAACGGTTTATATATATATATATAGAGAGAGAGAGAGAGAGAGAGAGAGAGAGAGAGAGAGAGAGAGAGAGAGAGGCAACAATGTTTCATCGTACGTTAAAATAAGGAAAGATTAGAAGAGGATCAAGAAGCGCAAACCCCAATCGTAGCTCGAAATATGGCAAGCAGAATCAAGAAGATTTTCCACAGATTTCTTTCTTGCAACAGTGGTCTTCTTCTTCTCCTATATATATACTCTCTCCATCGCCGCTTTTGTTCTTGTATTCACTGCATATTTTCTAGTTGCATGCTAAAAGAAAGCAGCTGCACCCTCCATTACACACATATATCGATCTCTATAGTTTTGTTCTGGACCAAAGATGGTCCGTTCTCGGAGGAAGATGTCTATGGAGAACAATGAAGCTGAGAAGCCAAGACCCATCAAGCGAATTGACAATTTTGAAAGAAATTGCAAAGTGGCATTCAAGAAGAGAAAGGAGTCTGTGAAGAAGAAAACAATGGAACTTTCAATCTTGTGCGATATCAAAGCCTGCACCATCTGCGTGGGGCCTAATGGGGGGGTCGATACATGGCCGGAAAATCCCAGCGACGTGATAGCGGTCATCGAGATGTACAAAGAGAAAGGCGATCAAGGTCAGATCAGACAAAAGGTTCAACTCTCTGATGTTTTGGATGATAAAGTGCAAAAAGCTGAAAAACAGATTGATGCATTGAAGAAAGAGTGTTTCAAGAAGGTCATACCAGATTGGGATGAGTGTTTGATTGATGGGTTATCAATGGAGTCAGTGGTTCAATTGATGGCGTGCTTTGATTCCAAGATGGAGGCTGTTAATAACAGAATAGAGTTTTTGAAGTCAACGGCAGAGCAAAAAACTGGAGAGGAGAGAAAAGAAATTGCTGTATTTCATGAAGATTTTGGGTCAACCGATTGTTGGTTTGAATCGTTTGATATTAATGGAATGGATGATCTAGCCATGGCTAATGAATTGTACCAACCTATACAAACTAATGGGTGGAACAACTTTGATGCTGCTAAATTTTGTCATGCCCTTACACCATTACAAGCTTTTGATCCTGCTGCTGAATTTTGTTATGTCCCATTGATCCCTAATGATCCTTTTCAAGTACCATTACAAGCATTTGATCCTGCTGGTGAATTTTTTTATGGCCCATTGATCTCTAATGATCCTTTTCAAGTACCATTACAAGCATTTGATCCTTCTGGTGAATTTTGTTATGACCCATTGAAGGCTTTTGATGCTCAAAGTACTGTGACTACAACACCTCAAGAGTTTGCAATTTGGCCTATGGAATCCTATGGAGATGGTGGCAGTAGCAGCGGCGTGGGGGCTAAGAAATTGGTGGGAACCAAATTTAGTTTCATGAATAACAATAATAGACCACCATATCTTCCTCCAATGTTTCCTCAATCTTCGCCCCTTGATGAAGTCTTCCTGGCGTTGTCAATGTTCCCAGAGCCACTGCAGTCTGTTAATCCTCAGCTTGATGATGGGAAATTCTACTTCCCTCGAGGTTATATAAATTGATGAAAGTAACAAGACAGTCTGGTTTAGTTTTTTGAATTTGGTACTTGGCTTTATTTTTGTTTTACAGACTGATTTATGACAATGACTGTTAGTCAACTATTATTAGTCACAATTATCCAAAGTTATAATCTCTCTTTTCAGTTATGTTTCTTTGTTCTTCAGTCAACATTAATTTCAAGGTTTTGCATTCATGACAGAGAGAATAAAAAAAGGAAAATAGCCTGTTTTTCAAACTGTTAAGACATTTAAAGACCTCTCAGTTAGAGATTAAGAATGGTGTTGGGGGGGGGGGGGGGGGGGAGTTGTCATGAATATGTTATTGGAACAAGCCTCACTATGAACAGAGCTGAACAGATAAATTTGCTACAGGTTGGCTCCTCTTATGGAATGATTATTATGACGAGCCTCTTCCACTGTGGTCCAGTGACAAGCCAAGAATCTGCCATTGAACATTAAGTTCACAAAGGACAAATAATCATTTTTTTGGGACCCCAGCTTAAAGTTCTAGCTCCCGGTACAAATTAATTTCTTGCATTTCAGAGAGAAAAGTTCTCTCTCTCTCTCTCTCTCTCTCTCTCTTACATACAAAAAATTCTCACTTCCCTTAGACTATGAGTCTATGAAGAATGAAAATAGGAATTCCTGTTTTGGCTGAGTAGATATATGACTGATCTCTATTTCCAATCCATTCAATGAAATTTTCTAAAAAAATAAATAAATAAATTCAACACCAAAAATACCATTTTCACAACAGTTAAGAAACCTGAAGTCTATAAATTTTACAACTAATTGGTATCCTATCTATTTAACAATAAATAAATAAATAAATCAGCCATCCTCACACTGCAAGCTAGTCTTAATACTTCTTAATGTGCATGATATAAGAGTGTTAACAGACTCTACAGATTCCATACTTAGTTTGGCTGTGGGAGAGTTACTGGTCAGGATCTGAAAAGCTATGGTAAGCAAAGATCCCCCTTCTGTGCTCTTCTCTTCTTGCCTTGAAGTGATCACTAATGGCCTTGATTCAATTCCATCTGGTAGAATTGAGAAACCAGAAGGCAATATCGCGATATTGCTGGCGTCGCAACCTGTCATCACAGACTGCATGCCAGTAATGTCCACAGGAGCATAGATGACCATGGATTCATAAGCATTTGTGCAGCTATCTTGGATTATCCACATACTGTTCTCTTTTGACTTCATTGTCTGAAATTCAACAAGTTAATGCAAATTAGAACTATATTTGAATGAAAAAATTGCTTCTTTTTTTATTTCTAGTATATTTTCTCTGTTTGGCTGGATAGAAAACAGGAGGAAAAAAAAAGAAAGGTTCAGACTTCAAGTGTTAGTCTACTTGAGGGAGAACTCACTTGGATGGTGACTGCATTGCCTCGATCCTGTCCTTTGGCTAAGTTCACAATGGATTGTACTGGACCTCCATTTGACATGATATCCCACTAAAATAAATGCAAACAAAATCCATCAAAACAAGTATTATTAGATACAATTTTTTTATATCTATTGGAGAGAAGGGAAAGCAATCAGACCTCATTTCGACGGGCTTCATCTCTCAGGAAATCAAACAGAACATGGTGAGAGACGGGCAACCATACAGAAGAAACTGCACACAAGATTACCCCAAGAGGTTCACCAGGGTCATTTAAGTTCTTCCTGGAAGCCACTCTTATATCATCTCCAGTTTTACTTGAGACCTTGTTCCATGTATGATAGCTTGATGCTCCAAGGGCGCGACAAAAACTCCATGTCATTCTCTGTGCCAATTTCAAAATGCTTTTCCTCCCTGCCAATGTGGCAACACCTAGAATACAGTAATGGGAATGATTTAAATATGTAAGAAATATGAAAAATGTGAAACATGTAATAACATTTGAAAAATGTGACACTTGAATCCTTAGAGGAGAGATTAATGGGAACGAGTTAAATATGTAAGAAATATGAAAAATGTGAAATATGTAATGACATGTGAAAAATGTGAAATATGTAATGACATGTCAAAAATGTGAAATATGTAATGACATGTGAAAAATGTGAAGATAGTGAATAATGTTTTGTTGACTTACCACTTGAATCCTTAGAGGGAACAGTGATGGGAATGGGTTAAATATGTAGGAAACGTAAAACATGTGAAATATGTAATGACATATGAAAATGTGAAGATAGTGAATAATGTTTTGTAAGCTTTTTACCACTTGAATCCTTAGATGGAACATTTGTTGCCATGAAAAACACAAGCCGCTCGCATTGCAGCTGTAGAGTTGCCATCCAATGCCTTGCACCAAATGCTAGACCACTATTAACGATTGTGCGATACATGGTGTGAACTGTGCCTTTTTGGCATTCCAAGTGCTCTACCCAGATCACCTGTAAACCATTGGAAGGTCACTTTCTCAGACATTGATTTCAGCTCTTTCTAAGTTTTTCCCCCATTACTCAAAAGAAATATAACAGTTAAAGGTTACATTAACTGAAGTCCTCAATTAGGAATATCACATTGGGTCATTCATTTGCAGGAAAATTTAGAAAACCTCACGGAAGTAGAACTCAATGCTTTATTCTGTCATCTAAAACAGTCATTGCCGAGGCTTACAATGAAAAGATGGTATATATAATAGATTTTTTCCTGAAATTTTCATATTAATGTTAATTTGAATGTGTTAGAGAAAGAAATAGACTTATGTTTTACATGTTACGAAAATTGAAATAATCTCATAAACCTTGGGAAAATGGAATGGAATGATCTAAAGTCAAATATGGTTTGCAGTCTTGCAGAGTGACCCTAAAAATTTGAAAAGAAAAACTACAATGTTAATTTACAAACATATGTTTACCTTACAATGGCCATTTGATTTATCCTCAATGATGCAGCCAGATGGACGTTTTCTACATTTTACAATGGACGCATCAATATTATCTTCAACTTTGTCAACAGAGACATCAACAATTGCCCACTGATCAGCACTCAATTGCTTGCAGCTTCGGACAAAATACACTTCTCTCGTGGGCACCATTGGTGTGAGCATTTGCAGCTCCGCAAACATCTGCAACCGTAATGTGATAAACAATGTCTTAATACCTTTACAAAAGCCACACTCAGTAGTTCTTAAGAAAACATAATTTGTATTGCCATACAATTGGAATAATGCGCATTAAGAAATAAATGGAACAACATTACAGGAAGCAGGTTAGCAGGGTGTTCTGCAAACACAAGATCAATAAGCAAAATCCTGAATTTCTAGGAAGTATCAAATGCAACTAAAATTCCAGATTTTTTTGACATTCAGATGAGTTTGATGACACGAAACATTGATTCCGCTTGCCAGTAAATCAGTTTTTTTTTTTTCTTGTTGAAAATAAACTCTGCAGCTCTTCATATTACACGACCCATTCAGCTGATTAATAACTCCTCTTTATGATTTAAATTACATTTCTTTCCAATCTTGAGCCATTTCAAAAATTTCAGACTTCGTGATCAACCTCACCCTTTCTCATGGTGAAAATGAAAGAAAAAATCCATGTTAAGGAGATTGCAGACATGAAGTTCAATTATGTAATTTGATACTGCTAAAATTTCAGAAATTCAACCATGAGGGAACTCCATTGTATAGGTAACCAAAATTCTATCACTAAAACATGCAAATCATAGGCTCTCTCTTTTTTGTAAATAGCAAATACTAGAGACAATTAGAAAGGTTCTGCCGATCACTCACCAATTGAATGGCACCATTTCTATTAGGACCTTCCCCATTGCAGATGACAGCGATAGTAGCTGCTTTTGAGATCATGCATGGGAACATCTCTTTCCATTGATTCTACAAGAACAGAGGAAGATCACAAAAGATGCATTAATCAAAACCATTGAAAAAATATTGGGATTTTGCATACATTTTTTGAATTCAATAAAGAACTTGATTTTCAAAAGTTTCTTTTCTGCTATTCAAACACATTATACAATTGAAAATTAAATAATTTTTAATCCCGGTCTCTTACCACATCCAAGAAACTTTGAACCAGCCGTGGGAGATCCACAAAGATGACACCAGTCTCTCTTGAGGCCTCAATAGATCTCTTTGGAGGGCCCGTGCTTGAATTTTCTACAGAAAACTCTCTCATATACTCGTCATAATTTAGTATCTCGCGACTAGTCTCAATGCTGCGAATCCATAGTGGCTCCTCAGCAGTAGCCATCTTTTTTAACTCTTCCATGGCTTTGTTAACAATCTCCGTAATTCTTGACTGCTCAAGTCCAAAAATCCCAGTGTAAAAATCTAAAGAGTTTCTGTTCTCTTGATCATTCCCAGCTGAGCAGGAGGAAGTAGTTGGTGATGTTCCAGGGGGGTATTTTCCAACAGTTGCTCTGAGTTTTTCAATCTACAAATCATCCAAAATTATGAGTATGAGAACATATAGTCTAAAAATACCCGGAAAAGGGACAGAGTTCTGTGATTTTGATTTTCAAAACCTCGGTCTTGAGTCTAGCATTTTCAATCCTTAATTGTTGTTCCTCTGTCGCCACAGAGGAATCCCTGTTAGAGTTGGCAAATCCACAGTTAGGACAGCAGGCCTTCTTAATGGTCTCCCTCAGGTTCTTATTTTCTTCGCGGAGTTTGTCCATTTCTGTCTTCAACAATGAATTTTCATGGCGCTCTTGTATAGTCTGCAATAGCCATATATCTCATTCCTCATTACAAGATTTGCAAAGAAAATCCAACCTGACAACTACTTGTTCACAAACAGCTTATTTAGTGAATTATATATATATATATATATAGACACACACACACACACACACAACAGATAAGAGTCACATGACCCATTGGCGTGAACAAGATAAATAATTATGTTTGATACCTTGATTTGTGTCCGGCGATTTTGAAACCAGAACTTGACTTGCCTAGGAGCAAGGCCTAATTGCTTGCTCAGTTGCTGTCTTTGCTTCTCATCTGGATGGGGTGACTCTTTAAAGAGCCTGGAAATATATACATATACATATATATATATATATATATATCCATGTAAGATGAACATTTAACAATACAGCCATGGAGGGTAATGTGCAAGTTTCACTATAAGCTTCAATGTTTATGTGTGTGTGTGTGTGTGTGTGAAACATTTAACAAATAGAGGTAAATATACATAATTTATTTATTAAAAGAAAAGGAAGCTTCCTGGTTACACACATATTTACTGTTTCATCACCTTCTTCCTAGTATACATATAATTTCTAAAAGAAAAAAAAATAAAGTTATCAAAAAAATAAAAATTTAAGTTTGCTTTAGCTTTTTAATAGCTTTAACTTTTTAATCTTGTTTTTTTTATAGCTTTGTCATTAGTTCTTTTTTTGCTTTTTGGAAAAAAAAAAAGGAAGTCTTTGTGAGTTCTTCATACGTGACAAAGCTCTCTTTGAGCTGATAGATCGATCAGCTGTTTCACGCATGAATGGAACGAGTTTAACTGAGTTCATTTCTCATAAAACTCCCGAGTTATTGATTAATCAGCAATGCATGTCATGAATTAATTCATACCCAAAACGTTGTAGTTCAGAAATCAAACGATATTGCACCAACTGCATTAATAAATACAATTGCAGTGTTCATGATTCACTTGTAATGAGTAAACCCAGGGATAATTCTGAGTCAACCCATTAAATCACCTTAACTTTATCTATATATTGCGAATGCGTATATATAATCGTATACATATACGTTTATATATATAGTAAAAGGGAACTCACGCTTCCATTTCTCTGATTTGCTCGGCAGTGTGTCTATGATACTTTTTTCTCTTCTTTTTCTTGTTTTTATCGCCATCACCGTCATCGTCATGCTCTCCGTCGTCGTCGAAATCGTCATCAGATCGTGATCTTGCAAGTCCTGAGTTCTCACTGCTGATCTCCACAGTTTGTTCATCTCTTCGGCTTCCGCCGGCACCACTTTCTTCATCTCCCTCCTCCACGTCCATGTTGGCTGCCGCAGCCGCAGCCGCCGCTGTAGCGCCATCTCGGAAAATCCCAGCCTTTAAGAACAAAGCATAAAGAAAAGTTATACGAGACTTATCATATATATACATATATAGATACATATATAAGCACCCAGATGAACGAAAAATAAGAGGGTTAGAAGATTGTTACGAGACTGAGAGAAAGAGCTGGAGAAGCAAAGAAGTCTTTGGTACGAGAATTTGGAGGATTCGACATGTCCACGCCCATGGCAGTTCCGGGATTCCGGTGACGAACGGGTGTTTTATAGGGCAGCTATATATGGTGGTTTTAAGAGAGAAATAAGGAAGAGAGGATGAGAGAGAGACGTGGGGTCCGAGTGATTTAAGGATATAAAACAAAAGAAAGAACCCAGAGAGTTTCTTACAGTTGAGAGAGAGAGAGAGTGCCTGGTAGGAGTTGACCGTTAGATATTCTGGAGAGTTGAGTTTGTAGTCTCAACTAACTTTAAGCGGTCGAAGGCTTTAAGCTCCAACTGTTTTTTCAGTTGTCTTTGGCTTGAGCTTGGCTTTATATGGCTCTTGCTAATAGGCTCAAAAAATCATACCTCTTTTAGCTAGTAGTTTGAAGATTTGAAAAATTATTCATTACTCTACAGAAATCCAGTCAATTAATACATAACATATAAATAAAATATATTGTATGACTCATATAATTTCTCTGTGTATCATTTATTAATTGACTTGATTCTATTACACCCGAATGATTTTTAGTGAAGTTTTTCTGAAATTGTATAATTTTGTTTTATTAGCACAGACATTGAGAAATTTTTTCATAAATCATGTTAGTGACCTGGTTAAAATAAAGGCAGTGATAATGTACATTTTCAATATGTGTTATGACCTATTAAAAATATGAGTCATAATATATATGACATGACATCATTAAAAAAACACAGTTATAATGGTAGGTTAGTTTTATTCAAGAATTTTTTGATTAAAGTGTGCTAATAACATCTTATTATATATTCAAGACGTTATTTTCGTATCTTTTAAGAGTCAAATATCATACTTAAATATATTATACTATGATCTATGAATTCGATTCATAAAAAAAAAATTCTTCACGAATGCTTTGTGGATTCTTAACCTTAGATAGTTGCATAGATTTAAATAAATAAATAAATAAATTCAATGTATTTGTCACATCACTTATTTCACATCCAAGCTTTTACAAGCAATTTGGAGATGATATAAACTTGGACTTCTTCGAACACAATCATAACATCATGCTCCTTTTTCCATTTTATCGTTTGTTGCAATTATGTTTTAACTAAACTTCTTCTTTTATAGTAAGTGTAAATTTCTATCAAATCATAATTATTTTTCGTATTCTAAAAAAATAGTTCCATAGAAAAGTGAGTCGCGATAAATACTTGACCAATATAAATCATTGGATCAAATTAACAAAGATTGGAGTCCAAAAATCCCCAACATTATACCAAAATATTTTAGATTTTAAGGAAAAATATGAATTTCATTTAAAAGAAAGTTTTTTACAATAATATTTAATAAATTATTCATTGATAACAATAAATATTGGTTTAAATATATCAATGATACTAAATCATAAATGCAATTCAGAAGCAATTAAGTTGGTGTGCTGCCAATTCTAGTCAACAGTTTAAAAGACACACCAACTATTTTTCTATAGTAAGTTCTAGAATTCCATTAAGTTCGACATTAAGTCCCATTACAAACTTCAATGCAGACTCTATGTACATTTGTAGATAGTGTTAAAATGGATAAACTTTTAATAGTTAATGAATGAGATTGATTTATATAACTTTTGAACCACGAACAATCTATTTTAGTTAATGTGTCTGTGTCGGATATGTGTTGGACTTGGACACCAACACTTCTCAAACACGTGTCCGGATATTTGAATCATGGATGTTAATGATTAAGTGAAAAAGTTTTTTATTTTTTATTTAATTATTTTTTTATTTTTTTATTTTAATATATTAATAATATTTTTAAAAAATTGTGTGTTTTTATGCCAATTTTAATTGAAATAACATTAGGTTTTTATTATATGGTCATATAAAAATATAAAAAAATTATATATATTCAACGTGTTTCTAACGTGTCCGTGTCTTATTTTTTTGAAAAATAACGTGTCTGCGTGTCCGTATCGTATCGTGTCGTGTCATATCTGTATTTCGTGTCCGTATCCATGATTCTTAATAAACAACTGCCCTTCTGGAGGCTTCACCCATTATAGCAAAATTTAAAATCTAAAAAGAATAACTTCATCGGTAATTCAACCGGAAAAGTTGTAGGGTATTTCTTAAATGTCCCTGATTCGAGTGGCCATGCATAGCTGATAGCTATGTGAAAACTTTTGAAAACATACATTAATTAGCTAAAGCACACTTTCGCATCTTATTTAAGATCCAATAATGATTTAAGACTATATATTCAAGGGTATCTATTCTTCATTCTTCTTCTTCTTCTTCCATGTACCTAATCTTCTTTTGAGCTCATTAACTTGAACTTGAAGATCTAATCATGGTTCTTGTCACTTGCTCTTATTTTATATTCTTTCATGGTAGGTACAATATTGATTTGCATTTTTTTTATCACAGTTTTTACTGTATAAATGTCCTCTCAATGATGTGTCAACTTTCTCTAATTGTTCAAGATCTATTAAATATTTTGAAACTAATGCTATTCAGTCCAAAATGATTAATCAAATTGACAAATGACTAAAGATAATGGCAAATCATGTAAATTATATTAAATTTATGAGGAATTCTTTTATATGTCTAGTCAATTTATAATTTTCACTCGAGAATTAATTTAACAGAATATCACTGCACGCCATCACCTGATGTGGTATAATTTTGACGGTCTTTAATTGTCCTAATTTTATGAAAAAATTATTTATAATTTTTTTTATCAAATATCTCTGGAATTCTAGTATGTAAGCAATTGGGAAAGAATAAATAGATTCTTTGTTTAGAATGATTTATTCTTTCCGAATGCAACATGCAACTCTCTATTGTACTGGGCTCTTCAAGGGTACTTGTTTCTCACGTCTTTCTTAAAGATCTTCAGACTTTAGTTATAACTTATCGTCTTTAACTAAAATTTATTTTTTTATATTTAAATTGATGTAATAGTTATATATTAATTTATTTATTTTTTAAAATTTAAGTTGTTAATTTTTGTCTCCACTCAATGCATTTGCTAGGTTTTCCTTTCTTCTTCTTCTTTAGATAAGATTGAAAGCTAGGGTTTGTATTTGATTTGTGGGTGGAAGGAAGGAGTGTGAGGAAGCGGCTAGGCTGGGCTAAGCCAAGCCATGCCATATTGAAAGAAAAACGCAGCTCACCAAAGATTCAGGTCAAACCGTACGGTCATAACCGACGCAAAAAGAGGACGTGGGTATGCGTTGCAGCTTTGATATCTCCAAGATACCGCTGGTTTTTAATAGGGTTTCTTTTATGTCGGTATATCATTTAAAGGGTTGAAAGAAGTGAATGCAATTAATGAGTTTGGCTCCAAGCTTCCTATATATTTATTTTGGATAATCCAATCCCAATCCCACTCTCATTTCTTAATCTAATAATTAATTAATTAGATTCCCTATTTTCCGTTGGGTTGGCATCAAAATATCTCCTTTCACATGCAAATTTCAATGACTTAATAATGAAAGAGTCACTAATTATTATTGCTTGTGAATTTTGATGTGAACCAAACAGCACTTAAGGTGATTTCATAATGAATAGGTTGCCAATGGTTCCAGGTCTACTCAACCAACATAGTCATGGAAGACAGATTTCATTGGACTGAGATTGCTTTGAAAAGGACACTTTCCTTAATGCTACATGCAATTCTAGATAATAAATTTAAGAAGACAAACATATAAAAAAAAATTTAAATTTACGAGGAGTGAAACTCCTAAATTTTACAATTTTTTTTATTATAAAAAATAGAGTCAAAAATTCAAAATTTTAAAAATCTAAAAAAAAATAAACGAGAGTCAAAAAAGTATGGAAAATAAAAATATAATGATATGCATATATGTAATGATGAAGTACGCAACAAACGATTTTACTAATAAAAAATTAAGATACACGAAAAAAAATCAAAATTATCGTACAATAGTCCAAAACTAATTATCTCTCTCTTATTTGTCAATCAATAAAGTACAACGAACGAACCATTTCACTAATTAAAGATGAAAATGTACAAAGAAAATGTCAAAATCCTTATATAATAGTACAAAATTAATTCTTGTAGCACTCTCTCTTTGTCATTTTTTTTTTCGAAAAATATAATTTGTAAGTGTTTCAAAATCTTAAAATCATAAACTAAATTGAACTGTGAAACTGGATCAATGCGGAGTGTCAATAGTAATTATTGCAAAATTTTGAAAATCCCAACAAGAGCCGTAAGAATTTTATTTAAATCGTGTGCAAATTAGATTAAAAATACATGACAAAAATAACACAATACACTAAAGAAAATCTCAATTCGGTTTCAAGAACATGAAATTAGGGCATTTAGAGAGACAATTGGGTTGATTGGATGGTAGCATTTGGCATTAATTTAATGAGGTGATAAGGTGAATAAGTCATTGTCTCAATGGTCAAGTTAATCCATCTAGTCAAATATATTTAGATTTCATTTTAAAATATAAAAATGAAGTATTCGATTAATTTGGACTAAGAAATATTTTTTAATTTAATGACAATTTTGCAATTTCAAAAAGAAAGTATTGTGCAAGTGACAATCCCAATAACAAACCCCTCCCCTAATGATATTCAAATACCATTAAAGAAAAATTACTGTACCACGTAATTATTTAATATGGTGTGACTGTTACTTACAAAATATATCACAATAAAAAAATAAGATTATTACATTACATTGAATATCGTCCCATTAAATACGAGTAATTATTCAATAGTCTCGACGATTCAGATAAAAGTCACATGGACAAAAAATACACTGATATGTCTACATACACTTTTTCTAAATCGTCAAAACCAATAATCCAAGAATCATTAAATATTTTCTAATTAAATACAAAAATGCTAAACTTCCCAACAAATTGAGGTGGGGTCCAACTAAATGAAGTCAGGGTAAATGAACTCCACCTATTTGGTGTTGGAATAATTTGGTGATTTTTAATTCATTAAATAATGAGTCATACTGCACTACTTAAAATTATATCCAAAATTTCTATCTCAATATAACATTGACATGACATTAAATTACTGATAATACTTAAAATCATATAATTAATGTGATTATGCCACATCATTTAATATAGAAATTTGGAATATAAATTTAAGAAGTATAACATTTTTCCTAAATGACTTCTTGCCATTAAGATTGACATGAGAAATTATTATATGAGACTTCTCTCGTAAAAATATAATTAATGCTAAAATTAAAGAGAAGTTTAATATTCATAAAACATGAAAAAATTATAATTTTATGACAAATTGTCATAAGATGACGTGGTGTGATATCTCACTGAATAATTATTCATTTGGCTACTATGCTAGGCGAGCTTGAAGGGTACAAAGAAAGAGAACTGCCATTTTTGACAATCAAAGAGGGCAACCTTGAAACAAGCACGTGGGAATACCGAAGATCTTTCCCTGGTTTTGTCGAAGGTCACACAGCCGACTATCATTTAGCCTTCAACTGGAAACTTGATTTTCCACCATTTTTTCTATACATGGTATTGTTGATTCTTTATATTGCTTATAAGTTATCTGCACATGCGAATCTACTTTAAAAATTAATAGTTTTGCCTTTCAGCTTTAGAGGCTTATCTTTAAGCCAATCCACAATTCAAATCATCATCATCACACACACACACACAAACACGCACACACACACACATATATATTATGTATATATTCTTTTCATCTATCATTTCCTCCATTTCTGCAATGGTAGTTAAGAATGGTAGATAATATGAAGCAATCACATGAACCAAACAAACCCATAAAAAAGAAAAAAATATTATGGAATGGGTTGGAGTTACTTTCAGGTTTCTTTCTCTACTTTATTGTTCTTCCAACTTGTATCCTATATATGTTTCATTTTCATCCATTAAGAAGAAACCAAGTAATCAACAAGAAAGAATATTTTTAATTGCTTTGTTTTCAAGTTCTTTTATGGTTTCTTGCAAATCAAGAACTTCTGGGTCCCAAAGCATGAAAGAGAGAGATTCAAAAACTTGAGATAAAGTTGCGGAAAGGCATGCATGGAAAAACTTAAGTTGAGGGGAATGCAATTGGAAAAGCTGAAAAGGAGAGGGGAAAAGCTAACAAATGAAAAGGAGAAAAAGGAAAAGGGGTCAAAAGGAAAAATACTTAACATTCAACTACTACTTTCATTGGACTGTGATCATAGAAAGCAAAACCAAGTGAAGAGATGTTCATTCCATGAATCTGTTTTAACAAGGGGGGAAAATGACATAAATTAACAGGAAATCTCTGGAATTAAATATTGTGTGGAAGTGATAAAAACAAACAGTAAATCAATCTCAAATAAGAAAAATAAACAAAAATATATATACAGAGAAGACACAAGATATGTGATTCGGCAAGATGCCTATATCCACGAACAATGATGTTCAATTTATTATATATCGAAGATATTACAAAAATAAAACACTTACAAACTCGAAATCTCCTTTACATCTAATAACAGCTCACACAAAGTCAATAATCTTTTCATAAGAAGGTATCCTAAAAATAACACCCGCATATATAAAAAAAAAAATAATAATAATTCAAGTCGCATTGGGTAATCAATGAACCATCAAGAACCCGGATGAATTCATGACAATCACCCAACATCAAATTACTCAGGATCTAAAAATGTGGTGGTGATGCAGGCAAAGTTACAACTTTATTAATACAAAATGGGTAAAGGATTCTGAAATAGAAAAGGAATGGCAGACATGAACTGACCCCACTCTATCATGTTTTACCACTAAACAAGATACTCTACAATAGAATTTAGATCGACTCAGATAACCCAAAATGACTAATCTTAAAGCCCTTACATAAGCCACAGCCTTAGAAATGCCAAAGATAAGTTAGTGAAAACTGAAAAGATAGCAGGTGAACATTCTGTCACCCCCATCTGTGTCTCCAAACTCCTCACCTTCTTGTCCAACAGTTGGTAGATCTTTTAAAGTTTAAACCATCATAAATCAAAAGAGAAGTCATTTACTCAAACACATATAAATGAGCAGCTTCCAACATAGTAATTCACATAGGCTAAGGACAACATAATGATATTCAATTAGAAATCACCAATCCGCAATTTAACATAAAAATCCAAACACAACACTGTATACACATGGAACTGTGATGAGACATGGGTCCCGTTGGGCACTTGACCAGTGGAAAGATCATCCACTTCGAATGTTGTTTCATTGAGAATTGAGTCAAAAAAGGACGCAGTCTGTTTTAGCACAAATTAATATAAAACTTGAAAGATAATGAAGTAGAAAAAAAAATGCTTGTAAAATCCTATGCATCTTTGGGAGACCATTAGTTGTTGAAGAGTAGATGAAATGGTGGTTTTGGAAGTCTGGTTAAAAGCTACCACCAATCAATAGCATGCAATGTTGTATTCATAACAGAGAAATGGAATAAATACGAAAGAAATTATATGGAGGTGGCTTTTCTTTTTTTCCAAAGGTAATTGATGAGTGTCTGTACACTATAATGTCACTCATTCATGAATGCCAACTGCTTTCTAATGAGGTCATGCAGATTTCAAAGACAGAATAGATTATACACCCCCATTTGTCCCTTCCTAGTTATTGAAATAATTAAGAAATTAGATACTCTCTCAAAACACAAACACATGCACACAGGTTAGCTGGAATAGATGTGAACAAAGAAAGGGATAAGCACAAAGATTCACATAGAAATATCAGATACATTGAATCAACTAGCTTACCCAAGGTACAAACAAACATTATCTTTTATTAGTAAATTTTGTTTCAGGTTTTCCCTAAATGTCAAGTAGAACAAGATTTTCTTGGGGAAAAAATTACAGAATTGTTCAAGTTCAAACCAATCAAGTATGGTCAGAGATCATTGTTTATGTTAGGCAGAAAGAGAAGAAAATCATGTTGTTAAGACGGATTTAAATAGAGAAGTAAAATATTCAGAAAGGATTCCAATCATCTAATGAACAATTAGATTTCGTGTTAATATTTTCAGTTGCCAACACAACACTGTAAACCAAACAGGTTAGCTGGAATAGGAGATGTGAAGTAATTAAGAGATTTAGGTACTCTCTCTATTTCTCTCAAAACACACACAAATGCAATACAGGTTAGCTGGAATAGGAGATGTGACCAAAGAAAGGGCTAAGCACAAAGATTTAAATAGAAATATCAGATAAATTAAATGAGCTACATTGAATCAACTAGCTTACCGAAGTTACAAACATACATTATCTTCAACTACGATTAAAATCAGATACGCACTAAATTAGTTTCAGCAACATTTTATTTTGCTCTCTGAACTAAGACTCCTAAAAACTTTACACAGGCCCTCTACAGGGTCATCATACAGTACGAACTTCTGATTATAAGAATAAAATATAATTTTCTTCAGGCTCAAGTACGAATTCATGCAAGAAAAATATGTCTTTTAGGGTCTTTAGTAGTAAATTTGTTTCAGGTTTTCCAGTCCAATTTCCATACTAATTTTCGAGTAGAATAAGATTTTCTTGGGGGGAAAATTACAGTATTGTTTAAGTTCAAACCAATCGAGTATGGTCAGATATCATTGTTTATGTTAGGCCGAAAGAGAAAAAATCACGTTGTTAATACCGATTTAAATAGAGAAGTAAAATATTCAGAAAGGATTCCAATAAACTAATGAACAATTAGATTTCGTGTTAATATTTTCCGTTGCCAAGATAGAATTTTGAACCTTCAAATTGATGATCACAAAAAGAAAAAAGACATCTACCAGTCCACAACTAACTCTCTTTGCAATTCCTTAATGTTTTTGTTATCTGCTACTTCAGATCTCCCTTGCATGTGTAAGGTCATTCAGGTTTTCACAAGTATATTATCATTATTCAGACACAGGATGCACAAGACTGCTAATAATTTGGTTGCAAATTGCTTTTTTTTAGAAATGTACACAGTGACCAGCCCATTGGAATATTGTTCAAGAAACAATGTATGGAAACGACATCCTTAAAGTTAATGATCCCCTGTAACTTAAGTTAATAAACGAAGAAACAATGGCAAACAAAACATTAAATTTAATGCTCCATTTGGATAAATGGATTTGAAATCATTGGATTTGGTTTGAGTGACTTGAGTCTTAAGGAGTGTTACTTAAATTTAAATTTTGATGATTTAAACTTATATTTCTAATGATAGATGGATGACTTTGAGAGGGTTATATCTGTGGATTGACATAACAAGGTGAAAGGAAGGATTTGAAATCCATGCTAAGAAAAATTATAATGAATTATATCTGTCCTATAACTATGCTCCTCTACTCTCTATACTCCTCCATGGTCCCCGGGTCCCTCATCCAACCCCAATAACTAACCCTGTCATATATTTGTGATTTCCACATCCCTTCACTTCAAATTCAATCATTTATTCAAACAAAGGCTAAGTGGAATTCATGCAAGTTGTAGCTCAAGTGGTATCTCAAGCCTGCCCCAAAGACAGAGGTGCAAGGCGTGTCATACCTATTGGTGGTGGTGATGGTTGGGGGGGGGGGGGGGGGGTTATGGGATACAATTGACTGGATCATTCAGAATAGATGGCCAGAGAGCCAAGAGCTCAAGCATAACAGAAAATTGTGTGCCGGCACAGCCAATATACCCTTAACACCAAATCCTGCAGAGCTTCCCTAACTCATTTCACAGGTGTCAGCAACTATGATTCCTGGTGCTCAGCATATCTTCTAGCCAAATTAGAGGCTCATGTGGATAAAGAAATTTGCAAGACAAACAAGAAGCTAAAAATAATCAATTCAGAAACAAGCACAGGTTAAGCAAATTAGATATCACAGAATACCTACCAAAAAAAGAAGAAGAACCAGATATTCCAAAATTGTTCTTGTTAACTATGCAAATGCAATCATTTTTGCCTGGTATGGCATATTGGCGAGTCAATTTCTCAAACCTTAAATGGGGGAATCAACATATAATTAAGCAACTGTGAATATATCAGAAACATATTATATTATTAGTTTCCAAAATTATAACTTGTAACGATACATTAAATCTTTTTTAGGTTTTTATATATAACAGCAAATTCAGCCTTCTTATTTTATGACGTAGAAATATATGCATATAACCCTCAAATATGAAAGTACACATTACTATCCTAACAAGAGTCAGAAAGTTATGAGCCTTCCTATACGTAATAAAATTACAATGGTAGGAATTAATGAAATCCAGAAAATTAGTATTTCACAAACATTTATGAAATGACATTGGTAAAAACACTCAACATAACTATACAAGTCACAAAAAAAAAACCTAAGGGCACAATACATATTTTCTTTATATTTGTTATTCACAGACTGGCCGCCAAAAAAAAAAAAACTAACTTCAGAAATCAAGAAAAAGGTTAATGCTCGTTCCAGGGTAAAATTGGTTCCAGATAGACAAGACACCTCCTGATAGCCATCACTCCAATTTAGCCATGACACGATAAAAGGGAAGAACACATTTAGGATTTGAAACCTTCGTTTCTGTGCATCTCTACATTCTCTGTCACTTCTTGGGGTGAAGCCTCCAACATTTCCAACCCAAGATCTCGACCATGAAAGTTATCAAGAACAATGGTGACTTTTCTTTTAAGCAGGAAGGAAGTGCCCCCATAAAGAATGACAAGGCCTCATGATGCAATCTCATAGCACCAGAACAAGGGCAGGGAGCAGCTACTCCCCAGCAAGAGGAGGCTTGAACTGAGAAATAGTGCAAGGAGACCAAAGATGGCAGCAAAGATAAGATTGAGAATGGATAGACACTGTCCTCCACCTGCATAACTTATGAAAAGGTAAAACAAACAAAGAGGATAGGAAGTTCATTTTCACAGTTTGAATGAAAGGGCTTTCCACTTGAAACACAGAGAGTAAAGATTAAAAGAAGGTCAGGTTAGTATGTAGCATGTCAGCTGGAGAGATGACGTTCAATTGGACTAAAGTAATCAAGGGAACATAGACTCAGCCACAGCCTTCACATTGATATTTTTAGTCTTCGAAAAGTATAGAAGTTGATAAATATTTAAAATCTATACAAGTCCTAATGGAATTTTAGAATTAATTTTTCAATTAAAGCTCCATCTGTTTGGAAATTTGTGCTTACTACCTTTTGGGTTTTGTTGGCATTGCCATTCAGACTAACACCATTTCTTCCATGGCCATTAATTGGACACAACTCATTCTTCATGAGGAGACAGTGGCACTTGTGTAAGACACTAGAAAGTCAAATATACATTTATTGCATTACAATTAAACGAATAACAATGATGTATTTATTACAAACAAAATTTATTGCTAGAAAAAAAATGAGATTGTTTTGGAGAAGCAAGACCAAAGAAGAACTAACAAGACAGAAACGAACTACACTCACCGCAATCAACAATTTGAGAACAGTACAGGAGATAAACTGGGAAAAAGCTTTAAGAAAGATCTCAAGAGGCTGTAACCTCTTGGCTAAAGAAATAAGCTTCCAAATTGAATGATCAGGTAATACAGTGGGAGCTATGAAGACAACCGTACAAAATTAACGAAATCACTCTGCAAATACTGATGGAAACTCCATGGATCCCTAACCCTCTATTCACCCAATGGATCACTTAAGCAGAGTCCCCCTCACCACAATGTTGGCTATGTTACTTGAATAATAACTTTTAGATTCCTTAAAAACTAATAAGAGAACAAGAAGCTCTAGTTTAGTGGTTTGTGGGAAAAACCATATCATCTGGTTAAACAAAGTAAATATAGTATCAATTTCATAATCTTTTGAAGAACAATGGGAGCGTTCCAAATCTCATTCCAAGAAAAAGTACTAATAGACGCAGAGTTGGTCAATCATACCAATAGACGCAGAGTTGGACAGTCACATTTTTGGAAACGGAGACCCTATCTTGACCCAAAACCGCGAGACGAACAATACTCATTGCTCTGCCATGACCGAAGCTGCCCGGGGCCAAACGATTTCGTTTAGGCCTCCAATTTGACTTTTTTTGCCATTTATAGTAACTTTTGATTTTGTAATTACTTTGTTTAGGGAAGTCTGAATTAACTTTTGCTTGCGTCTATAATTTCCTAGTTTGATATGGTTTCTAGTTTTCTAAAAAGCCCCAATTTTTATTAATTTTGAATTTTTCCTACTTTTCAGAATTATTCTAGTTTTCTAATTGTAATAGAATTAGTATAAGGAATTAGTAAATTCATATTCAAATTAGTAATAGTCTTAGCCTATATATATGATGTAAAGCAGTCTTTACTATTCAGATTATCAATAATATATTTCTGTTTAAAAATTTGAAATTTGTTCTCTTTAGGTGAGGAGTCCCCTCTATTATTGGTTACTAAGGAATTTAATGTGTTTGATTCTCCTTCACGTTCCGCACTGCGTTACATGAAGCCACATATTGCCAATTGAATATCGACATCAAATCAACATAATGAATAAAATGCTTTGTTTATTAAAAATTCAACAATGCAAGATGCACATATAGAGTACATACTATACTTTCTATCAAACAGAAAAAGAATGGGTTCACACACACATAAACGTATGTATTGTTATTCACCATTTTATTTGTAAAGAATAAAGAACTTGAAACCAAAAATGAGTACATCTATGAGAAAGAGAATGCTAAGCCCATATCCTCAACCTGCTCCAGCAGGGAAAAAAATGTGGATTAAATAGTATATTTTGCCTCCTTCAATCTAATTATGATGGTGAATCCACTCTCTTCGAGGGCCAAAGTAGGGTGGAATTTAGGCTCAATGTAGCAGGGCCTAAGGTAGTATACCATTGGTGTATTTATTCCTTTCTTCCCTCCACCTGGCCATCCCAATCTCCTATCTACCTCCCCCCTCTTCACCCCCACCCAAAAAAAATAAAAAAAAATGCATACATTAAATATAACTAGGGACAGCAACCATTAAATTCATGCACAACCCCAAATAACATTTTAGCCACTCAGAATGAATAATTAGAGAGTAGTTATGGATCATAGTACAATACTTACCCCTTTTTGAAGCACAGCAGTTATTTTCAACTACCTTTAAGCATCCATGTCTAGCTGGAGCAGAATAAGCGACAGTAATTCCTGTGGCAGGATTAAATCCGTGAATGGTTGAATGTACACAACATGAAAAGAAAAGCAACAAAAAAAGAGAGGCGAAAGGAAAATTTTCCTATAGTTAAGGGAAACTCTAAGAAAACTAAGCTTGTCTAAGATACTTCTTTTCTACTTGATTCTGAATTTCAGTCTAAACTGGATGTGATATTACTGATACTGTATGCCCTGAATGATACTTGAAAAGATCAGTCAATACTTTGAAGTTCAAACCTGTGTAAACTGCAAACTATAACTTCAAAAGAATGCATTTAATTTTCTTGCCACCACTCTTATCTTAATATCCTCATTCAGCATACGTAGATATTATAGAGATCAAGTTTCTTGATTTCTAGAGTGATGTACAACAGTATATGGTTGGCCACTTGACCCTATAATCATTTTTTTGTCATTTGGCCCAATAATCATCTTATATATTTTTCTTTTTCATTTGGAATAGCACGGGCTTTTCCACCATTTCCACAACCCTTCGTTCTCCCTTTATAGTGCTCAAAATGTGATGATGTTTACTTCTCCACGCCCCCATCAACTGTGGATCATATACATATGACTTCAGATAGTTTTGAAAGAACAGTGACATCTTACCATTACAGTGCACGCCGAAATTCAGATACTATTTGCACAATTAAACACTGCCTCACTTGTGCATAACGTAATGATGTTCCATGTATAAAAATACTACCATTTAAACATAAACGTTTTCCAAGAACATTATAAGAAAAAAAAAAATGGAGGACAGCAATCATGAAATGAACTTCTTCAAAGAGGATCACCAGGTTTCTGTTAAGTTGTCATATAAAAAAATGATGGGTGAGTTTATTTCGGCAATGGCCATGCAAGGCCCATATAATTGTGAATTTGATATGGAGGAACAAGTTAACTTAAGTAGGTGCCAATGCACGCATTTTCTTTATGTAAATATATTTTTCATTCATTAAATTTGATTGAAATGCTTCTTTTTCTAACTTGTTTTCTTTTTCTTATTTCCAAATTAATAACAGAGTAAATTAGCTCCAGTACACGGGTCTAAGCTTCATAAATACAGTAATCCATCGTTTCACTTAAAATTTATAACTTTCAACTTTGCCCCATACCCTACAATTATAGAGTGTGAATGGTTCATCTGATTGCAAAGGATGCTAGGAGCCATAGGAAAATTAAAGAAAACTCGAACCCTTGCAATAGTTAAACCAACACCAACCTGATTTTTTTTTTTTTCATTTCAATTCCTTTTACTGCAGTTTCTTGGCAATCAAACTGAGCTTGCTGTATTCACACATATTAACACAACATATATATATATATATATATATATTCTCCCAAACACAAATATAAAGGCATACAAGTACTAAAATCAAAATAGTCTCACCTGCAAAAAGGTAGGTAACCGATGACAAGAAAATGATCGATGAAGGGACAAGCACAACCATCAAGTAGTAATCCGAGGCCTGCTGCTCCGTTATATAAATTGATTCATCACCAAAGTTCCCGGTCACGTTAATGAACGGCTGGGCCCACCGGTCTAGCAAAAGGTCGGTTAGAGCCGTTAGCCGGGAACACAATGGCCAAGCTGACGGTGACGGAGACGATGACGGTGAGAGAGAGAAGTGATATAGTGGCCGTCAAAAGAGGCCACTGCAAGCGAGTCCAAGATTTTTCTTCCTCCCGGAGCTTGTCGTAGTCGCGCTTCGGCATGAACGCCTGGCGAAGAGAGTCGACAATGATGTCCATTGACGGTCCCTAATCAGAGCCTCATGGATTGAGAATTGAGAGTGTGGGTTTAAGAACAGAGTAGAGGTTGTTGACAGACGTTTGAAGCCAGATTTTATATATATATATATATATATATATATATATATATATATATATATATATAAATTAAATCTTTTGGTAAGCGACTTTACTCATTCAAAACGACATCGTTCTACCTCTCCTTCTTCTCTTCTCTTCCAAGGCGTTTTTCTGTATATTTTAGGGCTTTTTATACTTGCATTTGCCCTCCATGAGAAATTGAACTTCCATGTATTTGGTGGTAAGAACTGGTTAAGGAACTTGGCTTCACTGTGAAACGATTCCAAACTCCAATCCCGTTGCCGGTACGGTGTTTTAGTCCCTTCTAATCGGTTCCTATTTTGATTTTCAAAACGGATTGATTGTAGTGTATATTTAGTTGTGTGTGTGTCTATATATATATATATATATATATATCCAGACTACAAGTCTACAAGTGGATAAAAAAACACACTGTAATCAACAATCATGTCCACAGTCTAAAATAAAAGGCACATTTTTATCTTCATTTTTCTTTCTTTCCAATCATGCCTCGTTGAGTTGAGTATTTTCAAATGATGCTTCAAACCACAACTAAAATAAAAAGAGCTTCTCTTTCTCAATATGTACTACTGTCTTCCCTTATCAATCCCACCGTCTTCTTGGATTTATCATCCACTATTCAGTTCCAATCCCCATATCACTCACTGTCATCAACAGTCCATAGAACCCTTCCTCCTTCTCCTAAACTGCGTGCCAATCCAACCCATCTATCATTCGACTATGCCTCTGTCCTCCAATCTTGCATCGCTCGAAGAGCAATCGAACCTGGAAGGCAGCTGCATGCCCACCTCTGCCTTACTGGCCTGGGATATGATACCTATTTAGCCACCAAACTTGTTAATTTGTATTGTGTCTGCAACTCTGTTTCGAATGCCCACCTTCTATTTGATAGAATTCCCAAGGATAATATCTTCCTTTGGAATGTTTTGATTCGTGGGTATGCCTGGAATGGACCCTATGAGGTTGCAATCTCGCTTTACTACAGAATGCTTGATTATGGCCTTATTCCGGATAATTTTACATTCCCATTTGTCCTTAAGGCATGCTCAGCACTCTCTGCAAACGGGGTGGGGAGGGACGTTCATGAGCATGTGATACGTTCTGGGTGGGAAATGGATGTCTTTGTGGGTGCAGCCCTTATTGATATGTATGCAAAATGTGGTTGTGTCAGTAGTTCTCGTCAAGTATTTGACAAGATTCTGGTTAGGGATGTTGTACTGTGGAATTCTATGCTTGCTGCTTACTCCCAAAATGGGCACCCAGAGGAGTGCTTATCGCTATGTACGGAGATGGCATCAGCAGGTTTGAGACCCACCGTTGCAACTCTTGTCACTGCTATCTCCGCCTCGGCTGACATAGCTGCCCTTCAACAAGGGAGGGAGCTTCACGGGTTTGGTTGGAGACACGGCTTTGAATCCCAAGACAAGGTGAAAACTGCCCTGGTAGATATGTATGCCAAGAGTGGTTCTGTAAAGGTTGCTCGGAATTTGTTTGAGCGACTAGTGGAGAAAAGGGTTGTATCTTGGAATGCTATGATTACTGGGTATGCAATGCATGGTCATACAATTGAAGCACTTGATTTGTTTGAGCAGATGCTTGGAGAAGCTTGCCCGGATCACATAACTTTTGTGGGTGTTCTATCAGCTTGCAACCATGGTGGTTTGCTGGATGAAGGGCTGAAGTTCTTTGAATCAATGACGAGGGATTACCACATTGAACCAACAGTTCAGCACTATACATGCATGGTTGATCTCCTTGGCCATTGCAGTCGATTAGGTGAGGCTTACAAGCTTATAATGCAGATGAAAGTGATGCCAGATTCTGGTGTATGGGGTGCTTTACTCAACTCATGCAAAATCCACGGTCATGTGGAGTTAGGGGAGCAAGCTTTAGAAAGGCTGATTGAGCTTGAACCTGACGATGCAGGAAATTACGTGATTTTATCAAACATTTATGCTCAAGCCGGGAAGTGGGAAGGAGTTGCAAGGCTGAGAAAACTAATGACAGATAATGGACTAAAGAAAAGCATTGCTTGTAGCTGGATTGAAGTGAAAAATAAAGTCCATGCATTTCTTTCTGGAGATACTTCTCATCCTATGTCTGATGAGATTTATGCAGAGTTAGAAAGGGTAGGAGGGTTGATGACAGAGGCTGGCTATGTCCCAAATACTTCACCTGTTTTCCATGACGTGGAGGATGATGAGAAAACTAGAATGGTTTGCAGTCACAGTGAGAGGCTAGCGATTGCATTTGGACTCATTAGCACACCCCTGGGGACCAGGCTTTTGGTAACCAAGAACCTTCGGGTTTGCGAGGACTGCCATGTTGCCATAAAGTTTATCTCAAAAATTACGCAAAGAGAAATCACCATAAGAGATGTCAATCGTTACCATCATTTTAGAGATGGCATGTGTTCTTGTGGTGATTATTGGTGAGTGGAACAAGAAGGCAGAGTATAATTCGGGATGCAAAGCATTCTTAATGTGGAATTATGCCAGAATACTTCCCAGAATTTTGCAAATAATTAAAACTTTTAGCAATATCGTGACAACAGAACTGTAGGATTCTGTACCTGGAGTTTATGAAAGTGATATAAGGTCCCATCCCTTTCCTCTGATGACTTGGATGGCACAATAGGCTTGACATATATTCTTCGCCTGCATTTTCATGGCAATACACAGAATAGTATAATTATCAACAATCTGGTTCACTTCATCTACCTATGAGACACAGAGACGAGGAATTTCTTTTGGCCCTTCACAGTGGTTCCTCTTTTATGGTTTTGTTAGCTAATGGCTGGATCAGGTATACCTTGTATGCGTTCTTTTTACCCTTATTTTCTTGTAATTTTTTATTCCTAGTTGTCTAAACTGTACTCAAAACTTATAAGCTTTCAACATTGATTCATTGAAGCAATTTGATTTCTTTTTTGGTTAATGGAGCATGATCACCGGCTATGTTTGGCTGGACATTGCACATTTGACAAACAATGAGAAATGGTAGTAATGAGGCAACCAGAAAAGGGAACACAAAAGAAATTATTTATAAACAAAGAATGTTGATGTTTTGATCTAAAATGAGTATTTTGTAACTTAGAAGATTACCATTATGTTCACAATAACAAGTTAAAACTAATGATAAATGTAGAAGAAATGGATTAGGTATGGTTTGAAAATCAAATAATTTATTTTTTTCCTATTTGAATACCATTGTTACAAAATCTATGTTGAGCCATTTTGGTAAAAGTTTTAAGAAATTTCCTAAAATTCTTAAAAAAAATGTTTTCAAAATTCTGGAAAAAAAATATAAGGAACTATATAGAAGTTTTAAAGAGATGTCAGAAAACTTACAAGAAACTATATATATTTTTTATTTTCTTTTAATTTTTTTCAACAATAATTCATGACTTTTCTCATAAATTCCACAATTATTTTACAGCATTAATATTTTACCATATCATATTGGTGTTCTATCATTATTATACTTTTACATATTGTAAGAGTGTGATTGCTTGTAGGGCAAAGGCTTGAAGAAAAATGGAAGTCTTCTATCTCTCATCCTGGCCCACTTTTTGAAGGACATGATTTTGTGAACTTGGAAGGAAATATCTTTTGTCCCTTTCTCCTTTCAACTCTTATTTCTTCATTCAATATTTCCTCTAGTCAAATATAACATGGAAAACAGGGGGGAGGACAAAAGGGTATTTTGCGGTATCATCCATGCTAACTTACCATCCACCTATTTATCATTTATGGTGAAGAAAAGACACAGTTTAGGTACATTTGTCGGCACCCACATTAACTATATATATATATATATATATATATATAATGGGTGTGAGCCAGCGGGTCTCCTTACATGTACACTTATACTCCAAATAATGTACCTTTAATTGTTAAATAAATATATATTTTTTGAAGTGCATGTAATTTATAAAGAAGTGTGATTTGAAAATAACTTTGCCCTGTATATACACTCACATACAAAGATATATATATATATATATATATATATATATATTCAAAATCAAACAGCCACTTGCAATTTTGCACTGTTAAAGGAAATGAAAAACCTGTTTCTTCACTTACAGACTGCATTAATTGAGTTGTAATGTCAAAACTTTCAAATTTTCAGTTGTTTTTGTATCATTTAAATCTTAATTTTATATGATGCTAGAATTTGGCAATGCATATATATTATTTTCAAGACACATTTGGCAAAAAAATTGATTTCATAAAATCCACACATAATATTGTTTTCTAAAATACATTTATGTATTGAAAATTAATTTGCACTTAAATACACCATTTATTTCTTTACAAATGCATTGGCCTTTTTGAAAAAAAACAAATTAATACAAAAAAATGCTTTTAAAAATTTAATTAAATAATTACAAAAATAAATATATAAAAATGAATTTAATGCTGAGTATCTCTCTTCATAATCTATGTTCATTACTTGACTCAAGGTTCATAGGTAATTCTTCTCCTAAAATATTGTAGTTCCATTTTTTGTATAAAATGGTAAGAGTGTCCACATTTTATTTGTCACAACTCACAATTGATATTGTTGTTGTTGTGTAATTTTTCTTTCTGTTTTTTTTTTTTTAAATACAAAAACTTAGTTCAACTATATTATTCTGACGGTGTCGTTTCACCCGCCGTTCCCAATAAAAACCATCGCGGTGGAACGGAACGTATCGACCTCAAGGCCGAACCGTTTAGTTCAACTAAATTATTCTGACGGTGTCGTTTCACCCGCCGTTCCCAATAAAAACCATCGCGGTGGAACGGAACGTATCGACCCAGAAGGCTGAACCGTTGTTCATTTAATCCGAAACATCAATCGATCTCTTCTTAACTCCTCCTCAGCATCTTCCTCTAATCCTGGGGGCAGTGCAGAATCTCTGTCCTCAATCTCCATGTTCATGGACACACAAATCGTGTGATTCGCAAGCTCGTTACTGTACTTTACCGCCTCCAATCAGGTCATCACCAAGGTTCAATTATCAAATTTGCTTTAAATTCAATTATCTCTTTACATTAAATATGTACATATATATATATATATATGTATGTGTGTGTGTGCGTGGATATATGATATCTTAAATTCCTGTCTATCTGTTTGTACAATTACAATTCAGATCTTTGATTTCGTTTCGGCCGTCTCATTATTGATTCTCTGTTCACCAATGCTTGATTGTGTTTTCTTGTGTCTTTAAATGAGCTGAGCATCGAGCGTTCTATTCCGTGTCGATCTGATGATACATTAGCAGTCTTGTAATCATTTTTGATAGGCAGTCCGTTATTTTTGTTACTCTTTGTTGATTTTGTAGGGTTCGTGATGCGTGTGATCTGGGAGGGTTGAATCTTGGATAGAGCTTCTTTGAATTGGTTGTAGAAGATGGCGTGGTTTAGTGGGAAAGTCTCCTTGGGGAACTTTCCGGATCTCGCTGGGGCAGTGACTAAGATCAGCGAGAGCGTAAAAAATATCGAGAAGAATTTCGATAGCGCTCTTGGTTTTGAGGAGAAGTCTGATTCCGGCAGCAATGATGGTATTTCTATATTTTTCATATTCTTTTCTGTCTCCCTCCCACTCTCTCTCTCTCTCTCTCTCTCTCTCTCTCTATATATATATATATATATATATATATATATTGGTACATCTATGAGTGCGTGTATAAACAGCAATGAACTTAACTTAAAACTTCGATATAAGGTCGATTCTCTTTCGCCAATTACTAGAATTAGCTACAAGTTGAATTGGGAAGATAAAATTAACTTTGTCTGCTTTCTGGCTGCAGCCTTTAGACTATCATGGTTGCTTGTGAAACTTAAAAATGGAGCAGCTGAAAGAGGGCTGTTTCTGAAAATCTAATCATGTTGATTATAGCTAGTCTGATTAGCATGCTTGTTGTATGAATTGGACTGGCCTTGCCAAATTGGCTCTAAAAGTTTTTATTCACCCAACTTTTCTAAATGCTCATACCCCGGAACTTTCGAAATCATTGATAGTTTTGATCAGTAGTTCAATGAGATTATTGCTAGTTGGGGTCCTTGACTGTGAATTTGCAGCTGTACAGCACATTTATAATTGTAGAGACAGCAGTTCATATTTGAGACACCTTTTTTGCTGAAATAATCTTAAGGAGTGTTTATGATGCTCTGTTACATGCTTGCATCCACCAATCACATGTGGTGCCATTGTGGGGTGTGACTATCTTTGTAGGCATGGGATTTAACTACTTCATGAATCCTGAGATAGACAGCCAAAGTTAACTTGTTGAAGCATCCAAACTTTTATGTTAGCTACCCTAGTGTAAAATAAATTCTTTACAACTTATGTAACATAGTGGGTCAAGTACAGATACTGCACTTATATTAAAAATAACAATGTAAAAGATGTTGGACCCTATGTATATAGTTGTCATGTTACATGTGTACATCACATGCACTGTCATTGTCTATGTATTACGGTTTGTAGTCTATGCCTATGGAGTAGTGAAAAATTGACTAGCTAATTAAATTGTTCTTGCACAATTTCTTTGCTGCTATCGCTTCCTACAATCCTGTAAATCACCATGAAGTGGCTTAGTTACAAAAATTATTAAAAAGTGGAGTGTGCTCTTTCAAAGGTTTAAGCCTTTCCGAGATTTCAAACACTGTCAATGTCATCAAATAACTTAGTACTATCCAGTAATTCTAACCTGTTTGCCAAGCCTCTCTCTCTCTCTCTCTCTCTCTCCTACTTCTTCTTCTTCTTTTTAAATATCATTTAGTTAGTTTCATTTAAAAAAATTAGGATCAAAACTTATAACCATTACTTCCTTGTAAAGTTGGGTTTGCCCTTCTCAGGCGCCCTCTTTAATGAAATATACTGTATTGATAAAAAAAATTGATTTTGGACTAATTTTGATTTTTAATCACCTGTATGAAATCAGCTTCTGGGTTATGGCCTTCAGCTACAGACAGGAAAGCACTATTTGAACCTGTTATGGCTTTTATGGGCCAAAAGGGTGGGGAAAGCACAGTTGAATCATTTGAAAAACCTGAATCCTCAAAGCCTCCGTCTTCTATCGAGGAAAATGAGATGGCTGAGACTGATAGGTCGGCAAATTCTCCCGTCAAACAAACCACACCAGCTGAAGATGCCAACAAAGAAACAGAGAAAGATCATGTGATTCCAGACACTGCAGAGGGAACAAATTTTGCAGTTGCAGAGGGGACGAATAATGTTATTGCAGACCCTGATAAAGCTGAATCCGATTCACAACCTGTGTCTGTTGAAAAATCTGAACACAATATTGAGCACATTGAGGAATCAGATTCCTTAAACCATATACAACACAAGAGCTTAGAAATGGTGGGATCCTCTGAAAATTTAGAGTCAGTGGAAGCAAAGTCATTAACTAATGAAGTAGATCAAGTTGAGGGTAGTGTCCCTGTGCTGCAAGAATCACATGATGTTTTTGATTTGCATGAGAGCACAAATGAACAGAAGATGCAAGAAGAAGAGATTGTAGAGAAAGTTTCTCCAGTTCGAACTGAGGATACATTAAGTGATATACAAGCTGGAATTGTGACAGAGACTGGTTCAAATTCTGCTGCTTCCGAAGAGACTGAAAATGCTGAGGAATGTTCAAAAAATGACTTGCCACGTGTACTACATTCAGATGTGGCTTCGGAGATAGTTTCTGAATTGGTTTCTCATGAAAATAATGCAATTGTTAAAGCAATTGAAGTGAACCAGCAAGCCAATGATTATGAAATTGACATCAAAGAACAACGCATGAGTTCAGGAAGCAATGCATCCGACATTGCAGATTCCTTGGTTGAACTAGAGAAGGTGAAGAGGGAGATGAAAATGATGGAAGCTGCACTACAGGGAGCTGCTAGACAAGCTCAGGTACATAAGAGATATACATAGAGGAGCTATGTCTCATATCTTCCTAACACATGAACACTTACAACCCCCTTTCCAGCTCCTTAAAAAATCAGCTATAGACCCAAGCATAACCTAATTGATCCCAAAAATGGACTGCAATAAAGACCAAGCTCCCTAGAGACTGCAAAACAGTAGCAAATGACACGGTGATTCTTCATCTTGCTTGCACAAACAACACTTATTAGCCATCGTAAATCCTCTTCTCTTCAAATTATCTGTGGTTAAATAGCGTCCCACACAAAAAACCACTTTGAAGTGATTGGAGTCCAATAACAACGTTATTCTAAAAGAGAAATAATGCATATAAGTTTTGTCTATATAGCATTTCTTGATAGGGAATTTGAGTTTTACTGAGGTTTGAGAGTTTGTTTAGACAAATTTTAATTGAGCTGATTTGAGTCTTATTTTATAGAAAAGCTGTATTTAGTTTTCCATATTCTTATTCCTCTTCTTTTTTTCATTTTGTCAGAAGACTGGAAGTTCAAATAGATGAAATGAATGCAAATCTGTATAATTAAGTGGACGATTTAAGTTACGGATGTTATTTGGGGAACTGTAATTGGATTTTTGTTTTTTGAACATGAAAGGAAACATTTGGTATTTTTGGTATTGCATTTTCTTTCCCAGAAGTAATCCATTACTTACTTGTTAAAGGCCTGTTCCGTCTCACTTAAATTACTCACAAACACATGTATTCTTTTCTGTCTCCTCCTTTCTTCAGAACAACTCTAAGCAGTAAGCACTAGACTGACAACTTCCTTAGTGATCACAGTAATAGAGTTTTAATAATCATTTTCATTCAGCAACTGAATGACGGTTCAAAATGTTTTTATATATTCACATAAGTGATGTTCAATTAACATTTGTTATCCTTAAGATTGAAACTGTTGATGATGCTGCTAAATCTGTGAATGTAGAGTGCCCATTTGCATGCCTTTACTCTCTCTCTCTCTCTGCTTTGTTCAGGGCATGATACAAAACCTTTTTTTTGATAAGTAAAAGTATTATTAACAAAGTTGCCCAAGGTGGAGAACCTGTATACAAAGGGAATCCAGCTCACAAAAATTACAGTTGTAATTCCCCCAAAAAGACTACAAAAGAAGTTATATACAAAGGGAAAGCTTTTTTCAACCAAAAGTGAAGCATCCTCAAAAAATTGTCCTTAAATCTACTAGGGGATAATTCATTCCCCTAAAAAATCCTCTTGTTCCTCTCCCTCCACAAGCACCATAAAAAGACATAGTGGGGCCATGCACCAGACCCTCCTCAAAACCTTTCTAACACTACAACCAACCCTACATGAACAAAAGGTCTTTAACAGTGCAGGGCATAACCCATCTGTAACTGAACAAGGAGAAGATAAGATTCCATGCATCCCAAGACATTTTGTAATGAAGAAGGAGATGGTTAATTGATTTGGACTCCTTTTGACATAGGCTACATCTACTAGTCAACCGGAAACCTTGCCACTTGGGGACCCTGACATGCCACATTTTATTTCTTACTTTTCTTGAGTGTAAAATGGTTGTAAAGCTTTGTCACTACCAAAAGTTAGTAAAATTTCAATATTTCAGTTCAATTAAATAGAAGATAAATTATTTATCAAAAAAATTAAATAGAAGATTAATTGAAATATGGAAGGTCCTTTTATTTGTTTACTATGGAAGTCTAAACCATTGACCAGAGAATAGTAATTTATTCTTTTTTTTTTTTGGCTGGCTTTTTGAATTTGTTTCAAACGTAGCCATTTATATATATATTTGTTTGCACCTCATTTTACCGGTATAACTGCATGTTTTGGCTCTTCTTATCATTGTTACATGTTTCCTTTTTTGCATCCTAAGGAGACACATTTATACTTCTTTATTGAATTTATGGATTTCAGATTTCTTATAATCCATTCATTTTGGTGTCTTCTCTTCAGGCAAAAGCTGATGATATTGCAAAGTTGATGAATGAAAATGAGCTGCTAAAGGTTGTAATTGAGGATTTGAGGGTAAGCATGGTTTTAAGTTATTTTTCCTTACCAAATATTTTGGGTTGTATGTGGAATGTGGATTAATATGAACTAACGGACAGTAAACAATTGTTATATTATTTATCTTTCCTATCTGATATGTGCTTGGTTTACTTTTATCTCTCACATTAACGCATTTCTATCTATTATTTTGATGTTTTATTTTCATTTTTCTTTATGTTCCCTAAATCATTTGCACTAAATTGCATAATAAATATAACCTTTTAATCTTTATAATATTACTTTGAATATTGGAATTAATTATAAAAGAAAAATAAGGGTATATAAGAGAGACAAGAAGTGCACTCAAGGAAGGGAATCTTGGGGAAGAAGTGAAGCACAAGCAAGTTATAAACTACAACTTAAATGAAATAACATTGGATTGATGACTCCGTGTAGAGGATTTGTTTTTTATAAGTGTAAGTTATATTAAAGGTGCCCCGCAGGGGGGGGGGGGGGGGGTGGCACCCGAATACAAAAGAAAGAGACCAGATCAATCTCAAGTCACTCAAAAAATTTACAAAGTTATCCACTGAAGGATTACACCTCCCATTAATCCATACATACAATGTATACAAAAATATGCTCCTAACTCTGTAGGGGGCAGCTTCTACCCCCTAAAAAATCCTTCTACTTCTTTCCTTCCATATACACCAAAAAGGCATAGAGGGACCACATCCCATACTTTGCATAAATGCTGCCTTTTACACCCTTCCTACAGCTTGCTTGCAAACAAAGGATATGGTTACACATGTTCATGTATACACCAGTGTCCTATGCATCACTCCATGAAAATTGCAGCATAACTAATGCAGTAATAAAAATGAAAATTGGTGAAAAGAATGTGAACTTCAGAGAAAGAAAGTCCAAACACTGGAACCTTAATGGATGTGCCCTTTGTTACAATTCTTTTCTCCGAGTCTCAAGTGGTAAGATGGCTGTGAATGGTGTATTTGATAGAGTGCAGTGATTTTTGTGGTGGTGTGTATAAAGGGTGCAAATGGTTTTCCTGACAACCTGTCTATGATGGATGGTGGCAGTGCTGATGAAAGTACAGTGACGGGAGCAGAGGCCCTTAGTCCTTCTGCTTATCTGCTCTCTTCCCGGGGGGACTCATTTTTTTTCAAGTAATTTGCAGGATGACTCGTATTGTCAAGTGAAATATAGAACATTTTCTGATGTTAGTTGTTATGGCTGTCATAAGTGAGATGGCTGGATGAACTTACCGAACTGTTGAGCAGTCGGAAGTAATCAAGAAGGAGAAGAAGTATTTTCCTTTCACTATTGTCATTGTTACTTGAAAAGAAGCAAGATAAGATGATGACTCTACTTATCAAAAAAAAAAAAAAAAAGACGATGATTCTATTCAATTTCAAAATAAGTGGGAGATTCTTCTGAAATCTTGTTATGGCAGCCTAAAAAATAATAACGGCTAATTGTTTATCCATGTGTAAGATGGTATGCACATCCATTTAACCCCATGGAATTAATTGTTCAGTTAGTTGCTATTTGAGAAACCACCTTAAGGTGCAGTAAAATACTAAAATATGATCCTTTATTTTTTGATAAGTAAAAGATGATCAAGCATGCATTGAAAATCCTTTATATTTTAATAACTAAAGCATTTGCCTAGTTTGATTATTTTTAATAGGAATTCGGGCAACAGATTTTAACAATTTGGAGCTGGAATGTTTGGGTGGATTCCTATATGATCTTATTTTGGGTTTAAGCCATGTGACAATTATAAATGTGTGAGAGGTTTTAGAAGCAGGATTTATTATGATGTATTGTCGTGTTCGGTATATAATAGCAACAGATGCGGAAATTTGGGTATGTTTGAGAGTTTTGTGGAATCTAGCATGTTTGCCATTTATTTTGTGGGTTGTAGCAAAGTTGAAGCTCTAAGAGACCTAGAACTGCAAATGAACCGGAATGTTTTTGACCAGCTCAGGCTTAGCATTTAGAGGCTCGTTCTAGTTTGTTCGTGTACCAAATGAGCCTAGCTTGAGCTCAACTTTGAAGCACCTGAGCTGGCATAAGCTTGGCTTGTGTTGGCTCATGAACTAGGAGTTATGGTGGCAAATATGTTATTATTTTGGTCCAAGATGGCTAATTGTTTTTAATGTCTTTTAATATAATCGAAAAACTTGTCTCTTGTATGGCACACTTGTAATTATCTGTATTTTTTATGACTTTTTTTTTTTTGCAACATCTTTTAATATAATGAGAAAACCCTGCAAAGACAAATGCTGACATCATGTCACCTTTTCTACCATATGAAATTTACATTTATATTTGTTTTTCTTATATGTGGTGTCATTGCCTTTCAGAATTTATAACTTTTCATCAAACAAAAAATAATAGTTGTATGATAAGATTACCGACAAGCTCTAGCTTGACTAGTACTTCCTCCACCTCTCCATGTGGGAGGTTGAGAGTGCAAGCCCCCGTAGTGGCAATCTGCGTGATTTACCTTTAACAAAAAAATAGTTGTATAGATAAATTAGCCCTTTGTGTACTCATTTGGCTGTAAACGAGCCAAGCTTGAACAGCCTATCTTGTGATTTGTGTCTGAGCCAAGCTCCGAGATAGATCTCTTAGCTCATTATGAATCTGAATCAATTAAACTTGAACAACATGACACTTGGTCTGGGTTGACTCATTTTTCCCCTAGAGACACCGAACCTGTTAGACATACTTGCAATGCTTGTCTATGCAGAAAGAGTTAATGATTTAGGCAAAGCAACTTCGTATTGGGATGCTGTTAATTGCATCCTGTCCTCTCGTTTCTTAGGAAATGTTAAGACATAAGGTTGATAGCCATTCCACTATAAATGCTTTCATGGAATGCAATGATATCAAATGAGAAACAATTCTAGAAGAAGGTTGGCAGTTGCCTCTAATATATGCCTTCCCTTGACAACAGGAAATATTTTGGTCATGCTTGTGTTTGCAATTTTATATTCCCATGATGGTCTTGCTTTGCTAGCATTCAGGTTGAATCAACGATGTAATGTCAGCACGTTGCAAAGCAGTATTAATTTTAGCCTCTTTCTTTTTGGAGTTATATATTTGATGTGGTTAACACAGGAAAAATATTTATTGTTGGTCTTGTGTTTGTTCCGTAGAATCATGGTTTTTGCACCCAGTAGTCCGATCCTCAATGTTGTGCCATCTTATGAAAATTTCATTTGCTTGTTCCGTCTGTAACTTTTGGTTGTATTTCATTGTATGCTTCATTCCGGATGAAATCGTTAAGCCTTCAACTACTATGGATGAGCAAGCCTTACTTGTAATACCCATATCCCTCATCGGTTTGGTTTGGGAAGTTTGATTGGCATATAAAGAATGCCGCAAGCTTGCTACTAACAACTTAGGTTTAAGTTTTTGAGTCATAATGTTGTGGGCTCTCTTCAGGTTGTTGGGACAGTGGGGTTGAGGCATTACAAGTGGTATCAGAGCCGATCTTAGTCCCGTGACAGGCATCATGGCGGTGTGGTAGACTTGGGTCCTACATCGCCAGACAAGGAAAAGTTATTGGCCCTGTGCGACGAGGATGTCGCATAATTAAGGTGGAAAGTTGTAATTCCCTTATCCCTCATCGGTTAGGTGTGGGAAGTTTGATTGGCATATAAAGAACGCCACAAGCTTGTTATTAATAACTTGGGTTAAGCTTTTGAGCCTTTAGGTTGTTGGGACAATGCGCTTGGAGTGTTACATGACCTAATTCTCCTTTTTTGTTTTTATTTATTTTTTCACTTTCCTGTACATCCATCTGTAGCTGCATTGTTGGTTTATCCTATCCTACCCAAATAGGATTTGCATTTCCTTTTTTCTGAGTAATTACTTTTTTAACTGCTGAGAATTATTCAACAGAGAAAATCCAATGAAGCAGAAGTTGAGTCTCTCCGAGAGGAGTACCATCAAAAGGTAGCAGCTCTTGAAAGAAAGGTATGTCTTCTTCTACCATTTCTAGGTTTTATTTGCGCTGAAGTTCTTCTGAGCTCGACAAAGTAAGTTTGAAATTATATGATGAATTATTTTTTATTTAATCATTATGAGGGATTAGCTATGAATTTTCTGTTTTAATAGGAATATTTATTATATTCAAAACTCTATGGTTGATGTTTTAACTCTTGTGGTTGATCTTTAGTGATAATAATTGGAAACTGCTGATATAGCCAAAACTATTCTTCATAATATGGTCTGCAAACCTCTTTAAGGTTCTGACAAGTCTCTGCACCAATTACCACACGGCATCTATGTGATTAAAATAAGGGTTAAATTTGATTTGTCAATAGATTGTCTTCTAGGAATGTCTTTATAAGAATAAGGGCTGTCCTCATGGGTGGGCATAATTAAATTGGTTTTATAACGTATTAATTCTTTACATAGTTGATGGTTGGTCTTATGACTCTCATCTAACTATGAGAAGACGAGTCCAATTGGACAAAACCTTAGACCATGGATCTATTCTCCTACATGGGCCCATTACTTTAGTGGTTGATAAAGATTTTGTCAGTTAAGAATCAGTCCTTGTATATGTTGGAACTTTATCAAAAAAAAATTTGTGGTGTGACCATTCGTTTCTTTACAATTACAACCAAAAATTTTTACTAGCTTGTGTTAACTTTATATGGTGTTTGCTTCTATGGACACAAGTCTTGAAGAATGTTTTTTTAATGAATTCACTCTACTGATACGTGACCTTATAATCATTATCAGGTTTTCGAAAAGTATTGATTTTGTCAGTATTTAGGTTGCATAGTTTTTGTGTATATGCTTTTATGTATATGGAAAGGGTAGAATTTATCTTGTTCTTACTATTTTATTATTGTTTAATTGTTTTTGGAATGTATGGTTTTAGGTGTATGCTCTCACTAAGGAAAGGGATACACTACGTAGAGAGCAGAATAAGAAAAGTGATGCTGCTCTTCTTCTGAAAGAAAAAGATGAAATAATCAATCAAGTTATGGCTGAAGGTGTGGTATGCATGTCTGAAAAGTGATTTCTTATATTTTCTAGTTCTTCATAAGAGGGTAGGCCTTGGCGCAACAGTAAGGTTACTCCATTGTAGCCCAGAGGTCATGGGTTGGAGTTGCAGAAACGGCCTCTCTGCTAGCAGAGGTAAGGCTGCGTACATCTAACCTTTCCCAGACCCCTGCAGTGACGGGAGCCTCATGCACTGGGCTAGCCCTTATTCTAGTTCTTCATGTGCTGTTTTATGCTGCATAGAGATCTTTCTGTGTATTGAAGGTAGAGTGACATTAATTATGCTTGAGGCTTGAGTGCCAAAGCCATTAGCACAGTGATTAAGTGCTAGCATGACATTGAAAAGGGAGGGAGGGCTTATGGGTTTGATTTTACTATTGATCAAGAAAGAAAAGGTCTCGAGTTTTGAGACATCAGAAATATTAGAGGCCTGACACTAGTTGGTTTAACACTTTATCAGACGCAAATTTGTTATCTAAAGATCTATAAAATGAGTTGGGATATAAATCTTTGCTGAGTTGAATTGAGTAAAATAGACAGGATACAATATTTAGGGTCAATAATGAAAAGGTGAGAACATGAACGTTGGCAAGTGCAGAACCCTTAATATTTGCAGTTTTGAAGTGTGTTGAGCAGTAGAAGTCGCAGGGAACTCCACTCTCCTGTAAGTTGAAGGGAAAGTGCACTCATTAGCATGAGAACTTGCAGCTTCACAAAGCTATAATACCAAACCCTGAGGATGAGGAACAGTGGCCCTGGACCATTCCTTGTGAAACGGAGTCACTGAATCAACTCTCCCTCCTTGGGGCCAGCCCCCGCAGGATTTTCAATTACTAACCTGGTGCATGTGCTTGGGGGCCTGCATGTAAGCCACCACAGATTAGTCTCACCTACGGGTGAGGATCCTCTTGTTTCCAATATACATACATACACACACATATATGTATAAACTATATATATACTAGCTAGCTTGAATCCTGGTCTCAAAGATGTTACACTGGCTGCCAAGTTAAGGAGCAGCAGCTTAGTTGGGACTTGGGACCTGTTGTCAATATGTTTGCACAGAATCCCTAGGCCCTGCTGCTGGATATTTTATGGTGTCAGTGTGCAATGCTGGCGTGGTGCTTGGCTTTCTGATGCCTGTCTATACAACAGGCAAATCAGGTGGAATGGGGCTTGACCTTGTGCTGTTGTTGGACTGGGTAGATGGGGGTTTGCTGTTGTCGATTGCATGCTGTGGACAGGTAGATTGGTGTTTGATGACGTTGATTGCATGTTGTGGACAGGTCATGGATCAAAATATTGTTTCAGAGTATTGTTTCAATTTCGTAGGAAACAAAAACATTTTGGAAACACGGTGCAAATGATTAAAAAAAAAAATTAAATGCGTAGAAACAGTTGAAAGTATAAAGTAAAATAGATGAACATGTAAAAATAAATATTATAATTAATTGAAAATATTTTATGGTACAATCCATTCACAAAAGAGGATATTAAGGGGAATTGAGAAATGAAACGTAAATGTAAATTAGTCATTAATATCAAATAACTTTTCACTAGTTAAAAAACAACTATAAAAATTTCAAAGTTAATTTTTAAGTAATATGAAATTATTATGATTTTTTTTATAAATATGTGAAATTGTTATAATTAAATACAACACGATACATAGGAAATATGTACTATTAAAAAATACATTAAATAAATAATTTGATATAAGTTACACATAAAATAAAAATTTAAGTAAACAAATAACAAGTTAAGTCTATTATAATTATTACTAAGTATTAAAATATTCGCTATTTTTTCATTTTCACTACTACTACTCTATTGTTTTATTTTTTCAATAGAGGTTTCTTGTATTTTTCCATCTTAATCTTTCAAGGCAGTCCTACATTTGAGAAAATAAAGATATTATTTTTTACTAACTTTTATAATTATTACTGATATAAACTGTTTCAGGTATGTTTTGACCAAGTTTGGTAAATCTTCATGAAAAAAGTATGTTTCGATGGAAACAACGTTGTTTTCATAGAAATGTTAATTTCGGGATTCCAGTTGTGTTTCAATTCGATTCATTGAGAAACCGAAACATTTCCTGTTGTTTCAATAGAAATGAAATGAAATTTTGATCCTTGGGACAGGTAGGCAGCAAGCGTTTGCCGTTTTCTCTATTGGCCTTCAAATAGTACAGTGTGGAGTGGGAACTTCATGTTGATGAGTCACAATTATCCACTATATGTTGACTCTGGGTCATCAGCTGCATAGAGTTTATTGATTTGGTGAACATGGCCTTTGAAAATTATAATGAAGTTGGAGTTATTGACTAATAAATTGCTATAATTTGGCAAACATGGAGCATGGAACTTTTTTCTTTTTTTTATATTGGAGAGTGAAATCCAACTGGACAAATTTGTCTTTTCTTTTATTCTTCAGAAAATTCAAATCTTACTTTAACTCCTTATAACGATGTAGAATGCCTTTATTAACAGAGTATCAGGGCCCTTCTTTAAATGTTGTTCGTGTTTGACAATATTCACCACTATTCATGGCAGGTGAAGAGCTTTCAAAAAAACAAGCTGCTCAAGAATCTCAGATTAGGAAGTTAAGGGCACAGGTATGCAATCTGTTTCTCCTAGTCCTGGGTATCTTCTTGTTGAAAACCTAATCCTGTTGCTGTTATATCTTTGTTAATTTTAACCAATCTTTCTTCTTTTGTGAAAGCTAGATTAGAGACTTTGAAGAAGAGAAGAAAGGATTAATTTCCAAGCTACAGGTAATTCTCAAAAAAAAATTTCGAACCATTATTTCAGTGCTAAATAATATTCTATCTGTCATTAGGCGTACTGTGGATGATATTGACCTAATCATTTTCAATTGGTTGTTTATTTCTTCCTTCTGCCAAAAATATACCATGTGACAGAAGATAATTAGTTTATCCCTTAACAACTGGGAAAGATCTATTTGTATTTATTTTTCATTGAGTTGCATCCCATGGTTAATGTTTGTGATTCACGTGGAAGTAAACTTCTTTTTTTAGCTCCTCAATTTTTCTCTACCTTACCTGTCATCTTCTTCTGGTTTCCAAAGATTTTTTGTGAATTCCTTCTCTTATAATCCATTTTTTCAATTAAAGGGGAGAGAAAAGCCAAGTTATAAAATCCAGTGCTCTGATGACCATACCTGCTCTGTTGTGATGTTTTTTTAAATTGCTTTTTTATAATTTATTCAATGCTATGGCTGTTGTTTGTTCCATTTCAGGTAGAAGAGAATAAAGTAGAGAGTATAAGAAGGGATAAGGCAGCGACTGAGAATTTGCTGCAAGAAACAATCGAAAACCACCAGGCAGAACTTGCAGCTCAAAAAGAATACTACACAAATGCTTTGAGTGCAGCCAAGGAAGCTGAAACATTAGCAGAGGAACGGGCCAACAATGAAGCAAGAACTGAACTAGAGAGTCGTCTAAGAGAGGCTGAGGAACGTGAAGCTATGCTAGTCCAGACACTTGAAGAATTAAGGCAAACTCTAACCAGAAAGGAGCAGCAGGTTCTTGTTTGAGATGTTGAGATTGCAAGTTACATCCAGTGTACCTGTAAAAAACCTTTTTTTCCCCCTTTTTCTGAATCTCCTTTTTATGTTGCAGGCAGGGTTTTAGAGAAGATATGCTATGTAGAGACATTGAGGATGTTCAAAAACGATATCAAGTATGTTGAGTTTCCTTGGTTAGGCAACAATTAAGTAATAGTTTAGTTTACTTATTTGTAATTTGCATTTTTTTAAAAAAAAAAAAAAATTCTTTTAGTCTGTTGTGATCAATTTTGTTTCAAATTTGATGCAATGCGTATCATTGGTATCCAGGCAAGTGAGCGTCGGTGTGAGGAGTTGATATCACAAGTTCCTGAATCTACTAGGCCTCTTTTAAGGCAGATTGAGGCTATGCAGGTTGGTTTGGGCACGACATTTACACGTGCCTTTAAAGATTACGATTTATTTATTTTTGATATGATTGGTTTGACTCCTTTCTCTACTGGTAACAGGAGACAACTGCCACAAGGGCAGAAGCGTGGGCTGCTGTTGAGAGATCCCTAAACTCGCGGCTTCAGGTTTCTAAAAATGGTCTATACCTATGATTTTTATACTTAACTGTTCATATGCTCTAAAATTTGAATCTGCAGGAAGCAGAAGCCAAAGCTGCTGCTGCGGAGGAAAAAGAGCGGTCTGTAAATGAACGCTTATCTCAAACCTTATCTCGAATAAATGTTCTTGAAGCTCAGGTTGATCTGTTTCCTCTGGCCATAATCAGTGCTAGTGATGAGCTCTATTTTTATGATTAGCTTACACTAGTGAGATGTTGCAGATTTCATGTCTTAGAGCTGAGCAGACACAGCTAAGTAGGTCCCTTGAAAAGGAGAGACAGAGAGCAGCAGAAAATAGGCAGGAGTATCTTGCAGCAAAGGAGGAAGCTGATACTCATGAAGGTCGTGTTGACCAGCTTGAAGAAGAAATTAGGGAACTCAGGAAGAAATACAAGCAAGATTTACAAGAAGCAGCAACACACCGGGAACTTTTGCAGCAGGTGGTCTTGTGGGTCTTTCGTTTTTACAAGATCTATCAGTTTTTTTTTTTGATTGGTACAAGATCTATTAATGTTGTAATGTTGCATCTCGAATGAAACACTTCAAAGATGCATCTTGCATGTAGAATCTTTATGCCTAACTGGCCATAGCTAAAATCTACTAGGTCTTGAGCTTTCTGCTATATAGAGGGAAGAAAGCCCTTAATTTTGTGCTACTCTTTCAGAAATTTGCACCCACTTTTATTTATTTTTTTTATAAACCACCTCCCCCACTCTCAAAGAGAGAGAGAGAGAGAGACCAAAAGCCCCAACCCAAACCCCCACCCCTCGTGCGCACATGATATTGGGTGGGTGGGGGGGAGTTAGTTTGAAGTGAATTAAGTAGAGGTAAACTTCCCACTTTAGCTTTAACAAAAATTACCCTAAATTAAATCCTTCTTTAATGTTCACGTTGGGTCACTTGTATATCTTTCTTCTTTCTTTATCATTATATTATTATTATTTTTAAGAATATCTTTCTCTCCCTTTGTTTCTTCACCAGAATTGCCTCTGATGATTTTCTAATGATAGAATTTCTGGATTTTCAACTTTGGTTGTCAAAAACTTGGAAGATAGTTTACTAATAATTTTTTTTTTATAGGTAAGACACACACCCACTATGTCCCGATTGGGAATTGAACCTTCGACCTTCTATTGGGAGGTGGAGGTGATACCATTCAAGCTAATGTTTAGAGGAAAATTGAAGTACTCCGCTGAGCAGTAACTATTAATCGCTTCAAGGAAAATCTAGATCTCTTAGAACAGTAGTTGCAGGGAAACACCTTAAGGTCCTGAAGTGTTGATGATGTGTCAATGGTTGTTATGGGCATGAAATGATAATTAGAAGTGGGTTGTGGCAATTGGTGTTCTTGCCATGGCTTTCATTAAGGGTTGGGTGAAGGTTTTGCAGTGGAGATTCATTGCCAAGTTTCTGGTGCAACAATTGATTGTTTTTTCAATCTTTTCGACCTTGGTTCCTTAGGATTGAGAGGGAAGGAGGCTCGGTCAATTTAGTTTTTATGTGAGACCCTTTCAGGACTAGACAGGAATCTTGCACCAATGTTTTTTTTTGAAAAATTAATGTCAGTAAATTGCAACAATGAAAGCCTTTGTTCCACCCACATCTTTGGTTTTGTATGGCTATTCAAATATGCCTTCTCTATTTGTACTGTAAATTGTCAATGCCACATATAAGTTTCCTAAATTAGGCTTCCAATATATTGACAGGAGATAGATCGGGAGAAAGCTGCTCGGTTGGAGCTGGAGAGGGCAGCTCACCTTCAGTCGTCTGCTGTATCTGATCAGAGTCCAATAACAAAACACAAATCTACTTTTGAAAATGGTAACTACTCCGGATTTATTTTAATTATCGTGTGCTATCTTCCTATTTATTCCTCCATGTAATTTAAACTTTGTTCAGGAAGTTTGACCCGCAAACTTTCAAGTGCTAGTAGCTTAGGCAGTATGGAGGAGAGTTTCTTTCTGCAAGCATCTTTAGACTCATCTGAGAGTTTCTCTGAACGAAGAAATCCAGGAGAGACAACCATGAGTCCATACTTTATGAAGAGCATGACGCCAGGTGCTTTTGAAGCTACCCGTCGTCAGAAGGAGGGTGAACTTGCATCTTACATGTCTCGACTGGTATGGAGTATCATTGTGTTGCACTTAACCAATATTTCCCACCACATCTATTCATGTTGTGATTTTCATTTTACCCCATTTACATTGCAAATCTGTGCCTGCAGTGCTGCATTTAGTCACACATTTATTGGTCTGTTGTTCACTCCAGGCATCGATGGAATCTATTCGTGACTCTCTTGCTGAGGAGTTGGTTAAAATGACTGGACAGGTGTGTTTCTATGCATTATCAGTCTAATTCTCTTTCATATTGTTTATCTGAAGATTCACTACTTTGGTCACAGTGTGAGAAATTACGGACAGAGGCTGCCATGCTTCCTGGCATACGAGCAGAGCTAGAAGCACTAAGACGGAGGCACTCTTCAGCACTGGAACTAATGGGTGAACGTGATGAGGAGGTAAATAAATTTCTCATTAATAGCAAACAAACTTATCGAAAAGGTTTATCGATAGAAATTGTAATGTTAGCATGCTTCATTAACATGGTACTCTATATGTTATTAATTCGACGTGGTCATCCTTCGTATTACCCGGAAAGCAGCCTCCTAAAATGGAAAAAAGGAAGCCACTTTCCTTTATTTTGGAGGATAATATAAGAAGTTGTGAACAACAAAGCAATCTTCTTATCCTACACAAATATGATGGCAGCTTGTTTCCAAGAAGCATTCTGGGTCTGGCGTTCTGTAATTTTGAACGTATCCTCTATGTCTCACCTCTCTGCAATTCTGAGTAGACTAGGAAGTAATGCCTATGTATCCTATGGTAACTTTTTACTTTTCATTTTCTGTTTTAAACCATTTCAACTTCATTGAGTCTGCCAGCCTCTATTATGGAGGTGTTTTTAGGATGGAGGTGCTGCCGGTTTAGGAAGGAAGTGAGGATTGGTTAAGAGGATGGCTCCCCTTTGTCTGGGGTGGCGCTTATTAAGGGGGAGAAATTGGAGGATTTTTTTTTTTTTGGTTGCAAAAATGGATATGCAGATAGGTTACTCCACATATCTGCCAGGGATGCATTGCCCCTTAACACTACACAACTATCTGTGGAAGACCTCGCCTGCACCTACGTCGGGGCCGAAACTTAGGTCCCACCGTGTGCTTTGGGCGCTAAAGAGTAGCTTTAACCCCACCGAGCAACTATGGAGACTCGAACCCAAGCAATGAGTTAGGGAAATTCGAGTTCTTACCTACTGGACCAACCACTTGGGTGGTAAATAGGAGGATTTTTGAGGGGTAATAACAGTTTCTTTTTTGTTTTGATTTTTTTTCTTTCATATACTATACTTTTGGATTAAAGAGGCAAATCCCATGTATTTAGATTCTTTTGTTTATTTCTTAGGAGAACTTAGGCTTTAATTTTTATAGCCGTCCATTTTTTGTAATTGTGGGTTTGCCCCCCTTGGGCACCTTCTTTATACTTATTACTTTTACTGATCAAATTAAGAGAAAAAAAAAAGGTTTGCAACATCAAGACACATCTATTTTACAAAGCAAGATATTCATGTGAGGATAAATGTTTTAGCATGATGAAAAAATTGGCTTCAATTGGGGCTTGATTACTTTTCTATTACTGTTATTGTTTCAAGTGAAAAACAAGAGACCATAGTTACCACAATTTGCTCTCCTCTAGTGCATTGGATCGCATGATCCAAAACCTAAATCATTACCGATATAGGAACTGAAAGATTTAGCATTCCAACCTAAAATATCAAAACCTAAAAAAATCATATCATAAACAAGAAAATACCCACTTACATCGTTGAAAATTTTATTTTGTAATGGCCTGGATTCATTAGAATTTTTTCGCAATATATATGAATATTGTTACAAATATAATTGAAGAGCATCACATTCCAAATAAACGTATTTCGTTCTAATAAAGTGATCTAAAGAAACCCATCCCTAATGTACCATGTTTTATAACAAGTGACGATCTCCGTTTCCGGTTTCGTTCCCATTTCACGTACTATAACGAATTAACAATCTATGTTCCAGGTAACATTGCAAGAGATTGATCCCAAAATAATGATAAACTTGGTTTTTTTTACTTACAGAAATTAATAGAAATCATGTGCATGTGATATTTTTCAATATAGTTATGTTGACGAAATTCTTAATGGAGTAAAGTTTTAGATGATAGTTGGGCCTTAGCATCATGTTTTGGAGAGGTTTGCAACTGTGGCTATTTTCTATGGTGTAGAAACTTGGAGAGAGTTCCCTTTATTTCGTTATTATTTCCTTAATGAAACAATGCGGAGAGTTTTTCATGAAGGTGATTTGGTGTGTCAAAGGAACCCAGGCAAATAATAATCATTGTGATGACGTGACTTGTGCAATAACCAGAATTGATTGGGAGATGAAGTGTAACTAATTATGTTATATTTACACCAAGTGTTAGGTATAAGCCCTTAATTTCTTTTTATTTGCTACATAACATTTTGGTTGACGTAATGACAAAGTGTTAATCCTAGTAACTTAGCACAAAACTGCAGAGGGATGATTGGTCTCAAGGGGATAGCCTAAGTGGGTTTTAAAAAGTTTTTGAAATGAACAAGCAAGTAAAAACTTGCAAAAGCACCATATTTATGTTATTGAAGAAATCTTTATAGATCCTCGTCTTGTTTGTCTCTCCCCATAAAACTGAGCAAGTGAGCGAGGATGGCTCTCCCCCATAATCTTACACCGGCAGATACTCCAACCAAGGCTCCAAGCTGACCTTTCTTTTTTTGGCATCTTGTTCTGTTACTCAAAAGATGGTTTGAGTGGGGATGAATTTTTACTGCAGAAATTGGATTGGTGCTTCAGCAGTGTGTTGCGTGACCTGACATATTAATCAAACTTGACAGCACATCTGATGGCCAAGGTTTAGGAAAAGAAATTAAACTTGAGTCTTTTTAATTGCCAAAAAGTCAAAAAGAGAATTATAACAGCCAGTCCAACCCAGAACATTTACAGGACACTTCTTTTTCTCTAATTTTCTATAAATTTGCATTTGTTTATAATTGTAGTACTGATGGTGGTGTGGTGGTAGAGGCTAATACTAACTATAGCTTTATATCTTCCTTCATAACATGGAAAAATGTCTTATTTTAATTTAGTTCTGATATGTGGAAGTGGTGATGTTTGGTTAGCTGGAAGAACTTCGTGCTGATATTGTGGACTTAAAGGAGATGTATAGAGAACAAGTAAATTTGCTTGTAAATAAGGTACTCTGTTTTGCAACAGCTTTTTGTGTATTGTTTCTTGATAATAAGTAGTTTTCCAGTTTTTATTTATTTTTAGCTTTTTTGTATTATATTTTCATTTCTCCCTGGCATTTCTCCACAGATCCAGGTATTGAGCTCATCTATGGGCATTGCGTGATAAAGTTGATTCTCCTGATAGCCTCTTCCAGCTAGTCATATCAATGGTGCAGTTTATACTCATCAGATTTTATTCTTCAAATGTTTTGATTGCGGATATAGTAAAGATATTGGCTTGTCAGATACAGTGTATCATAATTTTACGGCATAATATTGTATAGCTCGAATCCTAGTGTGGCAGCTTACTTTTTCAACTTGAAAACGACTACCTGTTTATTATTTGATTAATTGTTAATAAGAGTGGGCTCATTTTTTTGTTCTCCCAAAAAATATTGCCACTTCTTTTCCTTTTATTTTGCTAGGATATATTGTCAAAGGCATCAAACATGCGCCATCTGTTTGTGCAAAATGCCATCAACTGGGTATAACCAGCCATCTGGGTACCTTCTTCCTTCCTTGTTATTTGTGTTATTCAGTAGTTAGATCATTCCTGTACACCAGATGATAACTTCTATAGCTGGAAGATAACCAGATTACGACTTTCATCATCCCGTGATCAGTTCAGAACTTGAGATAGAATGATATATTTTTTTTTTTTGGTAACTCGAAAGTTGTAGCAACATGCCATTGATAGAAGTTTCTGAGTGCTGGCTTGGCAAATTTAGCAATTTTCCCACACCTGGTGGCCAAGGGGCAATACAAGGTTGGGAAGCTGAGCTGTGGCTCAGATAAAGCCTCTTCTACTTTCAGAGGTAAACCGAAATTCATGCCCTTTTTGGCTTCATTTTAAAAATCTGGTCTGCGGTGATTGAATGGTCTGGACAATTCAGAAGCTGTCATTTGTATAATATAATATATTGGGTTTTTAGGAGATAAAAAAATAATAATTTTTGTATATTTGATAATTGATTAGACCATTGACTTAACCATCTATATCGCAAAACTTACACACTTTTTCTTCTGTTAATTCTATCCTCCCAGCTTAGAAAGAGACGAACGTCTAGAAATATAATGTTTCGGTTGTAAGCTATGTATGATTGATTCTGGAAAATTGAGTATTTGATTAAAGTTATTTAGAAATAATTGAGAGAATTTTTATTTACACACTCATTTGTTTATTTGTATTTTATAAAATTATTTTTTTAATGATTTTGAAGCTCAAGTACCTAAATTAATGAAAGAACTTTAATTTACTTAACAACGAAAATGTAAATCCCATTTCCCAAACGGCCCCACAATTACATATAGCAACGACGCTAATTTGTCTAAGGTGGGTTACATATCCTGCTATCAATGGAAAAGGTCCGACTCTTGAAGCTTTTGGGATCTGATGGCACGAGCACACGGTCAGCAGAGTCGGGCACGGGTCCTACTCCTTCATTAAAACTGTTGAAAACTTTTTAAAAAAAGAACATTAAATATTGCGAACCAAAAGCTCTGACATTCACGAGGTCCCGTCTGCAAGACGATGTAAATCCTGATTGCCCCACGGCCACGACGACGGTGGCCCACACCTGTCCGTGAGACCAACCTCAAGATGTGGATCGTGTGTGACTAAAAGTTTGAAACTTCGTTGTTACGTGAAATTTTGTGACGTGACTTGATGTACATGCATTAAATAGAAATATAAGTTTCATTTAGATAGTGATATAGATATAATTTTTTGAAAAAAATTTTAAAATATATTTTAAAATTTTATAATTATTTTTAATTTTAAAAAATTAAAAAATAATTATTTTAAAAAACGTATTTCGTATTTTAAAATTAAAAAACTGTTTTTTTGAAAATGTAAATAAATTCTGTGATTATTTTTAACAATTCTCTAAAGTCATGCCTTTTTTTGACAATACAGTTGGCAAACCCTCCATCATACACGTGGAATCACAGAGCCAACTAAAATGGGTTCCTTGCACTTTAATCCACTAGGCTTTTCCAAATAATACAATGGGCTGCCTTTCAAATTTGGACACACAATGGCACTTGCTTAAAACAAATGATACCTCTACTCATTCCTATAAGAAGTAATATCTTAAAATTTAATCATTTTTTATTAATTATTATTTTTAAAAAAATTAATAAAATGGTGAGTAAACAATAATTTTAATATCAAATAATTAATAATCTTTTTTAAAAGTCCCTCTATAGTATTTATTACTAAAATATGAAGTAAACATGTTTTTATAAAAATTATTAGTAAAGGTAATTTTAAATGATAAAAAAATATAAAAAGTTCTCTTATCAGAGACCATGACCTTAGTTGGAGATTCCAAAATGAATATACAAGTTTTCTTTTCAAGGACTTTATTGTATATGTTAAAACTCAGAAGGCATGAATATAGTTTGAAAGAACACGTGATTACTTTCTTCTACTTTTTCCTTTTTTCTTTTTTAAATTACATGCTAGTAGAATAACTTTTTCTTTAATTTTAGGAGTCTTCTCTCTCACGTAAAGTAGGTCTATCCTATTTTTTATTTTATTTTTTTTAAAAAATCAATATATATATATATATATGAATAGGTAAAAACTCACTATTTTGAAAATATAAAAGTATATCATATTTGAACAGAAACTGTTAGAAAATATAATATTAAAATTATATTTTCTATAATAATTTTAATTTTTAAATAAATTGATAATTTATTATGGTATAAGAGTATATCAATTGTTAAGATTTTAGATTCAAAGTTCAAACTTTGTTGACAGTATTATAATATTAACTAACATACATGTTAAAAGAAGAGAAAGAAAAGGTCTTTGTTGAAGAGGCTTTGCACCTTACTTGGGATTAATAAATATCTAAAAGAATGGGTATGGAATTTCAAAAAGATGAATATGCAAAGGATAAAGAAAAAGTTTTGTGAACAACCAATTTCCCATATAAAGATTCTAGTTCTACAACCAGATTGATTCGTATTATATAAGTGTAATTGCGTGCATATTACTCGTACCAACTGGTACACAAAAATTTTACTTTTACAACTGAGGTTAGCATAACAAATATATGTTTTAAACGGTCATTTTTTTAGGTGAAGTTTAGGCAGAACTGACTCGAGAGAATTTGAAACTTAAAACTAACTACTTTAAATAAGGTCGTTTATAATTTTTTAATATAATTTATTTATTTAAACTTTATTTTCTTATTTTTTTATCTGAAAAAATATTTATTAATTTTTGTACACAAAATTTATTCTTCATTTGTTTGTTTTTGTATTCAATTTTTGTAATATATTATTTGTTTTTATTCTTATTTTTTTTTATTCATAGTATATTTTTTTATACCACAAGTATTTAACACATTTTTTATTACCAGTAAACTCCCTAGTTAAAATGTTTTCTTTGGTTATATATATAGAGAGAGAGAGAATTTTGTTGAAATGAAAAAACTACAATTTCTACTAAAATTTAAGGGAGATGTAATTTTCTAAAAGTTGAGAAGTTAGAAATTTTGTTTTGTATAATAGATATTTTAATTATATTTTATATCTAATAATATTATTTAATTACAAAATTTATAAATTAAGTAATATAAAAAAATTAAGTTATTAAAAAAAATTTATAAGATATAATTGGTCAGTTTTATAATATATTTTTTTTAAATCTTAGACTTCTATAAACTTTAGACTCTTAATTAATTTTATACTATAGAGTTATATAAAATTAGGAGCCTTTTTATAAGTATTTTTAGATTTTTATACACTTTATACTCCTAACTAATTTATACTATACAATTATAAAAAAAAAAATTATAACATTTTTTTATAAGTAGAGCCTAAAACGATTACTTTTCTCGCTTTATGATAGAGTTGACACTAAGCTTACGTCATAAGGTCCATTGAGCCTATAAAAAGAAAGGGTAAATTATACTAATTTTTCTATAAGTTTATAACAATTACACTGAACTCCTTTGAGATTTTTAAAATTATACTGACTTTTTATATTTTATAAAATAATATATAGATACATTCCTCTTGTTAATTTTTTTTCAAAATGACGAAACTAACTATTTTATTTATTTATTTTTATATTTTTCTAATTTTGACTAATTTATTCTAACATTTTTTAAAAATATTTTATTTTTTTTTTTAAAAACAAATCTAAAGTAAATAACTTATTTTTATTTTATATAAAAATAAATTTAAGATTTTTATCAATATTTATTTCAAAAAAATATAAAATAGGTAGTTTTGTCATTTTGAAAAAAAATTGACAGGAGTGAGATATCTGTTTATTATTTTATAAAAGAGAAGAGGTTAGTGTAATTTTAAAAATTTTATAAGAAATTAATATAATTATCATAAATTTTATAAGAAGTGAGTATAATTTACTTAAGAAAAAAAATTATATTTTAGAATGTTGACGTGTCAATAAATAGTCTGCAGGAAATGTCGTTGTAGTGGCGAAGCACTGGATTCCTACCTCCCACCAAGCAGCAGGGAACAGGTGTTCGTCTCCGAGTTATCGTAGAGCTCTGGATGCTTCTTAGTTCGGTCCCTTTGCTTCTTCTCAAAACCATGTCCATGTGAATGCGAATGTGAAACAGTGACAGAAAACCAAACTCACCTCCTCTCCTTCCCTCCGTGAAACGCTTTCGAGTTTTTCGCGTCGACTCCGGATTTCCTTTTCTGCAGTCGGACTCGAAGGCGACTTCAGTCAGTTTCACTGTTTCACCCCCACGGCGCATGTTATAATTAGCCGCTTCGCACCGACTCCGTTTGCTTCTATTCGGAGCTCTTTAAGTTTCAGATCAGTTTCGTCTGCATTTCAGCATTGAAGCCTCCGACAAAACCAGGTAATGAGCTTCGAATTTCTCAATCTCTCTCTCTCTCTCTCTGTGGCTCCACATGTGACTAGAAGCGAATGTGGCTTTTTTATTTCACCTGTTATTGATCTACTCGAATTTTCTAATTTTTTCTATACATGTAAATATGTGCATGCATGTGAGTGAGTCTGTATATGCATACGTATAGTTTTACACTTGATCAGAAGCAAGCACAGAGTATTAATTCTCTTCTAAAAAATCTAAACCTTCTCACATCTCGGAAATCTCTCATTCTCTCTCCAGCTACACAGAAGCTGATGTGTTTAATTCTATTGTTCATGGTGATAATTTCTTGATTTTGATGTTATCATCTCATCGTCATAATCAATTTCCATGTTCTATTTTTCAATTATTATTATTTAAAATATCTATTACTCGAAGAATTTGCTGCAAAGTTTCAATTGTAAATGGAGACATTGCCTTGTTTCAGATCTGAAACTATTTATATGAAATAGATAATTGCTGAATGCAGCTCTTTATTGCTACGGCCTAAATATTGATGATTGATCCAGATGATGATAGACGGATAATGGATTAGCAAATAAAATGATAATTGACTGATCTCTGTTTGATCTGGTGTGGCAGTATTGATTACAGATTCTTCTATTAAAAGTGAAAATGCGAGGACGTCAGCGAGATGCTTCTTCCATGTACAAGCGTGTGTCATCAAAAGACTATGCGAATGCCTATGACAGAGAAGGTTTATGTACTTCCAAGTTGCTATAAGAATATTTTAGGATCCAGTCCTTTTGAGTTAATCATGATTCCAGGCACGATGGGCTTGTTTCATTTGCGGTAAAAGAATAAAATTACATTTCTGTTTAGCTTATGTTCTTTACCTAGTTGTGCATATAGTACTAGTCACCAGAATTTAGGAACTTTACTATATCTGAAATTTGTTTAAAAGTATTGTGTATGAACCTCCTTATATCTGCGATCTGCTTAAAGACAGTTCTTATATAATCTGGTTTTGTGATGAAGTGACAATGTTTCATATCCTTCTACTTCAGTAAAATAAAATATTAATAGTTGCTGAAACAATAAAATAATAAAACATGAAGGCAAAAGACAAGTTCAATGAGATTAAAGAGTTCTGCACATACATGTTTGCTTTCAGCATCTTATACATTTTTATGGATGTGGCACGAACTCCCTTTTTTATTTTTTTAATCTGGTCTCTCTATGTGACCTTTGCATAAAAAGTTTATGTTAACATGGATGATATTTGATGGTTGAGCCAATTCCTTGTATGGGTTTCAGGCCGTTTGCAGAATGGTATTGGGAAAGAAACTGGAAACCCTTCGTGGAAGCGTCCTCTGCCACATATACTTGTAGCATCTCTTTCATCATTCTTATTTGGCTACCACCTTGGGTTTGTCCCAAATCTTTGAAACTAACAATTGTTTCCTGTTCTCCTTATTTTTAGGTTCTTAAGAAGTAAGAAATAAAAATATATAAATTTTGTTTTTTGTTGTTGTTTTATTCAGGGTGGTTAATGACACACTGGAAAGCATTTCTATGGACCTTGGCTTTAGTGGCAATACCCTTGCTGAAGGTACTTTATGTGATGGAAAAGATCTTAGTATATGTTTCCATTATTTTCATGTGAATTTTGATTTAATAACATACATATTTTTTCGTTTGAAATTGAAGGTCTGGTGGTGAGTACATGTTTAGGTGGTGCCTTTGTGGGATCTTTATTCAGTGGTTGGATTGCGGATGGGGTTGGGCGCCGAAGGGCATTCCAATTGTGTGCTCTGCCAATGATAATTGGGGCTTCGATGAGGTAATTTTAATATAATGTACCAGCAATTTTTTTGACCAGCTATTTGTTTGACACACAATATATTTTACTAAGATGTTCAATTTCATCATGTTAATAGAATATAGCTTAGTTACTCAGTAATTTTAATACTAAACTGGGGCATCTATTCTCTTCTACTGCTTAAGTTATGTATATGTATATATTGGTCTCAGCTTGGCAAATCAGTTGCAAATTTCAGTCCACATTTATCTCTTCACTGGGAACTTGGTGTACATGATATTATATCACTTGAGTATTTTTAGCATTAAAGTTAAGAATAGGTCGCTTTTTATATTTAATGCATTTGATTTCCACTGTGAGGGTTTGTGTATTTTGTGCATGCTTGTGTTTTGTTTTAGTATCCACAATTCTCTTGCCTTATATGACTTTTGTCTGATCATGAAAGGGAGTCAATGTGTGTTGTGTCCATGTGGATTACACTTTGTTGTTATGGATGAAAATTGAGTGATGGATTGGATTTTTGAATGAGATAGTCTTTCTATTTCTTCCCTTTTATAAATCAAAAGTAGTAAGATTGAGAGGTGTTAAGGTTCTTGATCCTGGTGTCATGCTTGTTTTTTTTTTTTTTTGCAGTATCTCCCTTGTAATGTTTTTGATAATTAAATTGCACACATTCACACTTTACCCCTTGGGACTTGACCCCTCAACCTCCTGTATGGAGAGGTGGACGAGATACCAACCAAGCTAGAGTTTGTTGGTGTGTCTTCCCTATAATATTGTCACCAAACAATAGTGTAACCCTCAACATTAAGTTTGGGATGGATTGGTGTGCTTAAACATAGACAGGGGGGGACCAAGAATATATAATATTTTACATTATAGCTTCTCAATTACGTGTTCCTTTTCAATTAAAGTAGCTGTTGAAGAGAATGAATAAGGAGAGACCTATCGATGAGCAATAGGAAGGGTGGGGGCAGACTAGCGGCGTTTTATCTTTCAACAGGGCTTCGGTCATCGGCTCCGTCCCCCTCCCCAATAAGGTGATGCAGGGATCTAAGTAGGGTGGCTTTCGTGCCTCTATTTTGATCTATTGCCGAAGTCTATAACTCAACAGCAAGCTGCCTTTTCTCGGCTTCAAGTCTATACATTTCATGCTCTCCAATAACAGATGGCAGAAGCTTGAGATCTTATTTTGGTTCGATACGTCCACCTACGAGACTCACCTTTGGCTTTTGTCTCGACCCAAAATGGGCTTTGATCAAGATTCCTCATGGAATCGAGAATTTGTGGGAGGAATATGTTTTGAAGAATATTAATTCTTGGAAAGTACTCAAACCTCCACGCACTTTAGCTCGAGAGCTGACTGCTGAGCCCACTTTGGCTCAATCACACCACTTGTGAGTGCTCTTCCTGCAATAATGGTTTGGAACCCTCATTTTTCTAAGCACGCATCTTTTTATTGTTGTCAACTAATCTCTTCAATCTTCGTACCTGGTCCAGCCTCATAACCCTTCGTGGGTTGGTAAGATGGAGTTGAACAAAGAAAAGAGAGTGCCTAACGGGAACAACGGCCACACACTTTACATAAATGGGGGGAAATCCTTTTATGGAGCGGCCACTTCAAAAGGCGTAACTCTCGTTGTAGTTTGGCAGCTCCATGGAACTCATCGGAAATGTTTGATGCTTCTCGGGGCTTACCCAAAGGCATATTGTCAGAAGCATTTCCCACCCTAGCTGCCTTTCTACCATCCAAAACTGGCCGGCCGTTCTAAGTTCAAGGGTTTTGGACAAGGGGGTGCTCTCGGTATAAGGAGAATTTGAGCGGAGTGGCGGTCATGCAAGCAGGCGAAATATAATAAAAAGTAATGAAACATTGGGTTATAATGTCAGTCCCTCGTATATTCTCTCTTCCAGATCCTCACTTCTAGTGGTCAAATCACTCTCCTTGGGAGTTATCTTGACTTATGAAACATAATGAGAATGGGTTATTTAAAAGTCCTGCCCTTCACTTAAAAAGAAAAGTCCATTTTTCGGCTTTCTACAACTGACTAAGATCTAGCAGAGCTCAGTTCCAGAGGGGGCGGATAGGCAAGTGTGGATTGACTAGCTCGACAGCTCAAATACAGCCCCGTGCCTTTGCATACAGCCCTGTCCCAGGCCTAATTGAGCCACGGCTGACTCAAGTCCCCCTGGAATCGCGTGAAATGGTCGAGTTCTAGCTTTTGAGACCTAAGGCTGGAGCTGGTGCCATGGCCCCTTTGAAGGCGTAGTGTATGTAGACTACTTTCATTCCACTTTCATATTTCTATACAGTCCTTATGCGCAGGTTTTGGTATTGGATTCCTCCTTCCAGACTCCGGCAAATAGGCATTCATAGGTAACATCAAGTGTCAACTAGATCTCTAGACCGCATGGCAAATCCTAGGTTTAGAATTCGAGTCTAAGGGCTAAGGCTCCCCTGATTGTCCAATTGGAAATGATAACAAAATACATATGCCATTAGAAGGAGCTATGCATTGCTAGATATCTTCTCTAGAAAGCTATACAAGCAACAATGAACGCGGTTTGGCCTGGGGGAAAGCGGCCCTTTCCAGTACACTTTTTGGCTCGCAGGTGTGTCACATCCTTTGTGAGTGAATCTCTTCACCCTATGCTGAGTCATAGTTCGATTTCGCTGAGGAAATACAGAAATGGGGAGACTCGGAAAGCAACCTGCCTTGGACAAGTTCCACTAGCTCTGTTCATGGATCCATTCTAATACTCAAAATTGGTCTCTATAAAACAGAATGAAAAACCCTGGTAGAAGCACACAACAATAATCAGATTGTACTTTTGTATCTTCACTTTTGATAGGCCGACTTCTGGCTCTCGTATTTGGTCTATATCTTAGCAATTGTTAGATAAGGTTGCGAAAGCTATTGGATGTTAGTGCATCCGTTTTCTTGTTGATTAGCAAATTCAGGTCTGAATGGAAGGAGGCAGCTCCCCTCAGCCATACATCTCTTTTTTGCCCTTTTTTGTTTTTGGCTCAGAGAAACTTTTTGCGGTTTAAGAATTGAGATTATGTTGAATAAAGTGATTCTCATAGCCACTGCTGGATTAACTAAAGAACGAATGGCTCCTTGGTGGAGGAGTAGAAGCACTGGTCCCCTTTGGTCAAGCTTTCCCAATCAATCAATTAATGTGCAGGAACTGCAGCTGTTTAGTGTATAATTCTTTAGTAGCTGCACCGAAAGGTAAGTACGGTGGAGGTTGGTATCTTCAATGAGTGGAAACAAGCAATCTTACTAATAAAGGGTCTTGAGGCCTTGTCTCCACACATCTCCCCCAGAGCCTTGAAAACCTTGGGGTCAAATAAGAGTGGGGAACCCTCTCGCTGGTTTTACTTTTCCCTTCCAAGAATCAGGAAAATTTACTTTTCGAGTAGTAAGTAATTTCCCTCCATTTTGTGCAATTTGTTTTTCTACCTGATCAATTCAACTAATTTCTGGTGCAGCGAATTTTATATCACAGTCTTAATTTAAATAGTTTGGCTTGAATTTTTTTAACCTAGTCCTCTTTGGTGAGGCAATTGTAACCCAAGTAAAGAAGGCCCTCCCTTGCTTTTCTCCATTTGCCTGGTCAGTCGGATTTTGCACAAGGCAAGCTCAGTCAGTCACATATAAGGGAATATTGTATTCGTTGACATAACACATCATCACTTTTGGTTCACATAGGACCTGACCCGCCCACACACACACACATCACCCAAAAGGCCAAGAGGAGGTTAAACATAGTCTTTTGGCACGTCCATTTGATTCCATCACACGTGCGACTTTCAGTAGGTTCTGCTACAATCAAGTCCTTTCTCTAATTGTACCCCGTTATGGACTGCTACAGCTTCTGCTTTTGGGTTTCATATAGTCCTACTACCACTGTGATTTGGTTTTAATTGATTGTTGATCTCTCCAGGTGTGTAGGGTTGTAATTGTCATAGGAAACTGGGATCTGGCATATGTTCCTTGCTATGGTTTGCTATACCTAGTATGGAGTTAAAAACTCGTAACCTACAGATACCAAATGCCTGAGAATTAAAAGTGCGGAAACACAACTTTTCTGATCTTTACAAAAGCTTATCCTGATCTTTGGTGGTCAAGATTGGTAGAATGAAGATATAATTGATTTAACATGTCAGTTAATGGAGTTGATGTGTCTTTTACAGAAGACCTGATAGATTAGAGACCTAATGAATTGTTTATGAAATCATGTCTATATAATTCAATCCTCCTCTGATCTTAATCAATTCAATTGAGTAGTTCTGATCAAACTCCTTTAGGAAAAATAATAAACTAAAGGTGATCACAATAAGGCTGTATAGATAACAGTGGTAATGACATAGTTTTCTGATGATTTCTTAATGTCCATTGCACCAATTATGATGTAACATTGAAACTATTTAAATGTGTTACATAAAGTAGAGTTTGTACATAACCAGAAGCATATCGTTATATTTATTTCCATGGGGTAACAATGCAAATAGAATATTCACCTATATGTCGATCATATTCTTCTCCTTTTGTCTACCCACTAAATTGTCTACCTCTCAAGCTTATATATGTGCTTGTGTGTGTCCGAAGACGTGCAGGTTGTGTATTTATATAATAATTTATTGTGTTTAGAACTTTGTGGTAAAAATGTTATGAAACTTATCGTTTCGGGCTGAATATCAATTTAAAATTTTAACAGATAACTTAAACAATAGTGTTAATCTGTGCATTGTTCATTTTCACTTTAAAAAAACAAGGCGCATTAATTATTTTTCACGTAATCAATAAAATAGTGACAATGATTTCACTCAAAAGTTACACACTGTTCTTTCAGCTACTTATACTTGTTGCATTGATGAAGTGGCTAGACCTCTGCATTATTCAATATTTGACCATGCTTAGATGTTCTCTACTTTGGTGATATATACTGTACAAGTTCCTCATCAAGTCATTTAACTTTCTGACAGATTAAATTAATGAGCAGGGGAGAGAGAGAGAGAGAGGCTAATGTTACACATGCTTGAGATAGAAGAAACTATTCAGATTAGAATTAATAAGCAATAATAATCTCGAAGGTCTTAATACTAGGGTCACATAATATATTGTGCATTTGACTCTGTTATCTTAGCTGGTATGTTGAACATAAGGTTTCAAATTTACACATCCACAAAATGCCACATGCTTTAGAAATGAGGGGTGATACAAATTATAAAGTAAATTAGCATAGCCAACTCATGTAAAATGCAAAAATTTTGGAGTTTCACATTTCACGGTTCTGTAACCTTGCTCTTTCGAAGTTATCCATAATATCAAACTTACCAGAAGGATTGTTAAACTTCAACTCGCAGTGCTACAACAAATACTCTGGGGGGTATGCTTCTTGGGAGGTTATTTGTTGGAACTGGGATGGGTCTTGGCCCTCCCGTTGCAGCTCTCTATGTATCAGAGGTATACATGATGATGTTTCATTGTGGTTATTAGTTGACATTGCTTTGCTTAGTCACAATGTTGCAATACACTTGTTTATCTATTCATGCCTCATCTTCATGAGCAGGTTTCACCGGCTTTTGTAAGGGGTACTTTTGGGAGCTTCATTCAAATTGCAACATGTCTTGGGCTTATGGGGGCCCTATTTATTGGTATCCCTGCCAAGGATAATGTGGGTTGGTAAGAAGCATGACATAGAGCCATAATAGTTTGAAATTTGAATAATTATCTTATAATTTATTCTAATCTGTTAGACCTACTTAAATGACCTGACTTAGTGGACTGATATTACATTGGTAACTTTTCATATGTGATAATGTTCACAGGTGGCGAGTGTGTTTTTGGGTATCTGCCATTCCTGCTGCAGCACTTGCTGTTTTAATGGAGTTCTGTGCAGAGAGTCCTCATTGGCTTTTTAAGGTGATCTACTCTTTCTCTTTCTCTCTCTCTCTCTCTCTCTCTCTCTGACAAGTTTTAAGGTGATATACTCTCATGTGATATTTGTGTGTCTAAAACATTTAGCTTCTTGCGTTTGGATTCAGCATCTGTTTCCTCTATGTATAAAGCAGTTGACATCTTCAATTCATATTGATCTAGAGACCAAACAAAATATTGCAAAAAAGTGATAATCAATCTCTTCGTTAATATGATAAATATAAATACTTATCGTTCATTAGTAGTAGGCTTATCTATACTACTTGGAAATACAACATAAGGTTTTCTTTCTAATTTATACATCATTTCGATCCTTCTGAGAACCATATCATTGTCATTGAAGTCTGCATGACATGTACAAATCATGCATGAAAGTATTATATATGATGTATTTAATCTTATCTGAACCTGGGGAAAACTGAGTTTAATTTGATTAATGATTGAAATCTGGATTTGTATTTGAATCACCTGACATTGCATACTATATTCACCTTAGACTGCTTTCAATGTCTATGAATTCCTTTGTGTTTGCCAATTACATGTTGTGACATGCATAAATGCTGCCATGAGGGTTGAAATATAGGCGGAATCCAATTATTAGGAGGGATCCGATTCTAGTTTTTTTCCAGCATTTTTAATCCTTGTTTCTGTCTTTAATATTTTTCAATTCTCCAATCACTTGCATAAACTTTCAGAAACATGTTTATGCTTCATTAATTTTCCCAAGCATCGTCATTTTCTTGGCTTATTTTGGGCATAGTTGGAACATTGGGTTATCCAATATTCCTGTGGTTTTCCTGGTTTGTTGTTTTCCTTTCTTGACTTTCGACCTTTATTATTGAAATTGTTCATTTCCTTCTAAAATGTTTTCATACATTGTTCAATTATCTTCAACCATTGCATATTTGAATCAACATGCTGATTAAGTACCATTGACTATTCCACTCTTTGTCCATTGTTATCTTGATCTTTCAGCATTTTATTATTCCAATGATCCATTAAATGCTGTTTTCACTTAGAATTGTTCCTTGCCTTGGTTTAGAGAGGCAGAAGTGCTGAAACTGAAGTGGTACTTGAGAAGCTTTTTGGGGGATTACATGTCAAATCTGCAATGGCAGAAATGTCAAAGTCAGATAGAGGGGATGAGTTGGATACTGTTAAATTTTCAGAGTTACTATATGGCCGACATTTTAAAGGTATTTATGATGATATTAATTCATACTATCATTTTTCCCTCATCATATCAATTTGTTTCCTGTTTAAATGACATTTATCACTTCTTTATTTTGCAGTGGTTTTTATTGGATCTGTCCTATTTGCTTTGCAACAACTATCTGGTATAAATGCTGTATTCTATTTCTCTTCAACTGTTTTTAAAAGCGCAGGAGTGCCTTCAGATCTTGCAAACATATGTGTAGGAATTGCAAATTTATCAGGTATAGAGTTTGACTACATAGTATCTTGCACATTTTGAAACCATTATTAACCATATTTTTACTACCCTATTCATAACTTCTCTAGGTTCAATTATTGCGATGGTTTTGATGGATAAACTAGGAAGGAGGGTGCTTCTTCTTGGAAGTTTCTTGGGCATGGTAGGTAAAATGCTTTTTACTCAAACCAACAAACTCTAACTTGGTTGGTACCTCCTCCGCCTCCCCATATGGGAGATTGATGGTTCCCGTTAAGGGAAAAAAGTGTGTTGTGACTTACCTATAAAAAAAATGCTTTTTACTCAAAATCTTTCTTCATTATCGGTTATATTATCTCAACAGCACATTGTGATATCTATTTGAACATACATGTGGTCTAAAGACTCCATGTGTTATTGTCCATGAAAAACATTTGGAGTAAAATTTAACAGATTGAATGATTCAATTTAATTTAGTTGGCTGAAACAAAAGTTAATGAGGTGCACAAGTTAAACTAATTGATGGGCAATATATGGTGGAAACATCCTTTGAATGACCTATCTTTTTTCTTTCTTTTTCTTTTTATTATAATTTTTTATTTCTCATTTCTTTTTTTGGATCAATGCTTCCAGTTGTGGAATGCAACATGATGAATATTCGGAATGTTTAATTACCTTGAAGGCATAATAGGATCACTCGACCTAATATAGAGTGACATTGAATGCCACGATGCTAACTGCAAGAAACTCCAAAATGGTATCACTGAGGATATGCGACCAATTCTGGATAGGAGTAGTCAGCTCTGTATCTTTTTCTGTAGCTGTATGGCTGTGGTGCTGATATCTCATTTGCTTATTATTTGGCTCACTCTTCAAACTTTGCACTCCATCAAGTACAAATTTTATGCACTCCCTCCTGACTTTGCTTTATCCATTTGATTGGTTCAGGCAGTGTCAATGGGTTTTCAAGCAACTGCAGCCAGTTCTTTTGTATTAGGCTCTGGAGCATTGTACCTATCCATTGGTGGCATGCTGCTGTGAGTATTCAATCACCCAGCAACTTGGTTGTCATGAAAATGTATCTGAAGCAGCTGATGTTTATAAATGTCTTATTCAGTCATTTTATGGTTACTAAATCCAAGATGCAACTTACTTGTCACTGACAATTCAAAATGCCCCATATTCATGGATTTGTAGCTTCCTACAATTCCTTGCCCCCAGCCCAAGCATTAAATAATAAATGAAATGAAAAAGGTAAGTACTGCTAAGCTAATGACAGCTTGGCAAATTGTTCGTTACTGAATTTCTATGACTGAGCGCCATTGTTTAAATCTAGATGGAGACTTAGCCCAGCCAGAGAAGTTGTATAATCAGATGAATGAGGCATGTAACATTGAAAGTAAGTTTCTATGGAAAATTAAGGTCTCGTTTTTTCCTCTTAGGAGGATTAAAATATTTTTCTGAAAATATTTGTATACTTGTGCAGCCGTGCTCCTAACTTAGTCTTAGTAGGAATGATAGAATCTTTTTTCTTTTTTTTTTTAATTTAAATACTTTCATGGATTCATATTAACATAATACTCAATAAAGCTAGACTGAATATTCTATTCTCAAAATCAATTGGTAAATGGAAAATTTCCAAGGAATAACTTCCATAAGTTTTTTTAAAGTGAAAAATGTTATTAAACCCAGGTAGGCCACTCTATCTAATCACTTAAACCACCTTTACATGACTATAATGTGGGAAGATAGTTAGGGGTTAGGCATACTGCTTTATAAACTTTCTTCTGGTGATGCATTGGTATGTTTTGCTTATTAAAGTTGTTTATGCAGGTTTGTCTTAACATTTTCTCTGGGGGCTGGGCCAGTACCTGGTCTCCTTCTATCAGAAATATTCTCCAGCCGAATTAGGGCAAAGGCAATGGCAGTCTGCATGGCTGTGCATTGGGTAATTATCTTCTGCAGTTTTTCCTATTGGAATTTTTTACCTGTCTTCTTTCTTTTTGCGATGGGTTAGGGGAAACTAGTTGAACTTTTTCATGAATAATAAATTGTTATGACTTTGAATTCCACTACTCTGCTGTTTTTTATAATCACTTTCCAAACTTCAAAATGAGGACTTTAAACTTACTCATAATTAATAACCTAATAGGCTGAGTTGTAGAAATTTTGAATGAAAAATATAAAATTTGACCACCTGAAAAGCGGAAATTAAAATTTTGATACTTTCATGTTTTATTATAAATTGGATAAGTTTACTTTTGCGGCAGAGAATAGTGTAAACATCAGTTGCTATAAATTTGAGATGTTTTGATTTTTGGTACTGGTACGGTGGTACCCATGCTGTGATTCTCGTTATTTGGCATCATCTTGAATCCTGGGTTCTGACTCAAAACTTTTCTGTAATTGCTCCTAATCAATTTATATGTGTGACAGGTTTTGGCTTGACCTTCATTTGGATGCATTTTGTTTCTTTTTGGCCCCGATTTCTATCTCAATTCCTTGAACTCTGATGTCATTCTGCTTATAAATATTGGCATGTTCAACAGGTGATAAATTTTTTTGTCGGGCTGTTATTTCTGCGCTTGCTGGAGCAACTTGGGCCACAAGTTCTGTACACAATTTTTGGTACCTTTTGCTTGATAGCTGTGGTTTTTGTTAAGAGTAATGTGGTGGAAACGAAAGGAAAATCACTCCAAGAAATTGAGATTGCCCTTCTACCAGCTGATTAGAGGTAATTTATCTAATAATATGTTGATTTATTGACTTTTTATCAATTTCTGACTAAAACTATTTGGCTGAACAGAACAGTTGGTATAGTTTCTTGAACTCAATACTTAGTTTTACATCTTAGTTGGTGGAAAGTAATAAACTTAAAGCAATACATCTCAATATATGAAACAACAGCAGCAGCTGCAACAACAATAGCAGCAGCAGCAGCAACAATTTGTTTTTTTTGTTTTAGTAATGTATTAAACCGTGTGAGAGGAGAATATCTGTATACAAAGGAGACAACTCATAAAACTGGAGTCTCAAGTCTCCTAAAAATTTCACAAACGAATCTACATACAATGTGTATGATTCCATAACCCACGAGTATAACATTATCTTTAAATCTATAAAGGGGCATTTCTTCCCCCAAAAATTTTCCTATTCCTCTTGTGCCACACAGCAAAAAAGTAACCTTCGCAGGAACTTGGATTTCTATATTAACCTCCACGTGAAGGGCACCTCATTACTGCTGTCCATAGTCTTGTAGGAATGAACAGAGAATGTTTTAGACTTACTCATTTTTCACACCACCACATCCTCGCTGCCTTACCTAATCTTGGAACTACTCAACATTCCCAAAAAATCCTCCACCTCCCCAAACATGCGGTCATGAATGATTATGTGAAAGCACGGATTCCACACTAAGTGACCACCCACCAAAGTAACACAATCTGCAACTACTGCCCCTTGTCATGCGCTATGCTATAAAGCCATGGAAACCTTGTCTGCAGTGGCATATCAAAACACCAAGGATCTTCCCAAAACCTCACCCTCAACCCCTCCCCCCACCTCAAATCGGGTGAACTGATAAAAAGCATCAAAGCCCCTCCTAATAGCTTTCCACACCCCACACCCATATGGCTCCCCTACCTCCCTTGGAAATCACCACTCAACTTCACAGCCATATTTTCTGGAGACCACCTCCCTCTGCGAGCCCCCCTCCACTACAAACCTTCATAACCATATAGTTCTATTATGTAATTTTAAACCTTTAAACCCCAATCCTCCTCCCCGCTAAAGGAACCTTCGCTTTCTTCCAGTGAACAAGATGTATCTTCCTTTCCCCCTCTTTGCCCTCCATAAATAAATAATCCTGGGTCCACCCCTGATTCAAGTCGCATATCAAATTGGCAGGCTTGAGAGTCCACATTCCCTGCTTTAATTGGATTTAGCTTGTCTGAGTACCTGATATTTTTCTGTCAGTAGAGAAGTGCTGTGAGTGGAACTGACATGCAGAAAATTGAGCAATCAAAAACACTAGAAAATTGTTGTAAGAGTTTCTGATTAAATGCAAGATTTTGTTTTGATCAATGTCTTGAATTAGTGGATCATGTTGATCTGCAGGGCAATAAAGAAACAAGGCAACAAAATTGTTATTATGTTATTTTCCGTCTGTTCTGCTTGCGCTTCAATTTTGGTGTGATTGTGGTGACTACATGATTCTATCTTTGGAGAACAAGAAGACACACATTCATCATGTGCTCACCTTAGAAGGTGTCTGTGTATTCTACGGGATCTTTTTTTTTTTGTTTATTTTTTAATTTCTCCGAGTATTTCATCAGCCCATTGATGTTAACTTCCACTTGCTATTGTTCATATGTATTGCTAATTTAAATGATAGACCTGGGTTTTATGTCTTCATAGACATATGCCCTCAATATATGTTTACTAAAGTTAGTTCCTGCACACTATTCTTGTCATCTTATGGTTCATTTACTTGCCAAAAGCCATGTATTGTGTGAGAAATATCTACAAATAATATACAGTGGAGCAGCACTTCAGTCATTGTATAAGGGTTTTGGCGAGTGACTAATTATTACGTTAAAGTCTGGCCTGTTTTGTGTTTTGATCTACTTGTTAACATAAGAAAAGTGCGTGTGGACACACCCCCCCCCCCCCCCCCCCCAAAAAAAAAAAAAAAAAACACTAACATTATCTGAAAGCACCAAAAAAGAGAATTAAAAAAAGAAAAGAAAAGGGTCCATTAAATTTGTTGAGAAATTCTGACTGCCCCAAGTGTACGCCTACTTCTCAAACAATGAGTGTGGCATGTCTATATAGATTACATACCTGAGTGAGGACTGCATTTCAGTTATTAAATTGTGTGGGTATGTATAGTCATTTGGACATAGCGTAGTTGTACTGCTTTCCTACAATCTTCACTTTCCAGAATAAACTTCTATGAAACAATAATTCATTTTACAGTTTGATAATATGCATGTTCTAATTAATCACACTCTCCTAACAATCTTACTGAATTCCTCTAGCCTTGCTTTGTTCATGGATCTAAGGAGGGGAAAAAATTGCATAGGAAATCATTCTTCCCTGTCTGGTTATAAAGGAAAACTGGGAGGAAGAGAAAATGAGTTGGGAATTTTTTTCCTAATTTTCAACTTCTCATCATCCAAAATTGTCCACAAGCATAACTTGTTCCTGATGTGTAATTGAAGGGAAAAAAATTTATTCCTCGTGCTTTGGGATTTAGCCAATGTTGAAAACCAAAGATGTTCTTGTATATTTGAGTAAATGCCCTGTAAATTTATGAATCAGCACTCTCCAAGTCAAGTGGCTTGATTATTTTATCCACAGCTTTCAAGCATGTTGTGGTATGTGGCAAGTATGCGGTAGTGCATGTGTACCCCCAAACCTATAGGCTATAGCTTTTAACGAGCAATTATTGGATAGTCTTAAAGTACATGCTTTCAAAGGTGAAATGATGTATCACGTCACATGTATACATGGCATATCATCTCATTCTTGGGATCATTCATCTCATTCTTGGGATCATTGAGTACTGAAATTTTTTCCACCTTTTAACCTCTCCTTCAAGGGGGAGTGTTTGGCACAGAGAATCACCATGGACATTCGTAGTTAAGTTTTTCAGGTTTAGCCCTCATGGCCCAGAAAACAAAAGGTGGGTTCGTAAGAAATGATTTTGGTTCAAATCTAAGATTTGGGTTTACCTTGCATCACATGACAATGTAAGTTATGTACGTTGCGTCTGAAGGAGAATTATACTTGATGGATGTCAATTTATGCTTATCTAAGAGCAATCCTAATGCATGTATCATTCTTAAAATTTGGCATTTTTGTAAAAGTTATGTTAATGAATGTAATTTGGCTTATCAGAAAATAACAATGTCATTTTTAATGTCATATTTGACATGAAGAATAGTTAGTGTTATTTTATAAAATTAATGAAACACATCTTGCAGTGGGGTCTATATTACTTTATCAAGTAAATGACAAATAAAAATGATTTCATGCTATAAAAATAGTTGTACTAAAAAATGATATTTTAGCAATAAAATAAAATTATCAAAATGTACCATTTTTTGTATGTATTAATATTAAAATATAGATTTAATATAAATAAAATAATATTTAGCAGTCGAAATGCTCTAATTACAAGTTTTTTGACTATTGACTTCTTTTTATATATTTGTAATATAGTAATGTAATGCTATATATACCATAGTTTCTCAATTAACTACAAAACTGTAATGACACCTATTTACTTGTGCCTCTGATTCTGAAAGTGAAAAAGACCCCATTGAGAAAGAAAAAAAATCAATTCATAAAGGTTTTTTTTTCCACATATTTTAAGACTTGTGGGATTAATATAATAAATGCATGTGAGATTTGCTCGTGTTTATTATCCAAATCTATTTTGCATAATATTTTTCTTTGTAATAAGTGATGTTATATATAATAGATTTTTCTAATTATTAGATATAAAGCTGTGAAATTTGTGAGATTCATTTTCTTATGGTGATGAATAAACATGCATTGAAAAAATCTATTATAAACTTGATCGATTTAATAAAAAAAATTAAATTTATCAGTTTAACTCAAACAACGGATTAATGTAAAAGTTGTAGTCAGTATAAATACACTTTGAATTTTATTTCAACAATTTCAAAATTAATTAAATATAACTGACTGCTCGAAACTATTAAATTATAACCAATCACTTGTCTGAATAGCTATCCACGAATCCAAACACGACTTCACAGCCGTGGCGGCTGGATTATAACGTTCCAAAAATCTCCAAACATCCTTTTCGAAAAGCACAAGAACAAAGTCATCATTTAATTTCTTATTCTTTTTTGGCTTTTCTTTTTCCTTTATTCCTCTGATGATCAAGAGAATCCTTATCACTCTATACTACGTGGGGCTTGCTTGCCCACAAGAAGTTATTACACGATATGTGATTATTGATTCTGGTCAATTATGAATTGTTATTTATATAATAAATTAGATTTTGTGAGAAAAAAAATAATTTTTACATACATAAAAATTCATGATTGATCGAGACTTGACCATGCGAATGTTTTGAGATCATATAATAAAATTTTCTTGTTTACGAGGAATAAAAAAGATAAAAAAAAGATAAAAAAAAAAGAAAAGAACATCTTTCTTTGAACGCTACTGGTCTAGTATTCTCAGTATCATTAGTATTATATAAAAAAACATATGATATGACAATAAAATTGTGTAATGAAAGACAAAGTTAGTTTTAATTCTAAAACTAGTGACATGCATTTCTTTAGTATTTGTTTTCCCTTTAATTAATATGCAAAATTAAATATGCTCTGGGTGAGGATAAAGTGGTCCAATATTCTGTTAAAAAGAAGTATGATTAGCTTTATATCTTCATCGGCTTTTCCTGGTTATAAAAGCTTCTGATCCATGGAAACTTATATTCTATTCTCCCTCTAGATGTCTCTCTCCTAAAAGTGGATCAGATCATAGCCATTAACATGCATGAATGTCTTCCTTGTTAATCTTTCTTTCTTTTTTTCTTTGATTAGTTTGCTTGCAGTGCCTTTAAAATTTTTAATAATATATTGATTGATTAACCCTGTCTGGTAGTCGGACTAGAAAAGTTTTAGGTGTATTTTTAGAGGTTTTTGGTTTGAGTGGCCCCGGGAGCTAATTGAAAATCATGTGAAAACGTTTCGGAAGTTAAAACAGTTTTAATCTGTCCCTTGCACGAAACGGGTAATTTTGCACATATATATATATATATATATATTTGTATATAGGTGGAAGCGTGTTTAACTGAATTTATACAAATGTAGAAATGCTTTGCATATAGCGCAGAATTGCAGGTTCACGTAAAACAACTATCTGAACCTACAGGGTATCTGGTGACATCCATCGACATTTTTTAATACTGGTCCTTGGTCGCATACCTGAAGAACAAAGGAAGGGTTGAGTCATGGTTGATCATCAAATGGCCTGGTTCGAGATCAATAACAACCATAACCTAGCTAGCTGATTAGATCCCAGCCTGCTTTTACTAAACTTAAAAGCTCGAAATGCATGTTCATATAAGTAGCTAGACACAACCAGATTTTTATACCATACCAGCATCCATACATACACGTATAGTCATGTGTGTCTATATATATATATATATATATAGTTTCAAGCATTTACTCATTGAGCTTATCATTAGGAGCATCTCTCTCGTTAATATTCATGGCGAGCATCCAGATTCCTGTTAAGTAAACTGTGGCAGGCCAGTGCTGAATATAGCTTTGTCCCCACAGATTAAAAGAAAAAGAGGATTGTGCTAATATCATGATGTTCAATCAAATAATATAAAATGCAATGGTAGTGAGGTGTTTATTTCGATGAAAGTATAAGATTTATATTTTCAAGTGCATGTTCATCAACAGTATCCATTACCCTTTCCTATCATCATAATCATTTATAAATCCCTTGCGGTTTCCATTGTTAAACATCATAATTAAGCATATATACCACCCAATAAGTGTGTGTGTGTGTGTGTATATATATATATATATATGTATATACATAAGTTTTATATGCCTTGCCTCTAACTTTCTATATATGCTTATACAAAATGATGTTTTTATCTTTCTCCAAAAAAACACTAAGAAAGGATTTTTTGTATGGGGATTAAATTTGGAATCCTATCCTAGATGGCTTAGAGCGAGCCATCCCCTCCCCACGGAAAACTTGAGTTCGAGTCTCTCATGCTTCGCTTGTACCCGTTCTTTCTTTTATACCAAAAATAAAAATAATCACGGGTTGCTAGATGATGAATTACATTAAATATATCAAATGTCTAAATTCCATGGTCCATTGAACATGTAGCAAGGAAATTAACCCTGCTTATTGTAGGAAAATTAGGAACTGCTTAAGAAGTTCCTCATCATTCAATGAATTTTACAAAGAAAGTTTTTTGTGATAGTTTAAATGAAAAGCCGTCCATGTTTGATATTACCTCCTAACAACTTTTTGTACAGGAATTTCCTTATATGTGTGTGTGTGTAAAATAATGTCCACGTGTTCATGCTGTCACACAGCTGTACATCATCTCTTGAGTTATTTTTATGGCAGTAAAGCCAAACGAACAGAAGCAAAATAAAATTGAAGCTTAAAAGGAAAAGCACCAGACACACACACACATACATATACATATGTATATATATTATATATATTTGGTGGGGAGATTCTAACTACTAAATTGATCATTTAAGATGGTTTAAGGATAAAAATAACTCAAAACTAAAACTGTCTTAAAAAAATTGTATTTCTTTTGGTCCAAAATTAATCTAACTTGATTTGATCCCATTAGCTCTTTTCAGTTGTTATTTTATTTGATTTTTCTGGGGGAAGGGGGTCGGCCAGTGTGTCAGGGATAGGACAGTAGTTTGTCCAAGAATTAGGCCATTCCACACTTAATAATAATATTAAAGGCAAGAATCATAGGCAGGCATATGCATTAAAAATAAGACCAAAAGAAACAAAATGAAGATTGTGATAAATAATCAAATCCTATTTGTTTTGTTAGTTACTAAAATAATTCATCAAACTCTGTCCAATTTTAATATTTTCTTTTGAATTACTCTATTAATACACATTCTACAATATCAAATTCTCACTACCGAGAAAGAGTTTAAATTCGTTCGATTTAGAAATGAGAAATACTATTTTCATATACAACAATTGAAAAGTCACGACGTGATTGTACTTTGTGTAACAATTTACGCACCTACATCACGTGTGTGCATGAAATGCATATATCAATCACGTCACAATTTTTCAACCGTCACGATCGACAATAGCATTCATCTTTAAAAGTTGATCATTTCTGATTTAACACGATTTAGCTGATTTACGAATTAGTCACTTTTTTTCACTAGCAACCCTTTGTCCCAGTCTTTTAAAAGAAAAAAAATAGGGGGGGTTGCTTTACCACAGTTGGGATTGGATTTGAGTTAGGTTTAGGATTCTGACTATGGCTAAGGTTTGAAATATTATTCTTTCTTAATTAAGGATTATGGTTAAATAGTTGGCAAAAAAAATTATTTTATAAAACTGTCACAAGAATGCGTGTGACTTTCATTATACTTTTCATATTTATAATAAGTTTTATTAAAATTTATCATAAGAACTTGCTTTAATGATTTGTCAAATTATATCAGAATCCTTCATTCTTCTATATTTGACTCATTTTGACATATTCATTCTCATATTTGACAAAAAAAAAAAAAAGTTTTTTTTTTTCATTTGTTATTTTAATCCAACATTGTTAATAAAATTTACTATTAAAATATAATATTTTAATATTATAACAAAGATAAAATATAAATTTGGCATAAAAATATTATTTTAGATTGAAGATATTTTCAATAAATTTAATTTTTGTATAAATCTTATGAAATGAATGTTATACACAAAAAAAAATTTAAAATTTAATTAATACACATAATTTACACACTAATATTACATATAACTACATATACATCAATTTCTTACGTTAATCCAATCACGTTAATCCAATTATAAATTTTTGTCCTTCAATCAAATTATGAATTTTTTGGTCCTTTCATGATTGACTTGGAACATTTCTCAACCTTAAAGTCGGTGGTTTTTTTTTTGTTTTCTTTCTATACCCTCATAATTAATGTCTCTACTGATCACATGTAGTGGCGGGTTTTAACCGTTTTTACCCTTCTCTCACTGTCTCTTTCTCTCTCTCTCTCTCTCTCCATCGCTCTACTTTCTCTCACTAAGCCCAAAGAAATTAGGGTTTTGCTCGCTTGCGCACTCGATTTCCGCTTACCTATTCTCAAAGCCTTATCCACAAAGTTGATCTCTCGAGCTTCTTCCTAACTTATCTCTCTCCTGAGGCCTTTTCTTTGCATTTCAATGGTGCTTTGAGCCAGATATTCAATCAATACAAGGTGGGTTTGTACTCTTTTGTTGCTTTAACATCTGAAGACGATATCTCTGCCTTTGATTTTCGCTCGGTCGGTGCTAGCTGTAGTGAGCTTTAGCTTCACTTTTATCTCCATTTAATGTTGAATCGAGGTAAGTTGGTGTGTGTAATTAAGTAGACACCGAAGCTGTTGTTCTAGGGTTTCATTGTTTTGAAGAACTTTACTCTTATCTGTTCCAGTATATATACACTCCTTTGTCGGTGGATGAGCTCTACCGTGTCTTCTTTCCCAGACTAAAATGTATATGATATTATTATGAAATAACATCTTTACTGGGGTAAAATTCAGATTTTTTTTTTCTTTTGAATTTATTGTGTCACACACACACACACATATATATCGTACATGTACAGTGAAAACGCTCTTAAGAAAATGTACTGGATTTTGTTTGATATCATGATGGTGTTATTTTATGATGTAATTTGAAACTTTCTATTTTGATTTCACATTCTGAATCAATTTTGTGTATATGAATGATAAAAAGCAATGAGAATGTGTTCTTCTATACTGTTCAAGGAGGGGTTGCTGTTTTTGCTATCATATCCTTTTCTAATCAAACTTGGCATGTCATGTCGTAACTTCTGGAAATCTTCTAGTCAGTTCGGCCCGTTGTATAGTAACGTAATAAAGGTAACATCTCATCTGATAAGCGTATATATTGTTCTAGTTTTTGTAAATAAACACACTGCTTGGACTTGGTGGTGAGTCTTCTTGTGCATGTGCTTTAGAACTTTAATGGCAGCACGAACACAAATATTTCAACTTCATCTAAACATGTAAAATGTCATTTACTTACAAGATCTATCCATTTTCTCGTTTTTAGGTTTAAGAATATATAATAACATCAGCTTCTGCTGTAGGATTCAATTTATTGAAGAATATTATTTGATCTAAGTTGAATTTGTACATGTGTGCGCACACATGTTTGCCTTCCCAGTTGCTTTTGTTTTGATAGAGTTTGGGATTTGTTGGGCAATATTCATCTTATTTGGATTATATCTAAATATATTAATGGACATGCAACATTTTCTCTATCGTAGAAAGGTTTACAATTGCAATTAAATCCCACTTGCCTTTTCTATTTAGTAGTGTTATTTTATGATGTAATTTCCAGCTTCTCAAGTGGGTTAATTAATTTTCCCATATGATGTGATCATCTACCGAATTATGCAAAAGCACATGGATACACACATGGATATACATATTCCTTTTACCCTTGACTTTTTATGTGTGTGTGTTTTGGAGAGGGGGGGGGGGGGGGGGGAGTAAAAATAGTTTTTAATCAAATCTTATATTTTAATTTAACTTGTCATTCACACCAGCCATTTCATTGCTTGCAATGTGCTTAGCATTTCAATTTTACCAAAACAGTACTATGGCATGCCTGATTTATGTATTTGTGCATTTAGAAAGTACTTTCCTTACCTTTGAGCTGTAAATAATCTCAGTTAACTTCTGAAGATGGAGAGAAATGTTGTTATAGAGAGAATTTGTGACAAAAACGATTGCAAGCTTGCTACCAAGTCTAGCATTGAGCAAAAATCTTCTGAGTTTGTCAGTGGTATAGAGAAGAAAGAGACAGAAAAATGCAGACATTTCTCTATACGGTAAGTGTGGAACATTATTAAGTTGAAAACGTGAGATAATTATTTACTTTGCTCCAAAAGTTTGTCTTGATACAGTAAGTGTGGAATATGATTAAGTTGTAATTAAACATGAGATAATTATTTACTTTGCTTCAAAAGTTTGTCTTGGTTTAAGGCACTCATGATTCTCAAATTTTTGCACATATATAGATGGCATAATTGTCATGAACAAAATAATATGGCTCATCGGATGGTCTATCAGTTGCAATGTTAATCTCTTTAAATTTAGAATAAACCTGAGTGCTTAGATTTTTTGATGATTTCAATTCTTCATATATATATGGTCTCACTTTTTCAAGGTTGAGACATATAGGATGTTCCTTGTCATAAATACCTTGTGCTGCTGTTAAGCTGTGTCGTCAATTAATGACTGTTATCTTGTTATTGGTGAAATTATGTGAAGTAAGTTCAGTGAAACATCATACTTTGTCATCAATTATCTGGGCACATGTTTTTCTTTTTTTCTTTTTTCTTTTTATGCAACCAACTTTGTTCATCTTAATTACAAATCAAAGTCATAAAATATAAAATCAACAAAACATGCATTTTGTGTTTTGGAGAATTTCTTTTAGAGTAATTTGGCGGGCAAAGTACTCCCCTATCCTCCTTCAAGGGGCTAACAAAATGCTGAATTGTGAATGTAGGTTTTGCTAACAAGTCGTATCTATTGTGGATGCAGTGCATATGTTGCTGATATTCGTAGAAAAGATTGGAAGATTTCTTGGCCATTTTCTTCAGGTTGCTGAAAATGAAGAACCAAAGGAACAAGAAGACATGCTTCCTCCGTTACATGTCCCTGAGTTCAGATGGTGGGATTGCCAAAATTGTCTCCAGAGAAGTGCTGCAGATGGTACGATAGATATTATAGTGGTTTCCAATTGTTAAGTCACAGGATCAAATTTTAATAACACTTTCCCATGAGAATGTCATCATGTCATGTCATACTGATGAGCCATTGTTGCTTTCTGGTTTTGACAGCATCTCAAGAGAAAAATTGTGGAGGAAGAAAGGCCACTGTCAATACTTCTGTGGACATGATTGATTATTCAGGTTGCCAAATTATATCTTGCTATATGAAAGAAAAGACAGCAGATGTGATGTCAAGTGTCAAAGAAGGTAAACTTCTGTATAATCTTAAGATGGTGTCAGCATTATGGGAACCAACCCACACCTTAATCTACTATCTGTGTTTTCTACAGATATATTTACATCTGGAAACCTCAAGAAGGGTATGGTAAGGGAGGTAGATCAAGCAAAACCAAGTTTCTGTGAAACAAGGGATGTTCAATGCTTGAACAAAGAAAAATTTACTAAAAATGCAGGTAAATTTTGTGACAGTTCTCAAACACATATCTGCTGGTTTAATAAATCTGACCATGAAGTTGTTTCTGCCTCAGAAACATTAAAGCTCAATTCAAAAGGTGGTGGACTGATAGAACTTGGTAAACCAAATTGTGGAGTTAGTGAGGTTGATGAAGTTAGATTTCGTGTCAGAAATCTAAATGTGCAAGCAACAGTTCCGCTGAAACCTGTCGAAAGGGGAAGCTTGTATCTAGAGTTTCCAAATTAGCCAAAATGAGTGAACAACAAAGGGAGGTAATAATATATCAACAAAAACCGCAGTTGATGACGGTGGAAAATGTGGTTCTAAATTCTCTCATTAAGGATGTGGATAATCTTCATGATCAATGTGATTCGAGGGAAATTTTGAATTGTAGAAAACCACAAAAGGTCCGCTTGCTGACTGACATCATCAGAAGAGAAATTTGGGGGGCTCCCACCATTATTCCCAGTTCTGATGGAATTATGAATTCTGAACGTGGCAACAATGATGTTATTCGAACTAAAGCAACAGATGAATCTGATGACTTACAGTTGGACTCTATTTCTGGAAGTGAGGAGGCTGTTCAAGAAGATGCTGGAAAGGATACTGTGGATAAGAAGAAGCATGCAAAGACACTGCCAGTTGAGGACAGGGGACCTCTGCAGATGAGATGTTCAAAGAGTGCATTTGGAAATGTTTGGATCTATAAGAAAGATGAAGAAAACAATTGTGTTGGCTCTTCAATTGCTTGTTCTAAATCAGCAAGTGAGCCATTTTCTGGCGTGGTTTTACATAGTGGTTTCAAGAGACAACCAAATGAGAACACGGACAATGGAAAGGTTATTCAGAATAGGAAGAAAAATAAGAAGCCTCGGTTTGAAGATGGACAGTCTTCCGCAAGGCCTAGGCAAGAGAGTTTGTCCAGAGAACTGCAGCTTATGCATAGAGATGTAGAAATCAAGAGAACTGGTGCTGGAACTCTTCAACTCAAAATGGCAAACGGTGCATCTACAGAGAGAGGATTTCATCATTTTCTTAAATGTAATTTGGCTGCTTGCGAATGTGGTAAAAAATCTTCTTTTTGTATAAATGGAAGTAGTATTCTTGAAGAGTGTCAGGATCCTTTAAAACCTTTGCAAAACAGTATGCAGAGAGAGGACCTGATTTTAAAAAGCAGTGCAGAACCCTCTCAAACCAGAGTTGCAATTTCTCCATTCAGTTCTATTCTCGATACATTCTCTGGAATAGGCAGACATGCTGGTGCTTATAGAAACAAACCTACCCAGAAAGAGGCTTCTGTGAGTGATATGCAAACTAATGTGGTTTTTGTTGAAGGTGAGAGTCCTCAGATGTATAAGGATGTAAACTTTAGGAGAACTGGGTTCAAAACTCTTCCTGCCAATGCAGCAGAAGATAGAATTTTGGAAAGCAGACGTGATACTTCTCTTGGTTTTTGCATGGATACACAAAGAAATGGTACTGAATCAACTTTTCTGAATGATAAAAGTGAGGTACACAAAGAACATCGGGTTAGAAGTAAAGATGCAAAAATCAAGCCTGCTGAAGCTGCAAGTTTGTCTTTGGCATCAGCAAAAGTTGTACATTGTGGTTTGAAAAGTAAAAAGGTTACCTTTAGAAAGGCTGGTATGACTATGGGGCGAAATTACTTGTCTCAAGTTCAAGGCAGGGCTTCTCAAATTGGACCAAAGGTACAGGCTTTTACATCGTAATAAGAATTTACTGTCCTTTTACATCTTAATAATAATTACAACATCAGCTGTTTAATTTTGTGGGAGGAACCCTGGTTTCATTAACTTGCCTGGCTGCAACAACATCATCAAATTTTACGAAACATGGCATTGATTATTTATACTAGCTTCAGATGGGAACAATGGACCATCTCAATTCAGTGTTACATTTTCTTCTGAGTTCTGAATGCATTTTTCTTGTCTTGTTCATTGTCATCAACTTGATCCTTCATCTCTCGATTTATTTATATTTTGGACTTCTGGGAAAAACATAAAGATGCTGTATTTTAGGTAAAATTTTTGATTATTTAAAAAAATGTGTAATACTCCAAGACCTACTTTCAATTTCTTTCAGTTTAGATGTAACTTGAGTTGTGCCTGTTTGTTTCTTTTCTTGTTGCCGTAGATAATGTTTCTTTGTTGCTGTGTAATATGGTGATGTTTATGTTCACTTGTGCATAGATTCATGCATCTATATACACATTATGACTCAGTTCTTTCATTTCATTTTATTTCCATGCTTTATAGTTTACCTTTTATACATTTGCTTATGTCACCTGAATATGCTCAAGTACCGAAATTATTCAGTATTTGAATGGAACTCTTGATTTTTTTTTCAGGATTTTCCCTTCATATGTGATTATGGAAACATGGATGTTCAAGGGCATTCAGTATTCAATATAAATCAATCTGGTGAAAGAACTAGTGAAATGTGTGAATTGGATGCTTTGGATGACGTTCCCATGGAAATTGTGGAGCTATTAGCAAAGAATCGGCTTGAGAGACGTCTTCTTGAAGCCAAGAATGCTAATCGAAATAAGTTCTGCTTGTTGGAGACAACCAAAGATGTGAAAATTTCTGATACTGTTGAGCTCACCGGAGTTTGTGAGGATGAGATGTCAAAAAATTTACAGGAGAAAATTTCTCAAATGCAAAAATCTCAAACTATCAATGCAGGAGGTGGCATATTTGCTACTGGTACAAGTGTCGCAGCAATTCCAGTTGGAGAAAGATCTAACTACCCTTCTCATCTTAAGAAAAACTGCAGTTCCAACATAAACCAAATGGAAGAATCTTGTGACACTAACGGCATTTTTGCATTTCCACTCTCTCAAGGTTGCAGTTCAAGTGGAAACCATGTTGCTGGAGCTGGTTATAGTCAGAACTTTGATATTCGTAATTGCGGATGGAATTGGGATAAATTGGGGCCTTGTTGCCCTACTACTTGCTTGCAGTGTCTAAAAGAAAATCCTAAAGGTCAACTTGTTTCTTATCCAACACAATGTGGAGAGCCGCATAATGTCTGCTTCCCGGATATGGCAAATGGCCCTTTCGAAATTGACTGCTCTCAGAAGTTTGAAGGCCTCTCCCAAAGGCAGTGTAGATATGTTGATTCTGAGATATTTAAGAAGACAAATGCAGAACAACCATGTGCTTGCACACAGAAAAAAATTGGGAACTGTCAAAAGCCGGTCATTCCTTCAGATTTATATACTAATGAAACCATGCCAGCGATGCAATTGCTGAGTCTCATGGATGCAGGGATTAGCTCGAGGACATCATTTAAAGTGGCTGAAAATATGGAGTTCGCTAAGCAGCCTTCCTTTCCCCAAAGCAGTCATTGTAAGGCAGAGTCTCCATGGAATGGTGGAATATTTAAGGTTAGAGATGCCTGTAAACAGTCATTTCCTGCATGCTTCGGCCAAAATCATGACATAGCAAAGTCATTGGAGCATTTTCCCTCAGGTCCCATATCTGATGCTGTTGCTCTCTCGGTTCAAAGGGATAACAACTGTACTAGAGTTAGTGGGATTATGGGCCAGATTTCAGAATCTCAAACTGTTAAATCTCGGAAAAAGGCAAAAATGAAAAACTCTTCTTCATCCATTCAACCTAAAGATTATCAGTTTTATGGGTCTGCATCTGGAAGTGGGAGTTTGGGTAAAAATCGTGAATCCTTTCCCATCAATGGTTTGCAAAAAGGATTTCATTCTGCCCCAAGCTCTATGGTGTTTCCTTCAAAGTCTCATTTGATTGAAGATTCAATTATCAATGTTGAGGTGAACAAGAAGGATGAAACATTTCGGCCAGTGAAAGGCAGTTGCATGACTGAGATCTGCTCTGTTAACAGAAACCCAGCTGATTTTAGCATACCAGAACTAGGAAATGAATTCATGATAGAAGGTGGAGATTTAAATCGTAGAAAAACGATTTCAAAACGAGGCAGACCCAGACTGAGGATGATGAAACTCCTGGCTCTTAAAGAACCTGTAAAAAGTTGAATTTCATGAAAATAGCTAGAGTAAGTACCATTTTTTCTTGGATGGAAACTGTGTTTACTCTTATGAGTTATATTTTTTTCTTGAGTTTTTAGAGAGGGCTTTTTGTTCTGTTCTCAGGTGGTGTATTCTAATGTCTGACCTTCCCGGTTACGGCTGCTAAAAAGAAGATACAACCCTATAGTCTGCTCTATATGGATGATCGGTTAAACAATTATCAATTATGGGTTCCACGTGAAATGATCTTTAATTGTGCTACTTTTTACTCTTTCATTTATGTATACAAAATGTAAGCTTTTCTCCATAAACCACAGTAAAGGAGAAATTCAAATGTATGTGCATATTTCTGGACCTTTCACTAAAATACAAAGTTTCTTGCATTAAACATATTGAATCCTTTGTGAGACTTTTGCATTGCTTTTTGCTATCAAAGGGCTTTTCATTACTTTTGTCAGCCCATTCTTTATATGTATTTGCCATAATTGACCAGGGATTTTCTGATTAAGCAAAGAGCAGAACATCAGTTACTTCAGGTGCCTAAGTTTTTACCTATGGATTCATCTCCATTCTATTTTAAAGTGAATGGAAATGGGATCTTTCCTTCCACAATCTATTCAAAATATGTGGAAATGGGGTTACCTCATCCACTTGGATTTGTATGTGCTTTTCTGATAATTTGATTGAAAAGTGTGGTTCGGTTGATTATTTGCATATAATCTTCACTACTGTATATCTTGCTGAAGTTTTATGAAAAGATAAACGAAGAAAATTTATTTTGTTGTTAAATTGTGTGTTCCTCTTTTGTTATGTAATGATGTTTTGTATTGTTCACTTGGTAATACATGTATTGTCATATCTCATTGTTTTCATTAAAAAATAAAAAATAAATATTTTTTTAACACGTTTCGAAAAGCAAAATTAATCCAAAAATAATTTTAAAAACTTGCTCAGTGCCTAAGTTACAATCGGCTTTTTAGTTTGGACTAACCAACAACTATTGTATTATGAGATTTTTATTTTTTATACAAGCGAGGGAGAGAGCGAAAAGTCTTAAACATCATGTGTGTGCCCTATGCACTTGGCCAGAGGCAGCCACTGTCTCCCAAAATTTTGAAATTTTCTACTAAAATCATTAATTAGAAATTGCCCCCTCAATTTTTTAATATTCCTATGACAACCCTCTTTTATATATATATATATATATATATATATATTCATATAATCTTCTCTTTGATGCAAAAACTTTTAAATTCGTCATTTTCTTAACAATTTAAATCAAAATCGTATGCATGAAAGAAATAAATATTTTCTTTTGGATACGGGTTCAAGTTTCAATTAAAACAAATGGGTGTGTCTTATCTATTAAAAAATATATAGAAATTTATTTGAAAAAGTAACCCAAAATTGTTTTCTCCAATACATTTTGAAAAACAAAATTAACCACAAAGTAATTTTAAAAACATGATCTAACTTTTGAGAGATTTTTTAATGTTAAATGCCATTTCATTTATGCTAATTTTATTTTTTAGCATTGCTATAATACAAAAATGTCAAATTTTAACTACTCAATTTCAATGTTAAAACATTATTTTTTAATACAACATATGACATTATGGATCCCACCTCAATTAAAATGAGCTAAGTATGGCTAACACATAAAAGTGAAATAATTCAAGCATGGATCCCACTTTAAAGCTTTACCATTTTGCAAACTCGACTGACGCAACTTGGCAAAATATGAACCCCACCTCCCGTATAACTGTAATCTATTAAAATAACTCTAACTACTTCTAATGTCAAATATGGCATTGAAAATGGTATTGTCATTTCAGTTGATTACCATGGCCCCTTCATTAGGAGGAAGTTGTGGGTTCAAATCTCACTCCTTTTATTAGAGAATTATGAGTATTATTTTTATCCAGTCATGATTGGACTAGTTTATCGGTCCAAGACTAATATTTGAGAGCCTCATAGGTTTAGTGGTTTAGTTGGTTGGTGGTTTATAATTGTAAGTTAATTTGAATTGAGTTGATATCTATTACTTTTTTCCAAAAAAAAAAAAAAATGTCATATCATCATAGCAACCTTTTTTACATTCTTGCCAAAATTTGGAATAGCATGTCATTTGACACGTACATTAGAAAAGCTCTAACACTATGCTTGAATAAATAAGAGAAAAATGGAAAAGCTCTAACACTATGCTTAGATAAATAAGAGGAAAATAAGAGGAGATGATAATATTAGTTATGAGAGGAAGAGAAGAGAATATAATTCATCATTCATACTTAGATAATAAATGAGAAAAAGAGTAGTGTAATCCTCTAGTATTGCTTAGGAAAAATAAAAGAAAGAAAGAAAAAAAAGCGATTTATATACTTTTTTTATTATTATGCCCTGAAATAAAGTGTCTTTTTATTTTATTTTTTATAATTTTAAGATTAAAATTAGTATTATAAAAAAAATCATTAAAGACTTGTTTTTTTCCTTCTCCATTCACTTTTAAGATGATAACAAATTAAATAGAGCAATGTTTTTTTATCATAAAATTTTATTAAATTTTTTTATCTATTAATATGACTGTTCAAGTGCTAATTAATTAAATTCTCATAGTACTAATCAATTAAACAACTGCACTTGACATAATTAATATCAAAAAATTAAATTTACTAATAGCAGAAATTAAATTCACTGGTACGTGAATAATTAATAATTTGTTTTTTGATAAAATGACAAGATAAATAAAGTATTATTGAATTAAATAAAACAAGAGTTAAAAAGAGAAATCTAGAACACGCTTTCAGAAAATGGAAATAGCTTTCGAAAATAACTTTCATAAATGCATAGCGGTGCAAAAGCTCCATTAGCGTGCCTAAACGTTTCTCACCATCGGCTCTAGGTGAGTAGCGTTTCTCTTCTCTCTGTCTCTGTCTTTCTCCTTCTCCGTCTCTGCTTTTCTCTTTTCATCTTTGTCTCCTTTTTCTGGTGGTTTTTCCTCTTAAAGTATATAACAGAAACTTAAATACACATAAATGATTAAAAAGAGTTAACCAAATGACTGATACTCATCATTCTGGAAAGATAATAAAGAAAATGATATTGTGTTTTGTTCTTTTAGAGAGTTATAATCATATATGTGTAGATATGTAGGTATCCTGTTTTGAGTTCCTCTCGTGAATTCGGTCACAACTTCGGATTCTAGAATGTGATCCAAATAGTGATGATTGTAATACATGATCCAAATAGTGATCATTGTAATACATAACTTTTTATATTATTTTCTTAGACGCTTTATGATTTTATTTTGGATACTTTCACTATGTGACTCATTGTTATGTTTTGGATTTTGTTCTAGGTATCTTTCATCATTTATGTTTGAACTCGAATGACTAAATTGTGATTTTTATACTTCTGGATGTCATTGAAATATTGTAAGAAGGTTTTTTTTTTTTAAAAAAAGAAGATTTTTTTACTGATTCATTTCATATTTCTATTAATTTATTAATACATTATTATATAATTACTGACCACACGGTTCCATTCTAGTTGAACCGGTGACAGGGTCCTTTTTGCCCTTTATTCGGTGGTTCAGTTTTCAAAACACTACTTCCGGGCATGGAAAATGTTTGACGAAATGTCTCAGAGAAAACTAGAGTTATAAAGATTAAAGACTCTTGAAAAAGGAGTTAGTTTCTGTTTTCTTGTTTTGATTTATATTGTTTTTTGGGTGTTAGGGTAGTTGCTGTGGAGTTGAAGTGATAGCTTTATTTTGTGATGGAAAGCGAGGATGATGCGGTAAAGAAGGCACAGGTGGTGGAAGCCAGGGCAAGAAATATCAGTCACAATGTCCGCTGCACAGAGTGTGGTAGTCAGTCCATTGAAGACTCGCAAGCTGATATAGCCATTCTTCTTAGGAAGGTGAGTCTTTTGATATATTCCCTGTCATGCTGTATATGTGCGTAGGTAGAGAATTTTACTATTATGTATTTACTTGATTATCAACACCAAAAATCATCATTTGTGTTATAGTATAGTGGGTTAATTATAATCAATTATTTGCTTGCTTTGAAATTTTGAATTAGTTGGTGAGACCCATGTATTGAAAACTCTAGAAGAGTATCCTTGGAATATCAAACCATAATCAGAGTTGATAGGCATGAATTATTTAGTTGTTGTAATAGCACTCTTTCATGGCCTTTCAAGTTGTCCATGTTCAATTAACTTCATGTTTGCTAATTGACATTGCCTAGGGTCAGCCGTTGCCATCGGCCTATTGTCACAATTATATGTGGTCAGCAACCTAAATCCTGTTTCCTAGGGTCAGAGCCTTGTTCTTCTGATTGAAGCTTATTTCTGCTTCTTTGCACCCATTATTTTCATGTCATTTTCAATCTTTGTCTTCCCTCTATAGCACACCTCCAACTTGCATTCATTGTATATTTATATGTGATTTGCTAGTTTTCTTTGAATAACTATCTCAATTTGCACTGGCAACTCCTTGGGTTTTAGGGTTGTGCCAATTTTCAATGCTATTTTTTGGAGTCCTCCAGTTATTTATCCTAACATTTTGAACTCTATGGAATGGATGCTTCTTGGTTCCCTGATATTGTTTTCTATAAAACATGGAAGATCTTGTTATTGTTCTAGTAGAATTTTCCACTGGATCTGATTGGAAATGCAACCAAATGATACCATCCTTTCTCTAACCACACCTCCTCTTTCATGGGCAACATCCTCTGTTTCTCACTTCTTATCAATATTAAGCTAGCACATCAATAATGGACTCGGAGGAATTTTATGGTCAGGAACTCAGTCTTAATCATCACTCAATCTTGTTTTTCAGACCACAAAATTAGATTTTTTCAATGTGTCCTGTTCCCCCTCCCAACATACATTTTCTAAGATCATATGCTTCAATTATCACTTAAAATTTAATATTTTGCATCTATCCTTTTTTCTTACATCTGTTCTCGAGTATGTGCTGTCAAGGTTGCATTTGTAACATTCCCAGTCTATTGGCCATAAATTCCTGTAAATTTCAAATCAAAGTTTGCACACAGATTGCAATTTATCAGGGGAAGTCAATTCTTTAGTGCTATTAGAATGATACAGAACAATGCCATGAGAGAGAGAGACAAAGAGGCCTACCTTTTCTTTCCACTGTTATAAGTATAAGGAGCTCTCTTTTTAGTTTTTTCTAAAGCTGTAATGTTGTCAAATCTTAGTAAGGACGCAGTGATGTCTTTCATGCTTTTATAGTCAGGTAGAGTGATCCATTCTTACATATTTACACCCAAACCTCTCTATTCCGTTGGCCTTGGATTCGTTTTTACTTTCAAGTAGATTGATTTTCTCCAGTTGAAGCATAAAATCAAATTATACATAATACCTTTTCGTGTTTTTACCTTCAGTTTTGAGTGTAGTTTCATAGTTTACACTTTACAGATAAATTATGCACATCCCATCATGATTGTTACATTATTGTTATGGAAAATTTGATGCTATTTGAAGAAGAATTATGTTGCATGGCCATGCATTCCTCTTTGATTTCTAATATTTGTGGTGTTTTCAAATGAATTCATCAAATCTTGTTATTTTGTTGCTCCCAAGTTTGTTGAAATTGAAATTTTATATTGGATCTGTAGGTGGTCTTTAGGATTGGACAGTATGATCGAGTAGCAGGGAAGAAAAACTGACATAAATTTTTAAAAATAAATACTTATCATTTCATAATACATCTCACATAACAATACTATAATATTTCAACTCTCAAAAACAAACTTTTGTGGCTAATCAATGATTGAAAATCATTATGGAGCCATGAGTTAAGTTAATGCATGTTTTGAGAGAAATGTGTAAAATGAATAGCCATTCCTGTATATCAATTTTTTCAAAATTAAATTTAAAATTAAAGTAATCGTTGTAACAAAATTTTTAGACCATTAACTCTTTTACAACATAGCATATAAGTGATTTGATAAAGTCACATAGATCAAAATCTTTTTTTTTTTGTGGGGGGGAATGAGATCAACTTGTCTAAAATATTTCATAGCAAAATGACCAAAAATAATTAAAATAAATAGATAGATTAAAAGAAAGGTGATGAAAGTTAAAACCATAATGGTCAAAAAGAAGATTAAGCTTTGTTTGAGCTACTGTGAGAAGTTGTTTTGAAGAGCTCAATTCTTTGTTCATGTAGAATATCATTGCAAAGTTTAAATGAGAACGGATTTTGTTCTATTTAATTGATTTATGGCATACTACTAGGTTGTGAACTTTGTTTATTATTGTCATTTAGGCCATTAGGTGTAACTTATAAAAAGGACCAAAGGGAATAACAAAAAGAGGTAAAGAAGTAGGATCTTACAATTCTACGACTTGATTTGAGATCTTAATGATTGTGATATGATCCTGCTATACAACAATTTTTGGCATGATTCGGATCATTCTTGAGTTTTGGGATCATATTTTACAATTCAGATCTTATGTTCCTTAAATTCTATTCTTATTACTATCTATCAACAACTCAAGTGCACATTGATAATGCTTACATTTTTGCTACAGTTAATTCGTGATGAAATTCAAGCTGGGAAAAATGACAAAGAGATCTATAAAAAGCTTGAGGATGATTTTGGGGAGACGGTACTTTATGCTCCAAAATTTGATTTGCAGACTGCAGCTTTGTGGCTATCACCGGTCAGTTTTAAGGGGATTATTTTAATCTTTAGGAAAGAAAGAAAAAACAGTGGTACTGATTCTGAAATATTTTGTTTTTGGAATAGGTTATAGTTGCGGGTGCTGCAGCAGGAATATGGGCTTACAACAAGCATAAGCAAAAGACTAATGTGCACATCATGGCTTTGAACCTTGTCAGAGGTGTCCCATTGACCCCAAAAGAGAAGCAAACCATGCTAGAGCTACTCACACCTCCTCCAGAAGGAAACACTCCTTCCACTTGGTGGAGAAGGTGGTTTGGACAGTGATCTGCCTAACTCTGGTTAGCGCTCATAAGACTTGCTTCACTTTGAACTTTGTGGAGAAAGATTAAATGACTAAAACGACAAACTTGTCTGCAAAGAGAACCAACATGGAGATTTTTGTCCCAGAGGCCTGGACTTGGTCTTCACGATGAAGAAGTGTAAGTTATTAATTCATGTGTATTGTGGCAAGTGAATCAAGTCTATGATTGTACTATGAGTATTATTCAGTGATGCATTGTCCTTATTTGTTTGATTCGTGATAATCTGTATCACCTTGAAACAATAATGCTGCTTGCTATGTGCTTTGAATAATTCATTTAATTTCTATGAATAGAAATTTTCTCTTCTATGACTACTGATTATTAGATTTTTATTCTTTTTTTCTTGTAATTTGATAACATTATGAGAAAAGCTGCCTTCTTTGCCATGTTTGTACCTAACCTTTTGATATTGGAAACCCAGGATGTATCCTCTGTTTGAAAATTGCCTTGTACATGATCGTAGCAGTTTGATTAAGATATTTTGTTTCACTACAATTGATTGATTGAATGTTGAATCCCAATTTCCTTATATGTGATGCCCAGTTTATGGCTGGGGCTATAAAATGAACCAAGCTATTCAAGAGACTCGATAATTTATTGAGCGATAAGTCAATAAATGGTCTAATACTATATAAAAAATTAAGCTACTCAAGCTTGACTTCGAGAAATTATCAAGTCGAATTTGAATACAATTTGAAGTGTTGTTTATTTTAGCAAGTCAAGCTTGAATAACCTGCTACTCAGCTGGGCTCAACTCATTTACAACTCTATTTATGGCCGACTTGTGAAAGAAAGCTGCTGTGTTCTATCTGTTTGTTTGACTAAAAAAAATAGGGGGCCACAATTGCCTCCATGAAGAGAAGTATACGACACTTCAAAATCATATATACTGAAATCAACATTCTTTCGATTGGCTCCTGGATCAGCAAATTAAATATGATACCAGATATATTGGTCTAAGAGAGGAATACTGGGCCCTCTTCATTTTTTTTTTTGTCCTACTCTTTAAATAGACATAAAGGTTCAAGCTCTTGACTTTTTGAAGGTTTGAAGAGTGTCTATTCTGTTTTTCGAGTGTATCTTAGACAAATTCTTTCCACCTCATTGAGATGATTTATAAGGAAAAAAGAGCTTAATATTAGAAGTTCTATTACAAAACAATATACTTGCAAGCCTATAAGCCGCATATAAATCTTGTTTATCTTGATAGAAGTGTTGAATTGCTACTATGGATCAAATGGGTAGGATCCAAGCCACTGAGGAAGAAGAAATTCGAAAATTAAGCAAGCCAATTGGTTCAGTTCCTCCAAAGCTTCAAGCAGAGGAGAGGCCATCAGTTGGAAAACCTGGACCACTGGATTATTCAACTGCCATTGAGAACCAAACAACTGGTAATTTTTATTTCTTTATCTGCCTTCGTCTTCTTCTTCTTCTTCTTTGGTTATTTGCTTGGTTTTTCTGCTGAAAGCTTTTGATGAAGACAAACCTGTTTAAATCTTTACTTCTTCATAACAAAATGAAATTAGTTGATAAATACTAGTTGAACTTGCCTGAAGGAAATCTTTGATCTTCTTACCGGGAAAGAGTTTGGTTACCAAGTTCAGTTACCATAAGCGGAAGTGAAAACCTTATATCTCCGATATATAGGAGGATAGAATGTCAGTTTAAAATTCATTTGGATAGATAGTATGGCTAGACAATGTCGAGCTAAGACTAAGTCTTTTCATAAACAAAGTTTGAGCATGGTTTTCATTCATGGAAGTTGAGTTTTTGCCCCAACCAGTCAAATGGGTAGGATTGAGCCCCATGAGGTTGATGGAACAGTGTAGCAATTGACTCAAACCTACAGCCATAGTGGCGGCAGCTCAGCATCAAGAGCAAGCCTTAATTGTTTTCTCAATCATTCAACTCAACAGGTGGCATGGTTGAAAATAGGGTAAATTATATTGAGATTTTTGACAATTATACTGATTTTTTTTTAGATTTTTGAAATTATATTGATTGTTTATACTTTATTTGATAATAAACAAATATCTCCTTGCAGTAAATTGTTTTCTTTAAAATGACAAAATTATTCATTTGATTTATTTATTTGTACATTTTTTCAATTCTGACTAATTTTTTCTAACTTTTTTAAAATATTTTTTATTATTTTATTTAAAATAATTTTAAGGTAAATAGTCCTATTTTTATTTTATATAAAAATAAATTTAAGATTTTTATCAATATTTATTTAGAAAATGAAAAAAAAAGGGTCAAATTTTAAAAAATTGAAAGAAAAAAAAATGAAAGATGTAATTAGATGTAATTTTGTCATTTAAAAGAAAAAAATAACTAAAAAAAATATTTATATATTATCGAATAAAATAAGATATCATTTTAATTATAAAAAATCTTATCGATATAATTTACTTTTGAAAATATGGTCATCGTGTCCGTGGACAACGAGATTGATCGACTGTCAACATTAAACGTACGGTATGCAGAACTTCTACTAGGAGTGTCGGTATTAGATGGATGTAACACATTGTATGCAGGAGTAGATGAATGAATGCGTCAAATCGCGTTAATGGGACGAATTAAATGTTTGGCATTGAGATCAAATGAGTGAGACAGTTACATTTGGTACACTCGCAACGAGTCTCAATTATGAAGTTTCCAGGAATAAGCGGTGCAATCGTCTTTGACCCTCTTTCCTTCAAGTACAATTTTTTTTTTTTCACTACTACTATACCAAAAAGTTGAAACTAAGAGGTGGCTCCAATCGTCACATCGCGTTAATGGGACGAATTTAGAAAGCCTCCTCCACCATGCAAAACAATCCAAACAAACCCACCAGCAACTTTAAGAGGTGGCTCTCTCTCTCTCTCTCTCTCTCAATCAAAAAAAATAACAAAGCTATGTACATTTTTGAAGCATCATTTTGAAGATAAATTTTAAGTAGCGAGCCCATCACTAGATCACATAAATTTCATGATTTAATGCACTCTAATTGATAACAAAAGGTCATTTCCTTTTGGGTGCATTTTCTTTTTCTTTTCTTTTTTTATCATTAGTGAGTAAATTTCGGTTGCAAAATTTGAGAGAAAAATTTAAAAATTTTCACATTTTTTATAAGTTTTTAGGCAAATCTAGCCAATCATTTTATGTTGTGCATGAATTTTTTTTTTTCCTTTTTAAATCTAGACATTTAGTTGGCATAATATTTGTGTAAACAGTAATTTTTACAAATTTGATTTACTAAAATTAATAAATTTTAAATTATATTCAAATTTAATTTGTTTATATTTCAGGTTAACTTCAACGAGCATTTTAACTAATCAACAAAAATTAAATATCTAATTTTTTTATAAAATTAAATTAGTATTATTTTAACGAGCTAAATTTAAAACACGAATTTTAAAATATATTTAAATTTAATTTATTTATTTCATAAGTCTGCGACACTCAAATCAAGTTAATGATGAGTTCATGTGGAATAGTTTATTTCATTTTGTAACCCTAAGTAATTGGCCTGATCCAATGAACAGGTTCACCCAATAGACCATTGAAGAAAATTAAAATGGCAATACTACCCCCCGTAACGTTACCCAATCTCACTAATCTCTCCATCTCGCTGTTTATCAAACCTTAACCTCCCTTATTTGAATAAGACGAGTGTGAAATCAGGGAACGCCCGCTCTACTCAATTTTTATTACTTTATTCGAAGATTTTCACTTCTCACTTCCCACTTTCTCAGCAATCAAAATCAGAAAAGCAAGAAACTAAAGTATCCAACCAACCGAAACCGTCAATTGAATGAAGATCAACCACACATAAGACTGATCACAGCCAAATTCGGAGGCTCGCCATAAATAAACACCGTCAAAATGAGCTCATTTAAAGCCTTCAACTACTTCAGGCCTCTCTACAGATGTCGCCCATGTCTCAAAGATTCTTCAACGTTTTCGCACTTCCAAGCTTTACCTTCTCTCACTCTCTTCCATCTTCAAAACCCTAGCTTTTGGTTCTCACCTTCTCGGCCCTTTTCCTGTAAGTTCTCTCCACAATTCTATTCATTTTATTACCAAGCTTGTGGTGATGTAGAATTGCTAGATGTTTCCAGGAATGTGGTTGTTTTGGAATGAAATTTTGTCACGTGTTGTTCATATGCGTTGTGCTTGGATTTGTAATGGAGGTTAATTTATTTATTTTTTTGCAATGAACTAATGGAAAATGCTTTGCTAAATGCTTTGCTATGCATCTAACCAGAAATTCAAGGAATTTAACTTGATTTGGAATTTCATTTCTTTGAAATTCAAGAGTGTTTTTTTTTTTTTAATGACGTTGAAACTTTGAAGTTTCTGGAATATAAAGTTATTTCTAAATCGCCTGCTGTAAAAAAAAGAAAACAAACAGTTGGCAATGAATTTGGGCCCCCAATTTCATGCCACCAAAGACAACCTACATGGATTGTATAGTTGTATCATTATTTGTGCATGTGTTATCTCTCCATTGTGTTTTACTTATCTGTTGGGGCTTCAAATATGTCATTGATACTTGGTCCATTTCAGAAAGAGGAATCATAATTAAAAAAAAAAATGGTAGTGAAAGTCATTTCAAGAAATCTAATATAAGACTGTCCTATCAGAAACTTGACGAATTTGAGTAGTTAATTCTGTTTAGATGTGATGAACATCACAAACTAGAACGGTGAGGTGGAAGCTTTTTTAAAGTCCATTTGATGCTCCGTAGTTTGGTCCCAGAGGCTAGCAGGTCTGAGGTGCCATTGCACTGATAAGATGATTGGTTCTATAGTCATAGATATGTTTCTAAACAGTCTTTGTTTCTCTGTTTTCTTCTTTTCCTTACAGCTTCAGATTATAGTACATTTATGGAGGTTGTCAGAGCAGTTGCTGGGCAGGGGTCTGCATCTCGTGAAAGTGTTGCTATAAGAGCTGATCGGAAGAGCTACAGTTACATTCAACTGATCTCGTCCGCTTTGAGGATATCTAATCTCTTATGCAATGGTGACCTAAAAACTGTGAGTTGAAAATGAAATTCTTATATCTTTGTGTAGATGAAACTGCATTTCCCATTTTACATGCTTGATAGGTATATACAAGCCTGTGACTCATCTAATGAAACAATTTAGGAAGTTACATTGGGGTTGCAGTTAATGCGTTTCATTTACTGGTGAAAGGGGTGGTGCATACTTAAAGTGTGACTAATTTCTAATCTAATTTTTTTCACCTTGGAAATATTTTTTTTTCATTATTGCATTTCAAACTCGATACATGTGTTCTCACCTCTCTCTCTCTCTCTGGTTAATATCTAGTCTTTTCATTAAAATCTTTTTGGACACCATCTTCATATTTTTTAATATTAATTAGAGCTATTCCTGTTTGATCAGATATATGATGTCATGAATTTTTTCTTGTAGGTTGATGGCATGAGTGGACACTGATCATCTTGGTGGAGCTAGAATAGGAATTGTGGCCAAACCTTCTGCTGAATTTGTCGCTGGAATACTAGGGACTTGGTTCAGTGGAGGTGTCGCAGTCCCACTTGCACTCAGTTACCCGGAAGCTGAGCTCTTACACGTGATGAATGATTCGGTTTGTCTAAAAAATTTATATTTCTTTCCTTTTGTAGTTTCTTGCTTGCCTGAGAAATTTCCAACGCACTCTGTGGAAAAACGAAAAAAGTACTCTTTATGAATGGTTGTGAGATTTATTATATAGTGTACTTTATGAAGTAGCTGACTTAATACATGCTATTTGTATAAGTACTGGATATCCATCTCCTGAATGGTATATACTCTTGATTACAAATGATTTGAATCGCCTTCTGAATAATTTATGCCATCTTGAAATCAAAATAATATTTCTTGTTAGCAGTTCTGTTTTGTATCCATTGTATAGCATCTTCATGCTGTGATTATTTCTTGTCTCCTTGTCCAATTATCTATGCAGAGCTCTTACATTGAATTATTTTTAGGATGTCTCAATGATTTTGAGTACTGAAGACCATCGTGAGCTTATGCAAAATGTTGCAGCCAAAAGTGCTGCTCAATTTTCTCTTATTCCTCCAGTTCCCAGTATTCCTTCACAGACAACTGGGCATGATCAGTCGCAAACTGGAGAAATGGATGCAGATAGAAATTTGCAGGGTTTTGAGAAATCAAATAAGATAGAAGGTGGTTTACCTTAGGGTTCCTATGATATTTTGTCTGTGATATGCCGAGTTTAATGAAAATCTTTTCCTCATAACCTTTTGTTTTAACGTAGGGGAGGACCTGGCATTGATTATATACACTAGTGGTACAACAGGTAAACCAAAAGGAGTTGTTCACACACACAAAGGCATTTTATCTCAGGTACTTGTCTGGGCACAATGTATGTCATGAGCTTAGCACTTCTAAAATGCAGTTTATTCTAATATAACTGCTGCTATTTTTGGGCACAAAAGAACTTGAAATTTTTTCCCTTGTGGTTTTCCATTGTAATTTCTTGTGACCTGTGAAGCAACTAAAATGGTAGGTTTGTTGTTTACATATCATTGGGATGTGTATTTTATTGGCATGCTCCTGGGTTCCTTGAATTTGTGCCTTGCCAACAGGGGTGCCATTGGGGACTTCATTCATATGCTACTAGAGACCAGAAAGGTGGCATATGCAAAGCGCTTTGCTAATAAATATGATATAATTTGTCTGCTTCATTTTTCACTTATTTTTCTGTAACTATAAAATTTATTCGCACAGCATATTTAAATTATAGGAACAAAAAGAAAGATGGGTCATTATTGTACCGAGTAGGCTTTATAACTTACACTTTACAATCAACTCTATTTACATTTGGCTGGGTTTCAATATAAAAATGGGGTGAGTTAGCATGGAATTGGGGAAAGCTAAGGTGGTTTCCTAATGTATCAGCTTTCCCTCATGAGATATTTTAGTTAGGGGCAAATTGAGGTAACACCCAAGAAGGGGTTATCTTAGTAGAGTAAATTGCTGCCATGTATTGTTTTTTGACTTCCTTGTATTGGATAACGTATTGTCTTTTACAGCGCAAAGAAGTTTGCCGCTCCATTATTCATAGACAACTATTTTTTCTTTTAATATCAAATATTGAATATTCGTATGTGATAAATTTACGGTATCAATATTCATCAGAAAACAGAAGTATTAACTGGAATTTACTAATGTGGATAAGCTCCCCATAGCATTTACTTTGAATAATGATTTGTTACATCACATTATTGCATAAATTTTAATACCTTGGTGCATGCTTTCATCTCTCAGTATAAATATGCTAGGCAGTGTTAAACATTGGAACTATTCAGTCATGAACTGTGCAGCCTGTTTTCCTTCTCAATCTCACCTTGTTTTCTTACGTGATATTTGATTAACCACTGCTGTGTTTTTGTCTTAATTTCAGGTCCAAATCTTAGCAAATGCTTGGGAGTATACATCTGCTGATCAATTTCTGCATTGTCTACCATTACATCATATCCACAAATGCCATTTAATTATATCGTAAATACATGCTTTTCGTAATTATACCAGCTGTGCATGTTTCTTGCTAAAGTTTCCATAACTTGTATTCTTTGTCTGGTCTGCTGTGCTATGGGAAAATTTATCATAAAGTTTTTTTTTTTTTTGTATTGATCCTTAACTTTTACCATACATGTTCATGGGCTTTTCAATGCTTTACTGGCCCCTCTCTATGCGGGTTCCACGGTAACTCCTTCTAATTGTGTTCACACTAATATTACAAAGTTGGCATTTGATCTTAGATTGCTGTTTTATGTTACGTTGTCGACAATTGAATTTTGGTTTAGATGCAGCATTTTTTATTGTAGTACATCTCTTCTTTGTTTTGTGTTTGTGTTTTTTGTGAAGGTTGAATTCATGCCAAAATTTAGTGTTAGGGGAATCTGGCAGAGATGGCGCGAATCATATCCAAAGGATGGGACTAAGGTTGACAATGCTGTAACTGTGTTTACCGGAGTAAGTGTAGTCTTTTATGTCAGGAAGTAGGGAAATAATATCCTGCATGGTACATTATTTGTCTTTTTTCCCTTAAATTCATTCACTATCTATACTTGTGCTTTGTATTCTTGTCTTCCGTAAATACAAATATTTGGGGATGCAACTATGCCCAGGCAAAGTAGACATCTCTGGGTGTAGTGCATGGTGTCCAAAACAGTAGATAATTGCAGTTTGATAATTGGTTTTTTTTACCTCTTATTTGTAGAATTTTGACAGTAATGGACTCTTTGTAATACACAAATTTAACATACTTGTTTGTTTGATGGGCACTTGTTACAATGGGCTTTCCCATATGACGTAATACTGGTCAGGAACTTCAGACCCCAAAGTTAAAGATAGTCTTATTACTTACCTATTCTTTCCTTGTAGGGTAAATTTTTCAGGTGAAACAAAAATTTTATTTAATCAAACTATTAAGCATGGTACTAATGTATTTACTCAAAATTTTCTGACATTTTTCATATTTTTCATGGGGTGATTGTTCCAGTGCTTTTTTAATATATAGGTTCCAACTATGTATACTCGATTGATACAAGGTTATGAGGCAATGGATCCCGAATTACAAGATGCTTCTGCTTCAGCTGCAAGCCAGTTGCGTCTCATGGTAATTTGCTTGCAAACCCCTTGTGACAAAACTTTTGATGGGAAATACAGATTTGATGATGTGGTATTCAGCGGAAATTTCTTCTAGGCTTTATTTGATGATTAAATTGTAACTATTTCATTATTTTATACTGTTCCTTGCAATCATTCCAGATGTGCGGTTCCTCTGCAGCTCCCATTTCCTGTCATGCAACAGTGGGAAACCATTACTGGACATCGCCTTTTGGAACGATATGGTATGACTGAGGTATGTTAGTTGTCTACATGAAGTCCTTTGTCAGTTTATTACCTTTACAGAGAGGAGCATTTAATTTTATCTATACTTCCCATGCTCATGTTAACTGTTCAATGTTTGTAGTTTGTCATGGCAATTTCAAATCCGTTAAGAGGTGCACGGAAAGAAGGCACTGTTGGCAAACCATTTCCAGGTGTGCAGGTTAGCAAAATTCTTGAATTGTAGAATTCAACATTCCAAGTGGTTTGTTAATAGATGAAGTGAATTTTTGTTTATGCATCTTGATAAGAATGCAACCACCATGCTGAAGAAGACTTCATAATAACCATTACTGGAAACAATCATGAGGTTTTATTTATTCATTATGATTATAAATTCTGCAGGATCCCAATGTATCATGAGTACCATAATACCTTTTTTTCTGGTGAATATAGTAATATATCTGGGTTTATGACAGGCCAAAATTCTTGGAGAAGACGAGAGTGGTGATGATGCTACAGGGGTGGGTGAGCTTTGCATTAAAAGCCCTTCATTGTTCAAGGAATATTGGAAACTGCCTAAGGTATTTTCCAATATCAATGAATATTAATACTCATGCGTATTCCCTTTCTAGTTTCTTTTTATATTCTGGATAAGATCTAGCATCCTGTTAGCTTCATGTGTTTTAGATCTTTTAAATTTTTTTTTTTCAATTTGAAATGTTGCTGGAAGCCTGGAAGTGTCCAAAATCAATTCTCACTTTAGTTGATGCCCTTCAAGTTCATAATTGCCTTCTGCCTTTGGAAGCCATTATTAAATCATTCTCCAGTATTGTACCTGTATGCTACTTCTCAATAAATAGATGTCTTATGCCCTTGGGGATTATGGTACTTCATTTTTTCCCTATCAAAGCTGTAACATATTCATTCCCACATATTGTTTCACATATGATGCTACACTGATGATGTGTTGTGTCAGGTCCTTTACTATAGAATTGGATGATCATTATTACTGTACAGGTGTTCAGAACTAATATAAGGGATTCAGGATGAACATCAAGTGAATGGATGAAAATTAAAAATCTAAAAATAAATATGATGATGGGGACTAATGGCAGTAAAAGGAAGGTCCAAAGGCTTTGATTCTAAGGCCCAACTTCTTATATGGTGTTGTCACCTGTCATCTTGTATGGGGCCCTCTCAGAAGTCATTCTAATTTCTTGGATGTGTTGAAGAGTTCCCTGGTCCTATAGTTGCTATGGTTTGAATCCTTCAGTTGCTTTATTTTTGAATTTTATGGACTACATTTACCCAAAGTTTTTGAAACGTGTATCGGAAGCAGGTATCATTTTTTAAAAAATCGGTATCGTAAGATACATGTTTTTTTTATAAATACATTTATAAATAAATAAATGGATATATATATATACACATCATATATATAATGTTTAAAATGATATAAATAATATTTCAATTCATTTGTCATAAAAATTAGATATAAAAATTATTATTATTTATCCAACAATTAAAATTCAAGTAGTATCAAGCATAGTTGTCTCGTTTTTTAAATATATTTTATCATGTTATATTTAGTGTTATATATAAACAATGTATAAAATGATAAAAATAATATTTAAACTCACGTATAAAAAAAACTCAAGTTAAATTTCATACACTACAAGAATCAAAATTTATAAATACTTACGAGTTTCAAATCAAAATTTTAGTAATTCAATTTTTCAACAAAGTTCATCAATGTCAAAATTTAAAGATAAAATATCAAATTAGTCATTGTTATAATCTATCATATTTTTCATCTTAGTATCTAATTTCAATGTCATCGATATCATCATCGTCGTCGTCAAATGCCAACAAATTCTCACTTCTTTTTTATTATTCAACTTCTTGTATGTGCTCACTTCTTATACTCGTCTTTAAAATACTTACTTTCCTTCTTTCTTTTTTGAGGAAAGATCTCTAGGCATTACAAAGTAACAATATAAAACCAAAAAAAACAAAAAACATATATAACAAAATAACAAAAAAGAGTTCAAAACTATGTCGTTTAGCCTAATTGCGTGTATCGCATGTATCGTGTATATCGAAACGTATCGTAAGATACGGTGCAAAAAAATACAACTATAAGATACGTATCTATTTATGTCCTACGTATCGCGTATCGTAAGATACTAACAATTATGCATTTACCTACAACATTGAAGGTGAAAAGAGGGAATAAATTTAAGTTACTGTAGCAGTACCTGCACTGGTAAAGAAACCTTGGTGCAATTACCTATATTATGATCTTATCTCCTCCTCCTCCTCCTGTTCTTAAAATCTCTGATTCAAACTAATTGTCCACTATTTTTTTACAAACTATAGAATGTTGCATATTTCTATTTCAGTTTCTCATTCTGATGCATATATTTGATCAACTGTTAGGTAACTGAGGAATCATTTACTGATGATGGGTTTTTCAAGACTGGAGATGCTGTTAAAGTGGACGAAGATGGATACTACATCATTTTGGGACGTAAGCATTCTTAGATTCCCATATGTATTTTGCAATTGTTGAAATGGTTGTTGGCTTGTCATGAAATATTTTCAATGCATGTGGCTAGTTACTTCACAAGAGATCTGATTATGTTTGACAAGCTTGCAATTTTGGACCCATAAACAGGCAATGTCTAATAGATACCCGAAACCCAGTGTTAACAAAATAAATACTTGCTGCTCATTTAATTTTAGTGTGGATATATGCTCAGCCTGATGAGAGCAACGGGTGTAAAAAAACAACCTTGAAATTTTGAAGCAGGTTTTATGTTAGAATTAAATATCTTCTGTTAATGAATTTCTTGAAGTTTCTCATGGGGCTTGGTTTCAGTTCTTTTTTCTAATTGCCTGCTCAACTGGTAAAGAATGCGCCCAGAGGCCAGAACCAAACCTTTTGATAACTTATCAGCATGTCATCAATTCCAGTTAAACCAAATGTATTTATTTGTTCCATAAATTCTATGTTACAAGTCATGCATTTGTGAAGTATAGACACAATTGATGACAGGTGTAATTTCTCTGATAGCCATTTTAGTGTGCTCCTGTTTGTCCTTGTTTTGTACCAGTGGAACCAAGTTATCAGTGTATTTGGTGCATTTTAACTTGTTTAGTACCCTGTCATAGTCCAATCAGGATAGTGCTTGGTACTGGTAGTCAGTTGAGTTCATACTATTAGGATGTGCATACTCAACTCAACAGGGCCTTATTGATACTAGTAGGATGTGCATAGAAGAAATTTTTTGAACTTATTATATCTTTCCTTGGACTGCTTCTAATTGAAGCTTTTCAATCCTCTAATATCAGGCACCAGTGCTGATATTATGAAGGTTGGTGGATACAAGTTATCTGCATTAGGAAATTGAAGCAACTCTTTTAGAGGTGAGTGCTTGTCTTCTCAAAAGGTTCCTTTTTAAAGAGAAAAAAACTGTTGCCATGGGAAACATAACAATTGCATTTGATTAATCCTTTTTTTTCTCTTTTTTTCGCAGCATCCAGTTGTATCAGGAGTGTTGTGTGTTGGGCTTACCAGACAGAGACTATGGGGAAGCTGTGTGCGCAATAATTGTGCCCGAGGCAGAGACAGAGAGAAAACGGGAGGAAGAGTTGAAGCCTGCTCTAAGCTTGGAAGAACTTTGTGCATGGGCTAAAGAGAAACTTGCACCATACAAGGTATCACACCATACTAGTCTTCTCACTCTTCCTTTAATTGTGAAATTTTGAGTTTTTTGTTAGCTTTATATTTTTCTCCAGTTTAGGAAGTAAATTATAACCTATGAAATCATGCTTTCCCACTGCAAAGTTTAGTGGCAAATGAATAACTGAAAATGAAAATTTTCTTGACGTCATCTCAAAACTCCGTGTTAGACACAGGTTGCCTTTGGTATTTGTTGAGACTTAAAATACAATATTTTCAATATTCTCAAGGTCTCAGGCTCAACTCCTACCCCAAGGGCACTTACCTATCAAAAAAAAAAAAACCTGTGTTCGAGCACTTTTTATGTTTCTTAACACAAATCCTTGTCCATGATGATGAATTTGCCAAAATTTAGTCAAAAGTCAGCCTCTTTGCAATGCTTATCTCTTGAGTCTTGTGAAATAAATAGGACAAAATCCTCTCCTCCTCCCCCTCCCCCTCTCCCCACACAACGGAGTGCTCTTTTCGAAGTGCTGGATTAAAACACTTTTCTGCTATGTTTGGTTTGCAAATTGAAGGGAAGGAAACTAAAAGGAAATTAAAGGAAGGTTTTTTCCCCTACTTCCCCTCATATTTTGTTTTCCCCCGATTCTTTTCCATGGTAATCAAAGGAAGATAATTTCCTTTGGTTTCTCTTTTACAATTCCTCAAAATTTGTGCGAATCAGTGTCTTAAACTGCCAAAGCCTTCTTCACCAAACTCTATGAGCTGTAAGCTGGCTTTGCTACCTCAGTGGCCCTGCCCCTTCTCTTCTCTGCTTATTACATAAGCTTATGGTGAAATTAACTTTTGAGTGCACCAATTATCTTTCTTCCCTTTGTTTCATTTATAGTTTATGCATTTGCTGTAAATGGTCATCAGGTTGATCATTATTTTTTCTAATTTTTTTCTGTTTGGCTGGTCAGTTGAGTCTTCAACTTGAACTATGTTATGTTGAGTAAATTATCCATCCAACATCTCTGAGTGCTTCATTAAATTAAGAAAGCTACACTCGAGCATGAATTAAATTAACTATCTCATTGTGCCACTGTTCTTTCCAGCTACCAACCCGATTGATCTTGTGGGACTCGCTGCCTCGTAATGCTATGGGAAAGGTGAATTAGTAATAATTTTTGTTTTTTCCAGGAGCATTATTTCTCGAAGGTTTTCTCATCGGCATTATTTCTTTCTAATTCCAGGTGAATAAAAAAGAACTGAAGAAAACACTAGCTGCTGAAGCACAGTAAATTCTTTTGATTGCAGATCAAAAGGTGGAGGATACAATATTTGAGTCTTAAAGTTCCCAAAATAAATATAAAAAAGGCAACCCCTCCTTGTCTAGGAGCTCATAAGCTCTATGAAGAGTATTTCTAGTAAATTAAGGCAGATATCCAACTTGTACTTTGAACAATCATTTTCGAAAGAAACTGGTTTAATGTTATGGTAAGCTGTTTCCTATTGAATTAAATTTTATATGGATAGTTGAAAATAATTATGAGTTCTCTCTTCTTTTTTTTAGCAAGTAAAATATCCATGAGTTTATTTTAAATTAACTCGTGTGTAAGATAAAAACTTTGATAAAATTCAATAAGTGACCAAATTTCATTTTATTTCGCAATTATGTTGGTATCTAATACATATATGTTGTAATGGCCCTGAAATCATTTGGTTTCCATGACTTATCCATTCCCTTCTTAATAGAAAGCTGCGTTCATGAATCCGAATTTCTTCTTTATGTTGATGTTAAAGCTCGTGTTAAAGATAAAATTTCAACGGGCAACAGCTTGAGACACATAGATCTTCAGCTTGAAAAAGTTTTTTTTTTTAAATTTCATTAAGTGACCGAATTTATTCTTAATTAAGATTGAAGATGATTTTCTTATTAGTACAGGACCCAAATAGAAATTGGCACTTTGGAGCGAGAGTTTTAGTTGGTCTGGAGCACCACATGATGATGTGCTATCATGGGTAGTATGACCCACTGTCATAATATACATCATGATATTATTGAAAAAAAGGTGACCATCCATTCAAAAAATAATAAATAGAAGGAAATAACTATTATTATTCATTCCTGAAGGAACTAGGCTTAAGCAATGATACTCTCTCTCTCTCTCTCTCTCAAAAAAAAAAACACACACACACACTCCCTTTCAATTTAGCACAAACTTTCCTATAACTTTTCGCATGCACGCAATGCAGTCATTTATGGAGTTTCTAAACATCCTCCCATCGGCTATATCATGCATTTGACAATTTTTGTGTATAAAAACTCAATCCTCAATGAGTTCTAGGGACAAATTCAACTCATAAAAAAAAAAAAAAAAAGAATTCAGCATGCAGGCAACGACATCATTTATGGAATTTCTAAACATTCACCCACGGCAAGATGATGATACATTCGACAAATTAAATTTATAAAAATTCAGTTTTGAATTTTCAAGACTCAAAATAACAACAAAGAAGTAACTATCATATATCGATTTCCTCTGAGTTCCATTTCAACAAACTTCGCGTCACATATAAATAAAAGACACGGAAACAAAACAAACACCATTTCAACAAACTTCGCATCACATAAAAATAAAAGACACAGAAACAAAACAAGCACCGGCGCCATTATTCCCTTTCAATAACTAGTACCAAGTACGATATTGCCCAGGTATCAAAACCTGCATGGGATGTGTATAGGCAATAGAAAAGTTTTAAGCAATCAGAGAGCCTTGAGAATATCATCAGCACTGGATACTGTGAACTCTCCACCTGATTCGATATTCGCAATCTTCACCTTCAGATCATCAACCAATAGAGCAAACCTACGGGAACGAATTCCAAGTCCTTTTTCTGAAAGGTCAAGCTCAAGGCCAAGAGCATTGGTATAGGTTAAAGAACCATCAGCGAGAAACTTAACATGCTTGTTTTCAGGGTATGTCTTTGCCCATGCCTTCATCACAAATGGGTCATTGACTGCAGTTAAGCACCATAACCATACTTAGTTGTAGAAATTGAGATGGAATACAATTAAATCGAGTATCTTGATACTGGATACAGTATATCTTGAAATGAAACTGTGTAAGCGCCGATAATCCTATCATGTTTACGAGTTGGCCTAAGCTCATGGTTTATAAAAATTCAGTTTCTAGTCATTCTCAACGGATCTATAATCTACATGAGCAATTCTCACATTACAGACCAAACTGATGCTTCAATATCTTGCGCCAGCAGCATATAGTTCATATGTAAAAGGGGATTTAAAGGTATCCGCTCTCTTAAAATTGAAACTATAAGGTTTTGCACTAAACAGTGAAAAATAGAAATAATGTTAAAATTTTGAAAATACCGCTAATCAACAAGATTTCATCGATGCCCTTTGACTTCAGCTCCTCTGCTTTCTCAATGAAACCTGGCACGTGCTTCAAGCTGCAAACCAAAAGAAATAAAGGCACATCTCAAATAAATTCTATGATCAAAATCAACCCAGTGGGACGACAAACAATTTAATGGGAACTTATGCTTAAAGAAGAAATACAAGGACATCAGTATAGAAAAGAAAAAGGCACATTCTTGAAAATTTAAATCATCTAATTGCACTGATTTTAACCTAGTCTCCATTTGGTAGGAGGGAAGAAGGAAAAATGGAGCAGGAAAGGAGGAGGAATGGAAACCCTTTCCATTGTTTTGTGGAGAAGGAAAGGGGAAGAGAAGAGAAGCCAATAGAGTAGTGAAGACCCCTTTTGGGTCTTCCAAAAATGGGAGAAAATGAGAAGGGAAATGGTTTTTCTCATTTTTAGTTTTTTTTTTCTAATCACACTTTTGCCTTTTAAACAACTCCATTATCTTTTTAGAAGGTATGATAGTAAAATTTCAAAATACTTCTTCCCTTGATTCCTCCCTTCCAGTTCAACAAAGATGGGAAAACCCCTTTCTTTTCTTTAGGATACGTATCCATCCCTTCTACCTTCCACCCTTCCAATTCTCTATCCTTCTTACCAAACAAAGCATATAAAAAACGTAGGATCTATTTCGGAATACAATAGAAATGGGTCAATGTGCAAGATTTTATTTTAAAGAGGAATTACAAAGATAACTACAGAAATTAGAATTGTGGAAAATATAATGATGTAGTATTACTGTATTACCCCTTTTTTTCCCTTTTCTATCTGAACCCCGGATGTAAAATTAACCAGCACAGGTAACCAGGCTACAAGCTATAAATTTTTTGTGGTGAACATCACATGTTGTAGAAAGCAACGTTTGTTTTGTGGGGCACATTTCAATGTTCAATTAGATCATAGAATTAATCCTATGCAACAAATTGTCGGTGATGGCTTCTACTTCTCTTACCAAACCCATTCTTGACAATGACTCTTATCTTCAAAGTTCAGACCTCTCTGATAAAAAATAAAGGGGGGTTCATTCAATTTAAATAGGCCCTCCAGATATAAATAAATAAACAGGATACTAAAACCCCACCCTAAATCCCTCACACAAACTCAGATGATAGTTTACATTTTTCCAACTATTATAATATTTCATGAAATTTCAGCAAAAATTTAATGATTGGAATCTCTAGGCTCTAAAATAGTTCCGCCTCGTTCCTCATAATCACCCACTCAATTCGAATTCACTATTCCAATTTAAAAACACCCCTAATTCAACTTTCCACCTCTTCCCTCTTTCCCTCCATCGCTCTTCATACTCAAATTTATCTCAACATACTATAAGAGAGGGGTGGGGCGTAGGGGGTGGGCTTGTGTATTCATGTCATTTTTTTTTATAGAACTTGTGCATTCATTCATTCAATCAATTTGACAAAAAGCTTGTTCCAATCCCACTAATGTACATGCTTCATATGACATTATTCAGTTATAGTCTTAGGTGCTATTAATTAGGGAACTTTTTCCCCAAATTTTAACAACAATTCGTCATTTTTTTCTCTCCCAATTATCGAAATTCAATATAACAAATACTCACCCTCACAATCCAAATTTCCAATAAATATATAAAACATACCCAACTAGCAATTAATCAGCAATACAAAGGAAGAAAGAAACGAACTTCAGAATATTACAATTAACCCTTCCAACCCTAAATAGTTGCATTGTTTCCCTCATATTCTCGTATTTAAAAAAAAAGTCGAACTACGCAAAGAGGAGGAAATGGACGAACTTTTGAGGACTTTCATACAAATCATTCCAACTACTTGCTGTAAGATTGGAAAATATTTTCTTTTCCACAGTTTTCCTTGGCAACCAAACGGGCGAATCAGAAAGTCTCAGTTAGAGTAGCCGGTTAAAGTGAAGTAGAGTTACCTGCAAGTGGGGGTGAAGGCACCGGGGACGCCAAAGAGAATGACTTTCTTACCGGCGGCCAGAGAGTGCACTGACACCTTTTGAAGCTGGTCGTTCTCGTCGAAAAAAGCAAGAGTGCCATCGGGAATGACTTCCGCCAGTCGCTATCGGAGCCATTTGATTCGTTGATTCGATCGAACAACTTTGCCAGTGTATGTTATACTGCCTGTGTATATATATACAGCGGAAGCATTATCCCTAGCTCCCGTCCAAAATAAAAAAGTAAAGGGTAACTATGCTGTCCTCACGATATTTATAAGACCAACTCCAAAGAGAATTGTCATTTTGGGATGTCAAATTATCTATTTATAACTTTAAACAGTATTTTAATATTTTTAAACTATAAATATGTTTCAATAGTTAGTATCAAAATGAGGTACTACTTTAATATTTTTTTATTAAAAAATGTAATTAAATTTAACAGTTATATTTTAGCAGGTATAGTTTCATAACGATCGCAATTTAACGAATATATTTTTTTAGTCAAAATTTCAAATTTCAAATTTTAAATTTTAAATTTCAAATTTTGTCTGTTTAAATTCAAATTTCAAAATTCAACCGATCGAAATTCAAATTTTAAAATTCAACTACCAAAATAAAAATTCAAAAAAGTAAAATTCGTCTATAAATATGATCATTTTTCTCATGTTTTCATCCATCTATATTACATTCTCTCTATAAATTCAATATCTCCATTCTCTTTGACTATTTATCTTTTCATATTTTCATTCATTTATCTATATGAATCGTTATCCTAATATTTTAGGAGGGATCCTCAATATTGAAGAAGAAGATGATGATGAATTGGATATGTTGTATGTTGTAATCAGAAGGTTAGAAGAGTCTAGTCAGGGATGGATAAGAAGGCATCGTGGTTTCGTTCCAGGCTACAGAACAGTTAATCGTGGTAGAGTTAAAGGTCACGAAAGACTCTACCGTGACTATTTTGCTACCCCTTGTGTATATAAAGGTTTTTTTTGAAGGAGGTTCCGAATGAATCGTCCTCTTTTTCTCCGAATTGTAAATGAGGTTGAACAACACGATCCATACTTCATCCTAAACAATAGATGCCATAAGAGTTCTCGGTTTGTCATCCCTTCAAAAGATAACAGCTGCTTATAGAATTTTTGCTTACGGAACACCGGCAGATTCTATAGATGAATACATCAAAATTGGAGAAACCATTGCCATACAGAGTTTGAGAATGTTTGTGAAAGCTATTATTGCAGTGTTTGGCGACCATTACTTAAGGTCACCAAACAATAGCGATATTGCTCGATTGCTACAGACGGGGGAACAACGTGGCTTTTCCGGCATGTTAGGGAGTATTGATTGCATGCATTGGAAGTGAAAAAATTATCCGACCGCATGGTAAGGTATGTATACTGGTCATTGTCACGAACCAACAATCATTTTGGAAGCTGTGACTTCTTAAGATCTTTGGATATGACATGCATTATTTGGGCTTCCTGATTCGCTGAATAACATAAATGTTTTAGATAGGTCCCATGTTTTTGCATTATTAGCAAATGGTCATGTTCCTCCAATAAACTATATAATTAATGGCCATGAGTATACAATGGGATATTATCTAGCTGATGGTATTTATCCAAACTAGTCGACATTTGTAAAAACAATTCTCTGCCCATAAGGTTTGAAGAAAAAACATTTTGCTAAAGCACAAGAGTAGGCAAGAAAAGAAATAAAATGGACATTTGGGGTACTTCAAGCCCTGTTTTGCAATCGTGCGTGGACCAGCACGCTTTTGGGATGAAGAAACACTTGCAGATATTATGAAAGTATGCATAATAATGCATAACATAGTCATTGAGGATGAAGGAGATATTGGTAACAATGACTTTGATGGAAGTGATGCAAATCCGCTTGTAGAAGTGTCGCATGTGTTTACATTAGAATTGGAATACTTCATGCAAACCTATTGTCAGATCAGGGATAATGTAACTTATTCTCAACTACAGTAAGATCTTATCGAGTATTTGTGGGAACAACATGGCGAAGCATAATTTTCTCAATTTCAATTTCAAGTTGTATTTTCAATTTCACAAGTACTTTCATAGCAATCAAACTTCATACATAGTTTTTCATAAATAATAGTAACATAATAAATAATGACTAAAAATTAAAACCCCATTTTTTCATAATCTCTATCTTCAGGTTATTTCAATATGTTGCAAAAATTGGGTCCATGCCAGTAGTGTCAGTTTCCACGATTTTCATTTCATTCTACATTTCTTCAATTGCTAACTGTTTACGATGTTGGTTCAATGCTATCTCCTGTTGAGCATACATTTTGTCGTGACGCTCAACTTTTTGTCATCCCATTTCCATTCTTTGATTCCAGTTGTGATGATTTAGTGATGCTTCAGCCCCGGTTTGCTTCTCTTTATTTTGAAGTTGTTCCTTCGAAGCCTTTTTGCCCAATGGCCTATCGAGGTTGGGAGTGGACTAGAGTTCAGTATCATCCCCTAAATATAGAGTTGAATAGCAAGATTCAACATGATTTGATTCAGTAGGACTACCAGGTTGAATGAGTTTTTGCTCTTTTATTGCTGGTAAGATTATCAGTTCATTTCCGCTTCATTTTCAATATATTCCAACAATGCTCGTATTGAAATAGTCTTCCAATGATCTTAGCAAACATTTCTTTTGCTTCATCAACTTGAAAAACATATGAAATCATTTAGTCAATAGTTCAAATATCAAATCATAGTAGTGTTTATCTAAAAAAGCTCAATCATTACATTATTTTGCTCGGTGTGTCCACTTTGTCGCAGTCTTTTAATTTGACTATAAAAACTGACAAATTTGTCCATATTTTGCATTTATATTAGTCCAACGGCTTTTAATAGAAGCTTGTGAATGTTCTTCTTGATTACCTTCATGAAGTTCTAAGTATTTCAATATTCTATACCAGAAAGCACCACATTGTTTTTCATTCTCAGTAATTGCATCTTTACTCGTGTTAAGCCACGCAGACACAATTAATTTATTTTCTTCTTGAGAGAAGTTCTTTGTCCTTTACGATTTTCTCACTATTGGAGCGGCTTCATTTTGTATTGGCGTCAATACTGTGGGATTGGTCTGCATAGCATCATCATATAAATCGGTGTCGCTCATAAACAAAACAGTGAAAGAACCATCAAATTTCGAATCCATCTACAAAAAAAAAAAATTATAATCAATTTAAAGAATAAGCATAAAATAATCAATTACAAAATAAATAAAATCACCCTTAACTAAAAAAAAGTATAAATTAAAAAAATTAGGCTAAATAAATAAATTCACCCTAAATTAACAGAAACAAATAAATAAATAAATAAATTTAAATTAAAACATTCAATTTAAATTACAAAAGTAATTTAATTAAAAAATCAATTTAAATTCTAAATAACAATTAGCTAAAATAGAAAAAAATTCTTCAATTATAAAAATTAGCTAAATAAATAAATTCACCCTAAATTAATAGAAACAAATAAATAAATAAATAAATTTAAATTCTAAATAACAATTAACTAAAATAGAAAAAAATTCTTCAATTATAAAAATTAGCTAAATAAATAAATTCACCCTAAATTAACAAAAATAAATAAATAAATAAACTAAAATTAAAACATTCAATTTAAATTACAAAAATTAAATTAATTTAATTTAAATTTAAATTTAAATTCTAAATAACAATTAACTAAAATAGAAAAAAAATTCTCCAATTATAAAAATTAGCTAAATAAATAAATTCACCCTAAATTAACAAAAATATATATATAAATAAATAAGCTAAAATTAAAACATTCAATTTAAATTACAATAATTAATTTAATTTAAAATTTAAATTTAAATTCTAAACAATTAACTAATGTAAAACATTTATTTTAAATTAAAATCAATTTTATATATATGTATATAGGCCAAACAGGAAACAGTCTCTGTATTTCTTTCCCCCCCCCCCGGTGCCCGAGCTGTTCTTCGCCTTCCCCTCTGCGCCTCCTCCTCCTTCCCCGTTCCTTCCCTCTGTGCCTCCTTTAGATCTGCCATCACCAACCACAAGGTTTGAAAAAAAATCAGGAGTAGGGAGCAGGAAACTTACAAGCGATTTTCACGGCAAGGATTTTTCGGCCTTTGGTAAGGTTTCTCTTTCAAAATCTCTAAATTTATAGAATTTTTTGGTTGAATAGAGTCTGTGAGAGAAGTTCCGTTGGAACAGTAGAATTTGAAAATGACAAAACTGGCTCTATGTAACCTATCCCTTTCTCTCTCTAGAGTTTGAAAAATTGGCACCCCAAGAGCATTGCTGCCATTTTGCAACCCTGGATGCCACCCTCGTTGGAGTGAAAAATTTTGAATTTGGGGTGGCATTTCGGCAGTTACCAGCAGTTATGGAGTTGCCACTCCTGATGGCACTCCCCCTTAGAGTTGTTCTAACAATTATACCAAATTTTTGAAATTATATTAATTATTTTTATTTTATATGGTAATATACAGATATTTTTTAAAAAAATTTTATAACAATTATATTGAATTTTTCTAAAATTTTAAAATTATATTATTTTTTTATTTTATATGATAATATACAGATATTTTTTTAATTAATTTTTTTTTAAAAAAAATTAAATTACAACTAGTTTTTTTTAAATAAATATTAATAAAAGTTTTAAATTAAAAAATCTTTAAAAAAAGTTAAAATAAATTGCTAAAATTAAAAAAATACAAAAATAGATAAATAAAAAGACAATTTTGTCATTTTGAAAAAAAATGAACAAGAGAGAGGTATATGTATATTTTCAAGTAAGATAAGAAATGTCAGTGTAATTTCAAAAATCTCAGGAGAAATCAGTATAATTGTCATAAATCTCCGGGTAAGTCAGTATAATTTGCCAAAAGTAAAATGACTTCATTTGCTAAATTTAATGGTTCACTTCAAGTCCAAAAAATAGCATGCTTAAAAATAATATAGAGAAGCAAGGCGACTAGCTGGCATCACATCTTCGGCATCCGTGTAGGGTAGGGTGCAAGATGTGATTGAGTGGTATCAGAGCTAAGGTTTGTAAATATTGGAGATCCACTGATACCGCAGAGTGATATTTGAGCAAAAGGTTAAGGTTACCTGTACAAGATGAAAAATTGAGGACAATAAGGTGTAAAATGGTTTGGGAATCATTGTCCATATTAGAGCACTAAGTTATGGAATAAGAACCATAGAGTACCTGAGCCATGGATACTAATAATGAAAGTATTAAAGTGATCACTCCCAATTTTGGAAATCAGTTCTGAGTGACCGTCCCTCGTGATCTGATTGACGTGTGTACATTACACGAGTCATTGTCACAGTTGCGAGTGACCGTCATTCACGACTGATGTTAGCATTCCTCAATAATGTATTCCAAATTTTGAAACTCATATGATGTCACTCGAACCAAAGCTCACGGGTCGAGTTGCAAAAATAATCTTTTTGTTTGAGGGAATAAGGTTACAGTTGAAAAAATTTTAAATAGACCGGATTTATTGACGTGATATGAATCTAACCTACAACATCAAGCCATTTAAATATGATGTTTGTCTCTGAGATACATAAAAGTTACATCTTGCTTATATGACATGTTATTATTGGTCAGGTTCACGAATTCGGTTCATATAAAAATTATCGGTTACATATATTTAATTCTTTTTAGATTTTGTAGAATTAAGAATCTCGTGCACTAAATTTGACCTATATTATGTTACTTGAATTCACGTAAATGATGACCTAAAATTTAAAAATAAAGCAATCAGAATAAATGAAAATTCAATCTCCCAAAAAAATATAAAATAAAAGAAAAAAATAAAGTACTTATTTTCATCTTGTTTGAATATCCAAAATATAAATAACAAAAAAATTATTATCTTTTATTTGAATACTAGCTTAGAAAGAAAAGAAAAGAAAAGATATTAAAGTATTTGACAGTTATATTATTTTTTATTTGACAGTTAGTTTAATTTTTAATTCATGCATTTAAGAATATTTTTAATATTTTAAGAGATTAATTAAATTATTTTCTTTTAATTTCAAATTATTTTACTTTCAGGAGATCGAAGAAACGAGACTAGCCATCCAAGCTTTCTAACTTAATTTTTTCTTTTGTCTAAATAATAACAATCCAAACAAAACAAAAAAAGTATTTGTCTACTTGAAATTTTTTTCCCAAGAAAAATTATACTTAAAAAGAAAATAAGTTATAAATTGGTTCAATAATTTCAAAAAATAAACTTAATTTAATATAAAAATAAATAAATTACACTCAGAAATTCATTATTTATTATCACACCATACGTTATGAGTAATAATATATTCACCCAATGTTATCAGTCAATTATGTTAGAACTATTATATAAACAAACGCACTCTTATATACAAAAGAAGAACAAAGTGCATGTGATGTAGTATATCACGTCAGGATTGCGAGAGCAAAACCTATAAATTGAGGAGCGTTTGATGAGGGCCATGCCACTTCTGTACATTCTATATTATAATTTACAGTCGTGTAGATAGATACACCAAAATGTAGTGGAGGGTCCATAAGGGAGTGTTTGGTTCAGCGATCCCACATGAGTTCTGCCAAGAATTGATTGCTATACTAACTATTCAGGGAAATTTTCCGGAACATGAAAAACTTTGGAAGTACGGAAAAATGATATGATAATATATTTTTTTAATAATATTTTATGATATATAATATGACTTATTTTATTTAATAAAATATAATTAAAAAGATACAAAATTACGTGATATATTGAATTCATAAAAAGTTTCTCTTGTAACATAGACCTAAAGAACGTAGAAGAACACAACTTTCCTCTCTTTTTTCTACTGATTAGTCTTTATTTTTCAGCTTTTATTTTTTTGGGTTTTTTTTTTCAAAAAAGAAATTCATAACATGTTCTAAATCAGTATTAATAATAAAAAGAACTAGTATCTGGGAGTGTGGCCAATCAATAAAGACGTTGAAAATAAAATTCAGGTGTCTCGAGTTTAAGTCTAAGGGTGGGTCTAACTTTCTAAGTCCAAGGGTAGACCTAATTCTCTTGGAGGGGAGAATGGGCCTAACTCTCTAAGTCCAAGGGTAGGTGTAACTCTTTTGGAGGAGAGAATTTAGACTGGTGCGCGTAAATTGACTTAAGATACTTTTGATTGATTCATTATAAATATAAAAACAACAATTTGATTGTATTCTGACTTAGGGAGATTTAGTTTGATGTACATAAACTAACTCATGATATTTTTAATTGATTCATCATAAATAAATAAACAGTAATAAGAACAACAATCTGATTATGCATTTAAGTTGAATGCTTCCTAAATTGCTTCTTTTTTCTTCATTTTTTTCTTTTTTGATACAATAATGGAAAGAAGAATTAAACTCTTACCAAATAAGTGAACAATGAACATTTGCACCACTCGAACAATATTTGAATTCTCTAAATTGGTTCTTGAAATCACAAAATAAATAAATAACAATTTTCTTATACACACACACACACACACATACCTTAGCATAAGAAGGGAAATGAAGCATCAAAAGAATGATGCTATATACCAGATGAGGAGGCAAGATGCGCCTCCCCCCGACCGATTAATTCTCTCCTTCACTACCGTTGTACTCAAAAGAAAGAACGATGCTATAAATAACCATTGTTTTTTTATCCCATTTGTTTTATGAGTAATACTACTATTCCAAAAAAGTTTTACCAAAAATAAAATCTAAAATGATTTGGCAACATTGCATTTATATATTATACATAAGTATAGACTTTTTCCTTTTTTTCAATCCTAGACACAATAAAATGTGAAGAGAGGAGAGTAGACAATTGAAAAAAGGGGCAAATACACGAGTTCTTTAAATCTTAATTCTTATAATTTTTCCCCCAAGTCATTAGTTTGGATCTGTCACTGCGTAATTGACACATACATAGCTCATCCACACATGTCAAGTTTTGAGTTACAAGTTGAACACCTTCATGACCAGTTGAATGAGTAAACAGTTACATAACTTCTATTAATTGGTGCAACAATTTTTAAGGATGATCATATTTTTATTAGCTAATTGGAATGATTTTTTAAAATATCAAGTCTTGTATATATATAAAGTTAGATATAGCATACTATATTAGTGGTTATAGTCATAGGAAGTTAAATTCTTAAATGAAGTTGTTTTGAAATTATCCTGAATTAACATGGTAAAAGATTATTCCTTCAAAAACCAAAAAAAGGAAAAATACTCTCCTAGAAATACTTGACATGCATAATTAATTTATACACGCACTACTACCTCAGAACTGAACTTAAGATTGATGTAGATTACACATAAGGGCATCACAATTCATCAGGTAGGTTCATTCAGGGACCATATAAAAAGAACTTGGTTAAAGCACACTCAGAATAAATAACATCATGAGCAATCAGCCTTAGATTAGCAGAATGACTGCTCATGATGTTATATCATTCCATGGAAGCTCCATATTAATGTTTGCAGCCAAACAATTCCTATCAAAATCCTTGGCCAAGATCTGGAGCCCAATAATCAGCTCCATTGTCACTTCCAACATGATGGGTGCAAGAGACAGGAACCAAGCATAACCCTCTACTCTTCAAGTCCTTTGCTGCATCTTTGGTATCCTATAATTTTCATCAAAACGTGAATCCATATAAATACAAATACACACACATATATCATAAATGACATAGTATATTATAATTAATTTTAAATAAATATGTGAAGAGTGAATGAGGAAACAAATTTCACTACAAAGCCATTGTATAATAGGAAAACTTACCAGCTTGGAAGCTTCTCTTCTTTTAAGGCAATTATTGTTCAACAGCTAGTTGAAAAATGAAAAAGGAAAATATATATCTCAGCATTTTTATCAGTTTTCAACTCTTTTTGGTTTCCAAACTCAAAACTAAAGTAGTCCAAATTGTGCTATTAGTATAGCAATTAACTGTAACTAATTAATACTAAAGGTTTTTAAAGCTATGGACCTTGTTCTTTCAGTACTCAACTTTTTGAATAGAATAATAGCTTAATTAGATGCTTTATAAATACAAAGGCTCCCCAAGTTGCTTTTAAGGAAGTGATGGATCCAAGAAAGCATACCTGACCAGGGTCTTCAGGAAATATACAATTTCTCTCTCCTTGAACCTATAAGAAAGAAATCATCCTCACTCACTAATCAATATTTAATGGCATACAATTAGTTACACACACACACACACATACATATATATGCAGATATGCTTACTAACATGTTATCATGTATGTGCTCCACACACACACACACACACAGAAGATCTTGGTCTTGCATTGGGAAATGGGAAGTAGGAAGTGGCTATATATGGGCACTTACAGGGTGTTGGTGCCTCATGTTTCCTGATGCATTGCCCAAGTAAGGGGAGCTAAGTGCCTGCATTCAAGGTGGAAAAAAGTAAAGAATATATTTATAACTTCGATAACTAAAGAATGTTTAGAAAGCATGAATCCATGAAACTTTAACTGCATGCTCTCACTGATTTCTTTAGTTGCTTGCACAGTATAAATGTTGAAGAAACATCACCTCAATTTGACCCTGAAGGAATCTGATATATCCAATAGCTTCTAACAAGACTGAAGCAGTGTCAGTCTGCAAAAGGGCAACACTCCCATAAGTCATTTTCTCTAGGTCTTCTTTAATGTTAAAAGACAGCCCATGATGGGAGAATACAGGCTAATTGTGTAAGTAAACAAAAAAAAAACTATGTATAGGGTTTCATCATAAAAAACTCCTCCTGTAATATTATTAATTGTTCTTTCTGTTCAGTCATCTATGGTGAGGCTGAACAAGTGGGGAGACTGGTTAATTTACCTTTCCAAATGGGGAAACAATTTGGTGAAGGGCTGTTATTCTATCACAAAGCTTCTCCTTTCTCACCTGTTTCCGAGTAATTAATTTGTAAATAAGATAAATAATTTGTTAATCAAAATTTTCATTTGCTTGATCAAACAGACAATATATATCAAGAAAGACACACCATTCTTCAGTATTTGTGTTACCTTCAGAGGTGTTTGTGTTGAAGAGGGTTGAACCCTAGCCTTCTTAGATATCCCATCAGTGCCTGTGCTGTTACACTGGTACAAAGGAAGAGAGAGAGAGAGAGAGAGAGAGAGAGAGAGAGAGAGAGAGAGAATTGATCATAACCCAATAAACTAAATATGAGGAATATTTAAATTAATTAAAACATGTAGTTTTACACCAATTATTAAAGATTTCAATAGAAATAACAATAGAATGGATTTACAGTAAGTTGGGGCTGCTGTGCTCAATCTCTTTTGTTACTTATGGTTTATTCTCTTTGTATCTGTTAGCTGTATAGTTTTTAATCTTTTAATACAATCACTTACCACAGAGAGAGAGAGAGAGAGAGAGAGGGAATGGATTCACAGTAAGTCATCATGATCATTAGATATGCTAGACTTCATGTCGGTTGGCCAGTCCTAATATAATTATGAAATTTACTAGCTTTTAGCCAAGATAATCAAGTTTGATTAGACTCTCTCTCTCTCTCTGTCTCTATCTATCTATCTATTATGAAATTTACTAGCGCTTTAGCCAAGATAAATCAAGTTTGTTAGACTCTCTCTCTCTCTCTCTCTCTCTCCATTACCTCAGATGAATGATCTTGATGTAGATTATTCCTTCCATCCATCATATTATTTGAGAAGTCCAAAATGCTGCTGCTTAAACTGGTAACACAAGACCCTAGGGGATGAAACTGGCATGACTTGCGACCAAGAAGGTCTACATACTTGAAATTCATCATCTCCATGCCCGTACAGTTGGCTACTTTGGGCGACCTCTTGCTTTACATCAACAACAGGAACCCTTAAAGATGGATTCAAAATTTGGTCTTCCCAATTTTCCAAGTTCTTAGACTGAAAGTGACTCAGGCTGCCGCCGCCAAACCTATGATCTTCCTCACTAGCCAGGCCACCCCTGAAACCACAATCATCAAAACCTCACAAATAATTCATTTCAACTATTAAAACCCCATGTTAAAACATGCTAGAAAACTAATCTTTAACACATAAAGATAGTGATATATATATATATATGTATAGATAAGGTTTAGATTTAATTTTTATATATATATATATATGTATGTATAGATAAGGTTTAGATTAAAGAAATTAAAAAAAAAAGACCTAATATTAAGCACAGGAAGATTATACATGTCGAGGGATAGCAGAAAGAAAAGTCTGTTTTTCAGATCAAAATCCCCAAGAACCGTGTGAAAAACCAGTGTGGTAGGTAGAGTATAACATGATATATATATATATATATATAGAGAGAGAGAGAGAGAGAGAGAGAGATTTACAGAAGTAGTTGGCTCCATGATTGTGGAAAGTCTTGGTTATAATCAGCCAAGGAGTTCAAAGCCAGTGAAGAAGATATTTCAGGAACATATTGAGGAAGGAAAGAGAGAAGGAGATGGTGACAAGAAAGTAGAAGGTGGCTGCTGAGATGGTGGGTGGTGCTGCATGTTATTCACACCCCTCCAATTAGTATTTCTTGCCATCATTTGTTAACACTGATTTGCTCTCTGCAAAACCACTCAACTGATCATTTCCGTCACTGAACATAAAAACAATTCCCTTTCTTTTCTCTCTCTTTTACTTTTGTTCTTCACTTTGACATCCTTTTCCCTTTTTTATGCACCAAAACTAGCCTTTTCTTGAAGGTTTCAGGGCTGTTTTTGCTCCTTTCAGATGAGGTTGAAGAAACCCATGTTTATGTCAACAAAGCATTTCATAGCCGTGGGGTTGGGAAGCTTTGTATATATATTTTGTTTCCTTTCCTTTCCTTTTTCTTTCATTTGTTTATTGTTCTTTTTATTCTTGCTTTAGCTTTATTGTAAAGTGGGAGCAGAAAAAGCTAGTGGACAGTTATTTCAGCCAATGTTAATTTCATGATTTTTACACTTCCTATAATATAACATGTCTTATATATATTATTATACATAAAGGATTGATAAAATTTATATTTAAATAAATGGTAAGAGATTGATAAAATCTTGTTGTTTGTTTTGCTTGGAGTTTTAAGAACTTAGAAAAAGATATCCACAATATAAGGAAAATATTGAGAAGTAATTCATAAATTATTCAGGAAGACTGTTCTTATCACGTTATTGTATGACGATATCTTACAAAATTTAATTTTTTTCATAATTTATGGAGTAGTTTTTCTCTTAATTTTAATAAATTTTTATACTTTATGATATACCATCACACAATGATGTTGTTTAATAGTGTCACTAAATAATTTCTCAAAATAAGCCCCAATTTTTAAGTCTAGAAGTTATTTTTCATATGACAAAAAAAAAAAAAAAAAGTTAAGGCAAACTTATAACAAGAACTCAAATAGTACATAAATAGTTACCAATTCAAAAAACAAAGTATAAAACTTCAAAACTAGTTTTATATCTTTCTATTGTCAAAACTAATCACCAACATAATATTGTAATGAAAATCTTTCAAATAGTCCAAGAATATAAAATATTTTTCAGACAAATTTTAAAATTTTAAATTAAAAACAAACAACTAAAACACTGGGATAAGTATTTTTTTGAAAAAAAATATTAAAAAGTCCTTAAAATAATTTTTTCAATTCAAAAAATTCATGATATATCTTTTTTATCTAAAAGATCCAAAAAATAAATTTTTAGTACAAAAAAATTTACTTGTTAACTTCTATCTTAATATCATTAAAAAATATTATTGATTAAACCAAAATAACCTTCGAGATATATTTTAAAAAATATCAAATAATAAATACAACTAAATTCTTCAATCCAAAAAAGAAACATAACATTTTTTATTTATCTAGAATGCTTAAAAAATAAATTTTTACTTAATAAAATGTTATGATTTTTTGGGATTGAAAATTTTATTTTATATATTTTTTAGTATTTTTTTTTTCTAAAATGTATCTTGAAAGTCGTTTTAGTATAATCAATAATATTTATTAACGGTATTAAGATAAAAATTAACAATTAGACTTTTTATATTAAAATTTTCTTTTTTGGACCTTTTTAGATAAAAATATATATATATATATATCATAGATTTTTTAGATTAAAAAATTTATTTTAAGAATTTTTTAGTATTTTTTCCTTTTTTTTTTTCTTCCAAATGTTTTTATATGAACGAAGTTTCTTCTCAAATTTTATTTTTCAAATATTTTTATTTCAGAATTTTATTTTTTTAAAAAAAAATTATACACACTCCTATCACGCTCTCTTTTTCTCACTCACTGTCCGTTCCTCGTTAATTCTCTCTTTAGACCCTTCTCTTTGCTTTCATTAATTTATACATTTTTTTATTTTTTGGGTCCTAGAACTACTCTCCATGCAAAAGGCCTGAGTTAAAATCCTCCCTCCAACTTTTATTGTTAGATAAAAAAGAAAAAATTTTAAATTTCAAAAATTGACTCTTGAAATGGAAAAGATAAAGAAAACAGCCTTAATCATTTTAAGTTCATCCATTTGAACTCTGCGCATGCACACGTGTGTGTATGTGTGTGTGTGTATATATATATATATATATATATATATATATATAGATATTTCTTGATAACATGACAATTGTTTTTACTGTGAACCTTAATTACTTGCATACCTAAAACCGTTGAACAATTCAACTGACTCTCTATGGGAGTGTTGGTTAATTAGGAAGGCATTGCTCTTAATTTGAGCAAAATCAAATCAAACTACAGACCTAGGAAACTGAGATTAGATCTAGTTGTTGAATATTGGATTCAGTTTGTGTATATTGTAGCATAAGCATAAGGTAAAGGTGCTCATCACAACCGTTTACTATCAAAAATAGATCTTCATAATAATAATCACAATATCTTTACTGCTTTATTTTATATTATTTTCAAGATCATTATGATTGTAGGCATGAACAAGAGTTATACCACAAACACAGTCAACTTCCAGAAAAAAAAAATTCTCAAAAAGACAAACTCAGCATACGAAACTCGTCATTAAGAAAAAAAATGAGAGAGATTTCTGTGTGCCAGTTTTAGAGCCAATTTTCTTTCGAAGAACACAGGATTAATTATATATTTGTGGTTATTCCAAGAATTTTGTGTTAAACGAACAATTACTCAGTAGTCTCTTGGACCATAGTTCAGTGGATAAGTTAGATGAAAAGTCCTGTGTAGAACAGTGTACTTTATCTATACACATGTAGTATATCAACTGACCTCTAGACCAGGGGCATTTGAATAATTTTTCATGTTAAACAAGACCTACTGATAAAAGATTGTAGCATAATATCACAAAGGCAGAGGGCATCTCCAGGAAAACATAACCAACATCAGTGGTCCAGTAAGACACCCATTTGGATACCTTCAAATCACTACTAACACAAAAAACAAATACATTTGATCAATTAAAAACATTGCCAAGGAATAATGTCATTCTTAGTACAATAAAAGGAGGACAGTGCTTGGCTCCAAAACAAAGAAGAGAAACCTACTTGTATTCACGTACGTGTCACAATCTTAATATGTCACACATACAATCACATGTATATTATGTGACTATTCAGTTTTAACTAAAAAAATTAAAAATCACATGTACATTACATATGTGACAAATTATGATTAAGACACATTTGCATACCAGGAAATTCGAACTAAGTATTGTCCATAAAAGAACCCATTATTTTGGCTTCTATAATAATTTTTTCCACTACCATCATTCTAGGAATTGAAAATCATTCACACTGCATCAATTACCCACAAAGGAGAAAAAAAGAAAGAAATGTTAAAATCAAAACCAATATTTTCGTTGATATAACATGTTGTAACCAAAAAGAAGACAAACAAAAGATATAACATGTTAAATTACCAAAGTAATCATATCTTATACTTCATGAACAGTAAAGGATAAACCCTAGTTTAATTAGCACTAATTTTTGCTGGTACAATGATATATTACAGTTTTGTACAACATAAAATGTTAAGAGAATACTACTTTGTCTTCTTCCACTTGAGAACCATTCAGAGATAAACTAAACCACAGTTCAAAAAAGCATAAGAGTCAAAGCCCTAATAATTCAAATTTCATATTCTATACATCCATTGCACAAAGACCACTTTTATCATTTAGAAGGTGACCTTATCATGTAAACTTTAAAGTCAGTTAAGTTAAAAGAGCTGATGACCCACTTGAGAGTGCCTATGAGATACAAAACAATAATTGGAGGGGGTAGTATTAGCAATTGAAAAAAGAAAGTAAGAATGACTGATTGCTCTCTTACCCTGGCCACATATCATTTCCTTTCTGTAAAGAAAGAACAAAAGAACATTTGGTTAGAGTGAAAAACAAATCAAATCATGTTTTACACGTGCAACCAACCAACTAAATGTATTACACGTAGTGAGACAAGCCATCCTAAGACACATGGTACGCATTTGGGCTGTTAAAAAGTACAAATTGACACTCCTTGACCTATTCATCATGAGTCAAACTAGATGGAAAATCACAACCGTCGGATACAAGCATTTTTGTTTCATATTGAACACGGGCAACCTCCAAAGACATAGGACTACACGATACACAGTACTTTCACTTTGCCCCAGCCCAGCAACAAGGGGCCACTCAAGTCATTGGACAAAAAAGAGGTCAAATTTAACTTATTGAATGAGCTGAGCCAAGTTTGATATGAAAGAAAGTTAAAGAAATACCCTGAAAAAAAGCCACCTTGAACAAGATATGTAAAGTTGCCAAAGAATGAACCTACTCGAGAGAAAGTAACAAATGCTTTATCAACGAATCTTGATTCCTCAATTCAATAGTAATGCCTCTTTCAGGCTATTTCTTTTTTTCTTAAATACATCATTTGTAATTGTACTTGCCTTTTTTTTTATTTTCCATTTCCAACCTTGTGGAATAATCAGTGTTTTTGAGTAACATTCTTGATTGAACCACCATGTCGCTGCATGGAAATAACTAGCTCATTGCATCTGGAGCACCGGAATGAAGGAGCTGCAGAACATCGCGTACGAAGGCAGTAGTAACAGTACCTGCAATCAAACAAATCATAAACTTCAAGCAAACCAAGATGACTCGGGAATGTGTTTCCAAAAAATGGGAGGTGTAAAACATTCATTGCAGTCATATATTCTTTACCAAACCATCAAGGCAAATGGAGAAGTAGAGGTTCATTATATCTCTGTGTTTAGGTTGGCCTACATTTATCCTGTTGAGAATTCCAGCAAAAATTGTACAGTGTATTAGTTGGCACAACTTTGATCCAGTGTTTTCAAACCTGGACTGGAAAGTATAGTCAAAGCTCTAAATCATCAACCGGTCCTGGTTGCAAATTAGTAAACCCCTGCTTTTATAATAACCTGGTTGGTCTCTAAAATCCTCTGAAACCTTTTAGAGGCATGTATAGTTTCATGGAAAGGACAAAATATTAATAAGGTGCAATAAATCTTTAATTAATTTAAATGCTAGTAATCATATTTTATTATAATCCTTCAATTGTTTTACCAATATGTTTGTGTCGATGGAATGTGCAATTAAACAGGATAGCTGGAAAGAACTGCCTACCGCATGAAACAGTCCCTTTTCAGATTTGACCCATAGAGCAGGACCAAAAACACAATTTTGATCCATGCTGTTTGGACCTTCAGTAATGTGAGAAAGATTGATACACATCATTGGGTCCACAGTCCTGATTTTGGGAGGTCCTGAGTTCAAATCACTGTATTTGCACCCATTTTCCTAATATGATAACATGTAAATAACCCGTAACTGTAAAAGTTTAAGCTCTCAGGGAATGGTCCCAACAATGAATATCAAGCTCTCTCGAAAGTTGAAAGTGAATAACCTGTTCAAAGTAATCACGACTGATGGAAAAGAGAGTATGACAGAGTCATATACCTGTGCTGACATGGTAGAGCAAGAAATGGAATGGTTGGACTCGCTTGGCAGATGGGGCACACAGTTTCATCCCCTCCAGAACTTGAAGATTTATCCTTTGAGAATGGACGAAGAAAATTTCTAATGGTTGATGAATTGAGAAGAGGAAGAAGCAACAACAACAGTTCCTGCACACCAATTCAAGTTCATAAATATATTCAACATGGAAGATGGATATCATGCAATGACCTCAGAGAGTAATGCACTTTAACAGGTATAAAAATTAACCAAAGCACACTATTTATCCAGAAACAACCATCAAATACAATAAAATCATTAAAGATCTATAGATATTGTAAATATTGTTATTTGAATTTGTAGAGAATATTTAAAATATATGTGTCACAGTCTAATCATCAAGCAGAATCAGTCTTTCCGCTTACAGGGTTAAGGCCAAATAGATCTGACCCTTCCCAAACCCCACAGTAGCAGGAGTAGTGTAATGGGACACTCCATCCCACCCCACCCCACCCCACCCCACAAAAAAAAAGTCTAATCATCAACAGTACTAATGTAATTTTTTATTATAAATATAAGAAGAGTGTCAGTTGGCCCTAATCTTTTTGGAGCTTGCAAGATTGTTTTCACTCTTCTTTTCTCTCCTTTCTTTTCCTTTTTCTAATTTCTATTACAAGGTTCTGAATACCACAAAAATCATATCAGAGCATTAAGAGCATTGTTTTCCCCCATTTTTCCCTTCTATGCTTATACTTCTTCCTTTTTTCACAGGGGAAAAAATCTCATGTGTTGATTGCAATGGGGAAAAAAAACTAATTTGAGTTGCCCTTGGTTGAAGGAACCAAGGAAGAGGATTTCGGAAGGAATAGCTATGAGTAGATCTAGACCAAAAGGAATAGTTTTGAGATCTGTGCCATCACCATTTTTCTCACAGTTACAGCACAATCCAACTCCCATCAACATCACAATCAGCTACTACTTAATCAACCACTCCCTCATCCATGAAACACCACCATTATACCTTAAAAAGGCCCACTACCTCAATATACATATATATATATATATATATTTATGTATGTATATATGTATATCATATTTATATTACTTTAACCCAGGATGTGAACCCATTTCTGTTAAGTTCTTGAGATGCTTCATGGCCTCTTCCTCCAGGATCAAACTGATAATGGTGAACAGCCATAAGTCATTTTGATCAGAACAATGTGAAACGATAAAGAACACTTCTCTCACTATTGCAACAAGAAGATATTTAAGTTCTTACTCTCTCTTTCCATCACGTACATTGTAATGGTTTTTAGAGCTATGTACCATCTCCCATCATTCAAAAATCAAATTCAAATTTTCCCGCCTTTTTTATTCTCCAACAATTACTCAAAAATTGCAACACCAAAAAAAATGCAATTTCAAATTTCGATTCATAAGAAGCTGATTCCAACAAACGCAATTTCAAATTCAAAATGTGAACAACACCTTCCAAAATCAAAAAATCAATTCCTCATAAAATCTTAATCCCCCCCCAACAAAACAAGACCCAAAACCAAGATAAGTGAATGCTAAAATCCTAGTGAGAGAATGCAAAGAAATACAAACGTAGAATCCTAATTATTTTTTCCCACTAGCAAAGAATGAATCAGATTATATTGTTTTGGTATGTTTGATATATTATGATGATAGAGCAACATTTTTAATTTGGAGATCTCAAAGTTGAGATGATAGACAGCGACAGCAGCTATGTGATTGATAGCGAGGAAAAGGATGGTTTTGTTTGGTTCAGTTCAGGACAGTTTTTGACAACAGACAGAGGTGGAGGTAGGTGGTGGTGGGACTTTGGGCTTTAAATGATTGAGATGTGTTGGTAAGGTTAGGGAGAGGTACAGGCAAAGAGAGGAGAATGGTCATGGCAGTGGAGGACGGTGACAAAATGTGGTGGACAGTGAGGTGGATTTGGATGATGGTGGTGAGTGGATGGTAAGTCTGGTTTAGTGCATGAGAGAGTGAGTGTGAGAGAGGGAATAAGAAGGAAAAGAAGTGATGCTGCTCAGTTTTACTAACAAAAGGGGAAATCAATTATCAACAAGTGAAGTTGAAAGAGAAAATAAAATAACAGTAAAAGAGATGACGAGAGCTTCTCTCTGTAGCTTTCTCTCTCTTGATTCATGAAGTTTGGCCTTGAAAACATGGATTCTGATTTTACAGAGCAGCCTGATTTGAATTGTGGCTGCAAAATAGTGAATCATAAGTGTTAGATCACCAATTGCTCTAAAAGCTTAAGCTGTTATAAAATGGGCCAACAATGTACATCAAGCTTTCTCAACACTCCCCCTCACGAGCGACCCGGATTCGCACGTGGAGAAGCAAAGAAACCACAGACCGAAGAGAATGCAAATGCAAATGCAAATGGAGAGACTTGAACCCAAGACCTCCCACAACTAAGGCTTTCGATACCAATCATACCATATTAGATCACCAATTGCTCTAAAAGCTTAAGTTGTTAGAGAATGGGCCAACAATGTATATCAAGCTCTCTCAACAATAAGCATGATTTAGAGGAAGAAGAAATTGCTACGTTTGATGAGGTCTTTTGTTCTGGATTCAGCTGAAGATGGGTGATCTACATGCCCAATCCTAGGAGTCTATGGTGCCTAATTCTTTTGATTTGGGAGTTGTTGAAGCAAGGAAGATTGCGCCAGGCACTGCTGCAAGAAGGATTACAGAACTGAACGGTGAAAATGAGCGTTTGAGAGTGGCTTTGAAGAACCAGGAGACATTGAAATCAAAAATTGAAGATCTGAAGCAGTCTTGAATGTCAATCGAAAGGTAAAGGGAACTCAACATGGGTTGGTTAACATGGAAGAGGCTGACCAATATCAATTTAAGCCTAGTCTTGAACCTCAGAGATTTGTTACTATCAGAGAGCAGGGCAATCCTCACTCTGGTAGAGGTGGGAACTCAAAATGGTTTGGTTAATATGGAAGAGGCTGACCAATATCAATTTAAGCCTAGTCTTGAAGCTCGGAGACTTGTTACTATCAGAGAGCAGGGCACTCCTGGCTATGGTAGAGGTGGGTTTGGGCATAACATTCAATCATTCCGTCAAGGTAACAACAGAGTCGCAAAGAGAATGGTAGGATCATCATGATGATTGGAACAGGAAGAATTCTCAGACTGGAGGTTTAAGAGTGAGATGGTTAAGGAAATGGAGGCATCAATGGATGGATGTGAGCATAGGGAGGTGGCGAACGGAGACAACATGCCACCTGCTTCTAGTGGGAGTGATGTTGCTGGGGTAGGTAGAAACAAATGGACTTGCGTCAACCAACTGGACCAGTAGGTGGCAAGCACTGGGACAGGTTGAGGTGTTAAAGCGGGACAAGAAGCTAAGTTCAAAATTCAAAATCTAATAGGGAGAGGGAACTTGAAGGCAATCAGGTGTCCTACTTGGATGCTGATGTAGCAGGGTTGAAAATTCAATATACTCTCCAGCAGCCCAAACACAGTTCGAAAACCAATTCTGCAGTGAAGTCTGATTCTTCTTCTGCTGTTAAAGAACAAGATGCTCTTCAAAGGAGGTTTGCTATCCCCTAATAGAGATCGTACAAAATGGATAAGTTCAGAATATATTGAAGCAAAATGTCTGAATGAAGCGCCAGTGACTTAAATAAATTTAGAGCAGTTAAGTGGAGGGACATTGATAGATCTTACAAGAATTAGGAAATTAGTATGACGTGGGGACTACAAGATTGCATCTTCAACAGCCAGTAACTTTATTTTGATGTTAATAGTGGACCGCTTGTTTCTTTTTTTGATGTATCTACGGAGAGGAGATGTACAGTTTGGCTGATGAGTTTTGTATTAGACACCCCTGGGAAGGTCAATCTTTTTTTTTATTGGTATCTGGAAAGGTCAATCTAATTTATGCTTATACGTTTCACTCAATTGACCAACAACTACTCATCTATGTTTACTAATTTATTAGAATATAAAAGGACCAAAGAAATGCATATTCAAATTCATAAAAGTATACCAACATTCAATTGCTAAAGTCAATAATAATAAGGCATAAAAATTACCGAGAATTCATTCCACACTAATTGGCGATTCATGTACTCAAAGCTAACAGCTCGGTTCATATTGGGGCTCCCATAGACAAGTCTTGCTTGTAGAGCTCTCTCAATAAGATTCCTATACCTGCATCAGTATGACGTGTAAAATGAAGAAATGTTAAATAAACCTATTCCTAGTAACTCTCAGAATGACTAAAACTAAATAATTCTAAATGATCTATCTGATAAAGAACATTCTTACATGCATATCTACCAACAAAATGGCCATCACACATAACTGACATTGTAAGCGGGGAAAAAATAACCAAAAAAAAATTTAAAAAAAAAAGCAAACTGTCTTAAACCAACTGCTGATTAGAAACTAATTTAGGAACCTTGTACACTAATCCAGACAATGCCATGAATATAGTCCTGCACCCTTAAATAAGCCAATTTACTTACACTCATTCACCTTTGAATGATTTTGCATGACCAAAAGTTCACCAGGGTTACATAATGTTATCAGCTTAGTTGCATATAAGACACACAGAACAGCCAGTTGCGGGGACACTAAAGGCTTTACTTTGTTGTTGCCTTTCCCTTCTAATTACGGGTTCCCCCCCCCCCCTCCCCCTCCCCAGGCGCTTTGGTTATATTTATATACACTTTTACTTATAAAAAAAAAATGTAAGATTATACTAAATAACGCTCACATTATTTTTGTAGACCTGTTTCACTAAAGAGTGAATTGTCATTTTAGGGATCTCGTAATGAGGGTACTCATGTCATCTAACAATCACTTTATGAGGGAAAAATTATCCTCAACAGTCAATATTGTATTCAAACAAGAGTAAATTTGGTATTTTAAAATTTCTATTGGCTGACATCAGCAAATGCTATTATTGACCATTGTTGACCGTTAACAGAAGGGGAAGAGTCGATGTTATTTTAAAAAACGCAAATGAGGTATCTATAATTTTTAAATACCTCAAGGAAAATCGGTGTGATTTATGCTAATATTTATAACTTTGCTGTTCTTTAGATAAGGATAAAAAATAAAAAACATAAACATAAAGATGATGCATTACCAGTGTCATGGTATCAAAAGACAAGAATTTCACCACCTAACCACAATGTTATCATCATACTAAAACACAAGCAAACTGGGACTGGTCAACCTTTCAAAACTTCAAAACTAAAAATAACCTTCTCGTGTTATTCAATTCCAAGTTGTATTTATATCTATCTAGCATTCATTCAGTCTCATTAAATTTCCTTGACTGTTCTCATGCAAACTAGCTGAGGAGATATTTGAGTGTTCTCCTTCAAACTTATGTCCATGATCCCACTAATAATTTCATACCCCAGAGATTGATGGTACTGGTAGTAGGAGTATTTATTGACAGAATGCAAGAACCATACGAGGAAATGAAAATGACTGGCACTCAAAAACATACCTTCCCGTGTAAAGAAATATGAGCAGGTTGCTAAATGAAGCAGCTTTATAAAATCCTTCTAAATGTTGTATTAAAATCCAAGCTCGGCGTGCCAGTGATCTCTGTAGAAATTAGAATATACAATTACTAATGAGTGCTCTTTTATTCATCATCATATTCTATACATATGTACGTGTATAAATAGGGTGGGGAGAGAGGGGGAGGGAAGGAGAGAGAGTATTCTTAGATGAAATTGAGAAGAACCACCTGCTCAGAATCACCCCATCTACGGAAAGAAGAAAATGATTGCAAACGGGCCCAGATATACTGACCACCAACTGTGGCAATGCAGTACCATAGCTTCTGAGCAAAAGTGAGTCCAGGTCCTTCCAAACCTGTTCTGACTGGAGGATTACACATAAAAACATAAAACATACAACTTGGAATATAAGTACGCAGGGATGAACAAGAATGAGGTTCAGTGGGGAAAAAAAAACAAAAACAAAAAAGGAACTGTAAGAATCCAGGCAATTTTCAATTTAAATCTAACAAGCTACAAACATTTAGGCAACTACATCAGGTCAACTTTGGGGGCCTTTTTCTATTTTTTTACCATGAAACCAGGCAATACTTTTGTATCAAAGTACTATGTGAACTACATAGCATCACCGATCTAAAATGTACAAATTCCAACTTTTGGCATTCACAAACTATTCCAAAGAATTGCAACATATTCAGAATTAAAGGAAGAACATGTGTCTTCATGCATTTCTCAAACAACACCAAGAGGGCCGAGAATATTACTATAAAAGTCATCTTCATATCGTTATTCAAAGAAGGGCCAACCCTAGTCAAATTCAGAGAGGTAACATATAACAAATTCTATTAGTAATCCTCGGACAAAATTTTGTGCATTAAATCATCAAAAAGAAAAAATGAGCATATGCGCGTTAAAGGAAAATGTATTTGTTAGTTGACGTTTTTCAATTTTTTGATATCATAAGTAAGAATATTAAAGATTTTGTTATAGATGTAAAATACACACTTCTACATACTAAGTACTAATAGAACAAAGACTTCAGAATCTTATTAATAATCCATTTTGTTTGCAAATTTATAAAGGAAAAAAAGAAAAGACAGTGTAGAAAGGGGGAAAAAACCTTTTCCCGTATTTGGTTAGCAAGAAAATAGGAATGAAAAGAAAATATGAGGGAAAGTAAGGGGCAAATATTAATTTTACATGTCATATTTCCTTTCTTTTCCTTATTCCCAACCATTTTTGAGAGTTTTTTACTTCTTAATCTCATTTCGGCATGAGACAAAATATGAGGAAAGCTACTTTTCTTTTCTCTCACTAAATTTGCAAACCAATTAGAGCCTAACATTCTCGTTAGTTAGTAATTGACAAATAATTTTAAATATGAACCACTAAACCAACTAAACCCCCAAATGAAGAGGGAACAAAGTTATAAGATAGGAGGATGTAATTGTTCGGTAAATTTTTATTATAAGGGGTTGTACTGTTGACCTACTAACACCTTTTGATAAAACTAAAGTATAGTTTTTTTTCCCATGTGAAAATTTTGTTTGATAGCATACAAAAGGAACGAGAACAAATAAGAAGTAAAATATAAGTAATTGCAACCACCATAAATTGTGAAATCATGTGCAGTGCTAATGAACTGTAAGTACATAACCTAGGATTATGGGCTAATAAAAAATATATATTGTAGCACGGTGGCTCGTTTTTAGTGTATGAATAATACAACCGTAGTCAAAGCATAGGCAAGACATGGAAAGAACTCTTACCTTTTCCTCTTGTTTCAATTGCTCGCTCATCTCTATACCTCAAATTCATGAGAGCATTTCCAGGAGTAGGCTTATCAACCCAAATAGAGAATCGCCAAATGAGAAACTCGAGGAAAGCATCAAGTTCTGGTTCATATTGAAATAGCAATCCTGGCTAATCCCAAAGAAGAAACAGTGAAAATAGATTAAATGTGAAAACAATCTACCCCGTCTAGGAACCAATACTAGGAAATGGCACTTTTCACTCATCTCTTTAATGAATAGCAAATAAGCCGCATGGTAATACCTTCATTAAAGAAAAGACTTTGACCAATTGTTCTTTCAACATGGCTGACAGTTCAATGTCCAGCCGTGCTGCATCAACCTGATTAACTCTAGATACCGAGATTGGAATGGTTGACTGCAGAGGAAAGCCAACAATAAATAAATAGTAAATATGAAGAAGAATAAAAATTAACAAATAGTTCTTTTTCTTTTTAAAAAAATTGGAGGGGAAAGATAAAGAACTTATCTTAGAAAAAATAAATAAAACTTTCTTGGAAGTAATTGCCTCTTAAACCCTAAAATTGGGTTCCAATTACCTATTCTTTAGGGTTTTTTTTTGGGGGGGTGTGGACTATATTGCACTGTATTAGCCACTCCAAGCTCGAATTATGTACATATATATACATGCACACACACAGCCATCCAAACTACATAAAAATTATAATTTCAGAGAATTAGCACACACAAAAAACCCAACTAGGAATTCAAATTAAGCATAAGAGTTTCTGACAGATGCTTTCCAGGATAATTTTCGGCCACAATAAAAAAAAAAAAAAAAGGCTTTTTTTTTCTTTAAAGGCTCCAATCACGTAAAGGTCATTTCATTCTGAAGCTTCCTGAAAATAAATCGAGTCTGTTCAGTATTAAGTTAGCTTTGACAATTACGTATACTTCACACTTCACACTTCACACTTTACATTTATTATTCAATTTCTTTCCTCGAAATTCTGTCCCTACAAGTAAACCCAGAAATGGATAAGTGGGAAACCCTACGTGACGAAATTAAAGCAAATTTCGACGAAAAACTCTTATTTCACAGATACATAAGACGGTTGGGATTGAGTAGGAATATTAATACCGGGTGAGAGTGAGTGAGAGAGAGTGATTGCCATTTGGGGAGCAATCTTTGGTGCGTATTAACCCAAGCATCTTCCGGCGGTGGAGGATTGGTACTACTCGATGACAACGAAGCTAGGGTTTCTCTAAGCATCTCTTTTGATTCAATTGTGGAGTGGATGCTCTGCTTTCTCTCTCTGCCCAGCAGTTGCAGTTTCGTGCAGTCGGGCCGTTTCACAGTAGCAGTAGAGATATATTTTTAAAAATTAAACAGCTGTTTAAAGTTTAAACTGTGATGCACTTCAATAATCTAAATATAAAATGACATTGGTACCCTTTTTCTTTTTCTTTCGTCTCCACTTTTTAACACCTTTTTCATACTATAGTCAATTTTTACTTGCAATTTCACTGGCAATAATTTGACTATAGTATTTAGGGTAATTTAAACTGGCTTTTTATAAAAAAAATTTATAATTATATTAATTTTTTATGAAAAATTTAAAATTATATTGATATTTTTTTATTTTACTTGATAATATACAAATATCCTTTTTCAGTTTTTTTTTTTTTCAAAATGATAAAATTGTCTCTTTCAAGTTTTTTTTAGCTTTTTAATTTTGACCAATTTTTTTATTTTTTAAATAATAATGACTAAAATCTTAAATTTATTTTTATATAAAATAAAAATAAGTTATTTACCTTTAATTTATTTTTATAAAAAAAATTAGAAAAAAAATTGATCAAAATTTTAAAAAATGAAAAAATAAAATAAAATAAGATGGGTAGTTTTTTCATTTTGATTAAAAAAAAAAATGATTGTATGGAAGTATTTATATATTATGAGGCAGGGTCGGCTCTAGCATAAAACCAACAAAGCAATCGCTTTAAGCCCCACCTAAAAAGAAGGCTCCAAATTTTAGGTATTTATAGTATAATGAAATTAGAAATTTAAGATTAATAAAACTCTAACGGTATAAAAAGGCTCCAAAATAGCTTTAGGCGTCACCTAAAGAGAAGACCCCAAATTTTGGTATCTATAGTATAATAAAATTAAAAGTCTAACTCTACAAAAAGGTCCCAAATTTTATATATTTATAGTATAATGAAACTCAAAGTTTAAGGTAAATTAAAATCTAACTCTATAAAAAAGGTCATATAAAGACTCCATGAAAATAATTTAATTATAGAATTTTATTCGTATTATAATCAATTTTTTTCATTGTCGTCTATTAAGATAAAAAAAAATTATGTAAAATATTTATTAGTATAGTTTTATTCAATACATAAATCTCTCTTGTTGGAAAATAAATAAACTTTATATTACAAAAATTAAAATATAATATATATATATAGAAATATATATAAAAGAAACAAAGTAAAAATTTATATTAATATAAAAAAAAAGCCTCATTAAGAGTTGTTACTTTCTCGCTTTAGGCCCCCAGTTATAGTGAGCCGGCCCTGTTGTGAGGTAAAGTAGGAGATGTTAGTATAATTTCAGAAATCTCAAGAGAGGGTCAGTATAATTGTCAGAGAAATCTTAAGGAAAGTCAATATAATTTGTCCTAATATTCAACAATTTATTCAAAATGTAGGTCATTAGTTTCAACATATAACTTTTTTATAGTTCACGTCACAATATTATAATAGAATGATTCATGACCCATATATTAATGGCCATATACTCACATAAGGTCATATACTCACATAAGGTGAGACCTATCATTATGAGTCCTACTAACGGGACTCACCCGCCTCATATGAGTATATGGCTCTCATATGAGCAGCAAACCATTATCCCTAAAGATAAGGACAATGATTATGGCCCATATATTGGTGATGAACAATTGTACATATAAGGAAAAATCTATTTCCAATAATGTACTTACTATGCTGCAAGCTAAATCATCTCAATGTGCAAATGGTTTCTCTCCATTTTAACACAAATGGAGAGGGTGTGGTAACATCACACATGGGTCTCACAGTCACATATACAGTGTGGTTTATGAAAGATAGTCTAGTGATGAAATAGCATAGGAAGAAATTAATATTCATGCAAATTAAATTTTAATATCATTTATGACATATGTTTAAATCTAATATGCATAACTATGAAATTCTACTTAGACTATCCTTACTATTAGATTTTTTTGGGGGGACTCACACCGTCTCACAAGTAGACCCTTTCCAATGTAGTTGAAATGGAAAGGCACCTTACTCTGAATGTGGGCTACAAAATATTTTCCCTATGAAAAACAAATCCATGAAGTAAATTTAACTTAGAGCTAGACACCATCAAATGTGGTCTCAGCCCACATGTTTGGGCCTGAATGCATGAACGGAAAATTGGCTGTGCAACTGAATATAGAAGAGTTACAACCTCTCTTGCCTACAACCATTTTGTTTCTAATCAATGCTTGCCTTCCTTGGGATGAGAAGTCCATAGTGTGGATTAATTAACATAGTTCATGGTCTGTTTGTTTGGTTAGACATGGATTAAAAAGGAGGTGTGTGTTCCCTCATTCTAAAAGATGACATACTGATCTCAGACCTAGTGCCATTACTTTGTTTCTTTTCACAAATCACAAATTTTAACTAGGGTATTGATGGGTCTTCAATGTTTCTCTCTTTATTATACTGGAAGAGAACGTGTGACAGCAACAGAAAGTGGTATAAACTAGATGGAGTTTGGTCTCAGTATGTCCAATTGAAAGGTATCATTTGTAGCTGAGTTACCACAAGCAGCAGTACCTAGTGTGTGGTTCGGGAAAATAAGTTAGTCATTTCTTTTTTTTCTTTATTTTATATAATGATGGGAGAGGAAGAGTCAAACTCACGCCAACTATGAAGAGAGTGGGCACTTGCACCACTGGATAGAACCTCGGTCCTGATGAGTTAGCCATTTCCCTATCTGCAGAACAAATGTTTCTGCAGAATACCCAATTGAATAAAACAGGTTACTGCCTTCAGTTTATTAGATCAATTAGAACCACATGTTAACAAACACACCTGATCAACAATTCATGAATTGGATGGGTCCTTATATATGTAATAATAATCACATATAATTTATAGACTGTTTGGATATAAATTCTTATCTCAATTGGACAGTGCAACCATTATTTGTGGTTTAGTTTTCTTAATAAATGCATACCATAACTTCAATTTTCTATGCACTATGATTAGGTTTCATATAAGTAAAAAAATTAAGCAATAAACAAGCTTTTTCATTAATATTCACACATCTTCTCATGATTTTTGGGATAATTGAGTTCAATTATTAAACAATCCAATAATCAATATGTTACAGCTCTTTGCTGTCTGTCCAACTGCAGATTTCTCCAACATAATATGCTGCACACACACACACACACACACACACACACACACATATATATATATATATATATAAACATTAAGCACTTGCATCAACGTCAAAAGCCAGTATCTCCAAAGTGATCAGAAGCTCATTCAAATGTTGTATGATTGACTTTTGATCAATCATATTGCGACAGGTTAGGTATTCATGAACTCTGACGCTTCTTCTACTATCATTTCACCTTTTGACCCTTTTTGCAGCTCTTAAAGATTTCAAAAAAAATTAACTTCCACTGAGAGAATTGTCACGTTTAGATGATGGAAGTGGAGATATTGGTTTTTCCTTACAGGGAAACAAACTGAGGCTGGGTTTTGACTCTCTGGAGGCTCTAGCAAAAAATAGCTTTTAAGTCAAACCAACAGGCTATATGTGTGTGTGTGTATTATGTAGTCACTTCTGATATATGTGTGATCCAATAGTTGATGGGTGGAGAGAGAAGTGCGCTTTCAAGATCTCCCAATCTAATCATACAAAAGGCAGAATGCTTCCACTTCTGAAAGGGAAAAGATAATGAGAGGAGCTTCCATATTGCACTCCAGTAGAACATGGAATTTTGATCCATAAGGTGAAAAGTGAGGAAAAATCATTTAGCAGTTGACGATAAGGAGACTTAGAAGATATTATGTACCAGCGAAATGTAGAAAATATTGTAAGTGTTTGACAGAAACATCACATACATATATGTTAGGAAATTACAACACAAGAATTTATATATAACAACTTATTACTATTATGTGTAGCTGGAGAAACCATTGATTCGTAATTGAAGAATATTTAACAAATCCAAATTGTTTTGTTTATTTATAATACTGTCACGAAACATTATGTCCGTTGAGTGAAGACTAAATTTTAAAAAAGTCAGGAAAGGGGACCAAGCCATTGTTAAAATACAAAATGAGTCTAATCCATTATCGACTCTTATATTTGATATGGCTCATACATGTTAACTTTCACATTTTAAAGAAGGTACATTTTTTTACACACGAAGGTGCATCAGAACTCCAAAACTTTAATAATCGCAATCAAATGATGAGTACTGGTATTTTCAGTACAAGATATACCACCAATCCATTTATTTTATTTATTTATAAAAGTACAAGAAATAAACAATTAATGTACATCCACAAACTAGCTTATTAAAATCCAGATGATTTAATCTTCAACTTCTCCCCCCCCCCCCCCCCCCTTCCTCTTGATTTAACACGATCTATGGTGTGTAATCAAGACTATTTGACAGAAGGTAAACTCATTGTTGGTTTGCTGGAACTGGGTGTTTCTTTTGATTGACTGTAAATGGGATCTTAATGGGTTTGATGCTTTTTAAAACTATGTGAAACACAGATTCATCATTCATGGTGCATGCAATTCCACCCTTGGTTTCAAAGTGCAGAATGTCAATAAATATGAAACATTTGTTGACATATACCTGGCACCCCACTGAATGTTACAGAATTTAGGTACTTCAATTCTAGACACAATTTGGTTTAAACCAATATAGAGCTCAATTCAACATTGCAACAATTAATGTTTCTTTTAAATGCTTCACCTTATGAAAACATGCCATTATTTCCATTTTCCTATTGCAATATGATTAGGTTTCTGTCATTGTCTATGATGCTTTATGGAATTGAAAACCATGCAACTTTGTGCTTTCTTTGTTAGTTTTTATTCACTAATTGAATGGCCATATTATTTGGTTGAGCTAATTAAACATATGTTTCAGACCATTCATCACCAATTGCTCTAATACCATGAAAGAAAGAACAGAGAACATGATTGAGAACATAAGTGAATAAATGAGTTGAATGCTATTAATGGAGAGATAGAGATATACGGGCACACTCGACGTAACAAAGACAGACTAGAGTATAGTGAGGGAAAATCTTATATAGAATGAACAAAGAAAGACTTGAACTCAAGACATTTCAGGACCACAATTCTTATACTAAGTTAGATCACATACAACGCCCTTCACACAATTTGCAGAATCACATACAAAAGTCTCTCTGACCTGCAATGACGTGAGTCTCGTGTATTGAGTTTATCATTTTTACATGCGAAAGCCCCGTCTCATTCCAATGGCCAATGCCATTGGTGATTAGGCTAACTATGAGCCTCAAAAGTTAAAATCGAGAGGCAAGTACAAGTAGTATATAATATGACTGAAAGCCTGGTTTAAGAAACAAAAATTAGATTATTGTGGTTTTCATTCTAATAATTGTAGTTGAATGCTTGAGTCCTGACATCTACCAAGGCAGGTCATCTCTGGGACCTACCAGTTGCTTGTTGAGGGCAGAGAAAGGCCCAGCCAGTGACTTCAGACTTGCAATCTTTATGGAATGATGGAAGCTATATAAAAGTTTGGCCCTCCCCCAATAATTCATTGCATCTTTATTCAATGATGAATGCTATTTGGGATATGATCAAACCAGTGACCTTTAGGGGCTGTTTGTTACATAGAAAGGCTAGGTGAGCCAAACATGGACTTTCAAGAATCTTCTACTTAATTTGGTTTAAGGTCCCCATATATGTTTTTGCTCAATTATCAACATTAATTTCTACTTTGGATTAAGATATTGTTGAACATACTATGACATTTCCAAACAGACCTTAATGATATAGCTCCGGGTTCCTAATTGTTTAATCCATACCCAAGAATTGGTAATTAGCTCCCTAAAGTTTGGATTGGTTTTGGCATTGCCATCCTCACCGTGTAATATTCAATCATCCAAAAATGTTGCAAGCTTAAGAGTGGCGGTCGAATATACAAAATTTCCAATTTTTCTTTATTTTTCAGAATGGAACTACAATGTCAGTTTATAATGATTTGGATATTAGTTGATAATTAGTAGTACTGATTGAGATGTCTCAAAGGAAAAGCAACAGAAGCAATAGCGATGCTACAGCTTCTGTCATCACTTTTAAAAAAATGTCATGCATATCTTGAAACAAAATGGTTTATGAAGGTGTTCTTGGGTGGAACCACTTTTGAAAAAAGTTATATACATACATACATACATACATACATACATACATATATATATATATAGCAGCCTCACCCTATATTGAGCAACAAAAAATAGACCTAGCTAGGCTTTTCCAAGCTTGAATTGCACAATTTGAATTTCAAACTCACAACACGGTTTTATTTCAACCTGCTTGTTTGAAACACTGCAAAACTTCTTATTTGATGCATAGTTATTAAATCTGGTCGGACATTGATTTTTGTAAAGAGATCGGGTTAATGGGTACGCGGGTTTAACTAGTGAGTCAATTGATCAGGATTGATTATATTATTAAAATATTAAAAAAATATTTTAAAATACATCTTAGAGTAAATTAAAATAAATAAATAATAAAATATGAATGTAACATGTTAAATAACATATTATTGTATTATCATACTTCATAAATTAATATTAAACAAAAAATTCTAATATTATAAGAATTTCTATACTGTGATCTCTTATTTCAATTACTAAATGATAGTTAAAGTATTAAATTTATTATTAACATTTAAGTTAAATATTACATAAGTATGATAATAAAAAGTAAAAATACCTCATGAATATATTAAATATATTTTAATATCTTTTATAAGGATAAATCACTAAAAAAATTTAGTTATTATGTTATTTTTTTGAAATTATTTATAACCTAAATCAATTCAAATAAACTTGTTTAATTCACTAGATCAATTATAAAATTAATAGAATTAACCTAATTTTTATCGATTCTCTTCCTTAAGTGATATAATTAAAGAACCGACCTGATTTAACCTCCGATTCATCATGTCAACTCATCGGTCCTGACTGGATTTAATAATACTGGTTTGATGATATATATATATATATATATGTGTGTGTGTATATATAAACCTTACAATTCATGCATGCAGGAGCAGCATGCAGTGCCTGAAACATGATGATGATTTAAAGATCATGACTATCATAGTAGTTTTTCTATAATAATGACAATGATGGTGTCATGGTAGTGACAGTTGGCTGTGTATTTAATAAATACTATTTATAATGATATGATAACCCTAGATGGATTTATTCAACTAATTAATTGTAAGGACACATCACACCAAGGCAGTGTTATCATCAGACGGTGAGCATTTAAGCAGCATCATTTATGATGGACCACATCGTAAAAGACAAAAGAGGAGAATGTTAATGAAATGGCATGACAGAGAGAATTTTTGGGTGGAGATGTTGAGGAACAAATCGAATCCCTTTTAACTGAGGGTGGCTGGCTAGCTTATCAATTTAGCAACTTGTGTTCACTGTAGCAATGGTGCGCTGCATGTAGGACCCCCTAAAGTATCACACGCAAATGTTTTTGTTTTTTTTTTCTAACAAACAAGGGTTCAAATCTAACTCCCTCGGAGGATTGACCCCAAGCGAGTCATCTTTTGATTGGCCCACATGCACCGGCCCTCACTTCATGTAAGTTAAACCGCAAATTAGCATACTGATAGAGAGTTGAACCCACGTCAAATTTTAAATACGATTTGTTCAGTTACTTAAAAATTGTCCTGCCAACCAATTGCACTAACGTTCAAAGAACTGACTTTGTTAGAAATAGTGACTCATGCTTATTTTTGTAATATCTGAAACTAGTATATAGGTCCTATATGCAAAGCAAAGTCCAAAGACCCATTGCTATTTGGTGTTCATTTAGATGATAGGTGAAAAAGTGTGATTTGAGAAAAATACAATTTAAAAAAGTGCAGTTTAAACTAAATTATGAATGTTTGGATGAATGTATTTAAAATGGGTTTAAATGATATTATAGCATTTGGATGAGTTATTAAAAGTGATAAATATATTATATAGATAGAAAACGAGTATTTCATAAAAGGAAATTTAGAAAAAGTCTCTTATTGGTATTTTATCGAAATGGACATTTTGAAAATGTCAAAACAAATATTCAAATATAAAAAAGTCTGATTTAGACTATGAAACGCCGTTTTAAAAATGTCACCGCTCATTCAGACATGCCTTTAATTTAGTTATATTGTTGAGATCTCCCGTGGTACGATAAAGATATATTAAAGAGATTTTTCAATGTACTAACTAATGTATTACCTATGTCATTTTTTTAAATCTCTTTAATACTTTTTATCATAATTGCATAAATCATTAATTTTTAATCGGTCTAAAATTCGAACTAAAATTTAAAGATGGATACCTAATGTCTTTTTTAACTGAATTAGCCTATTGGGGGTTATCACACCTAAAATGTTGAATCAAAATTCGATATATGTGTGTGTGTGTATGTATGTATGTAGGTGGATGGCCAAGAGGTTTGAAAAGAGAATAAAGAGATGAGCATGGAAGGGTACTGAGTTTTAGTAGAGTGCGTGACCCAACATGGTTGATGCTGGTTGATGGGCCTAGACAGGCGACTTATTGGACCCGCCATCTCGTGGCAAGCACGTTCCTACGTGGCCCCACCTTACTTGCTCATGCTCATAGTCAATTAGGGTGCCGACGAGAAGATTCTCTTCTCTTTTTTTTATAAAAGGTGATCAAGTGTGCTTAATTATGAAATATGTACTACCTATAATTTGTTTTTATGTCAAAAGTGAAATTTGATTACATCCCAAATCAGGAAACATTGATGTGCAATGCTTATGATCATATCCACATTTTTTATATTAAAAAAAAGAAGATGTACTTATGCTTTATTTTTAATCAAATATTTTCCAATTAGTTACAAGTTGTTCACAAAAGTTATTATATAAAACATGTTTAAGGGTTTGATTAAGATTTTAACCTCTTAACAAAAGATTTTGATGAAATCAAATACTAAAAATTTGAAATTGTCACACGGAGGAAAATATCCTTCTTACCGTATATGAAGTTGGTCTCTATTTCCTTTCATCAAACATTTTTTTGTTCAATGCACCCATTTCGAAAAGAGTATCAAATCAACCAAAGTTTGGCAAATTGACACGTCTCCTTGATTATAATTTTCTTATTTGGAGGGACCAGTTTCTTATTCTCCTTACTAATCAAAAGTACTAGCCTAATTAGGCCCTAAACACCACTATTACAAACATTTGGGACAAGAAGTTTGAGTCCCTCTTAACATTTGGAATTGATTTGACCACAAGATTATGAATCAACTCTCATTAGATCATGTGATTCTTGAAAATATTAATTTCCTTTTGATTTAATTTTATTCAAGTTTTAAATATCACAAACTTTTGTACTAATAAGATAACTGATCAAACAATAAAAAAAAAAAATTAAAACCAATTTATTTATACGATACTAACTGGTTTTGGTTTTTCTTTAACTGACACTAAAATTTTATAGCAATTTTATTTTTCTGAAAGCCTAATCAATCTTTAGGGTCGATAGTAATAAATCTTTATTAACCTTTCTTCTCTTTACTCTTGTATGTACTTGAATCTTGTTTTTCTCTATAAAAATAAGTAAGTGACGCCAATTATCTGTTTCGATTCCAGGAACTAATATTATGAAACTCCAACTTGCTTTCCTAAAATAAAGCATGAAGATTTAGTGTCATCAACAAGTGGTTACAATCTTTGTCTGTCCATATCAGGAAATCGTGCATATGAAAAAAAAAAAACCAAAAAGAGTTTTGAGTGCTTTTTTTTGTAAATGTAAATATTCTGTTGAATTACGTAACATAAAATATTATATTTCTGCTCTTTTTTGTTGTTTTACGATCCACATTGTTTTCAGTAATATATTATCAATTTTGATTAAATTGAATTAGAGAAATATTTAAATAAATAAATAAATTTACAGAATGTTTTGATTGGACAATGGACATTCTGTCAAAATTGTCCGACAAATATTCCCAATGATAAATTAATCAACAACTCGTTTTGAGTGTTAAAAGTTTTGTCAAGCACAGTAAATAAGGCATGTGATTTGTGAGCATAAAAGCAGAGTATATATGTATGGGTGGTCTTGTGATATGTGAAGATGCATGCACTCAAAGTGTAGTCAATTCAACACGGAATCAAAGTCCCAGTCCAAAACCAAACTTAAAAACTTGAAAAGTCGTTGATGATCTGATCTGAATTTGAACAGAATTTGGTGGGAATTTGAGCTTAGGCAGCTTCACCACACCACTGATAAAAAATAAAAAAAAAGGCTTGATTATGGTAGTGCTGGTGCATGGTGTTGTGTTGTCTTAGTCACGAATATCATAATGCAGACCCAAGGGATCGAATTGAAACCCCTTAGGTCATTCACTGGGGTGAGAACTCTAACAAGGCCCTGTTTGGTTCATCCTAATTTCAATGATTTTTTTTTTTTTTTTTTAGCATTTTGATGTAAACATTTGTTATTATTTCATGATACAATGCTTTGTGTTCCCCAACTAAAGCTATATGTATATTTATCTACAAGCTGAGTGCAAATATTACGAGTTTTTGATGATTATAGACAATATTTTTTTTAAAACTAATTATATTGTCTTTTTTTTATCAAACATGTTGGAGTGAACTATTCATAACTTTAAGAGAAAATTTATCACATTATAAGAAGTCAATATTATTAATCAAATAATAAGGGTACTATCTGTAATCGTTAAAAATAACAGGAAGATTAACATAATTTATAAGAATGGCAATGAAATCAGTTTATGATGAGGGAATATTTTCCCAATCATGTCCTTTAGAAAAAATTTAAAAAATTATTCTTCCAAACTCGTTTAAATCACGTGATAGAATCAAGGTAACCCATTTAATTATAAAATTATATTTATTTTATTAGATTAATCATAATTAGTAGATTCAAACAAGACATTATATATGTTAAAATAAAAAATATAAATACCCATAAAAAATTAAAATGACATTATATTCTTTTATAAATGTATAACTCTATCAAACTTTTAATTTAAAACTAGAATATATTATTATAAATATTAGTTATTGATAAAAAAAAATGCATTTAATGTTTTTTTTTTATATAAAATCCTAATAAAATTTATGTAATTTTTTTTAAACTTATTTTATTAAAATAGGAGATTTCTTCAGTTCTTAACGAACCGGGTTAAATTCTTATCTCCAATGATTTATCAAAGAAAATAATAAGGACGATTATTAAATCTATAAGATAGAATTCACAAAATTCAACCATGAAATTATATTGTAAAGAAAATCTTATACCCATAATAATGTTCTTGTGGAAGTCAAAACAAAAAACAAAAAACTTGGAAAAAACAGTCAATAGGTGGGCAAAGGACTTCGGGTTTCCTATCCATGACCGGCTTACCCGAAGACGTTAAAGGACGTTTGGTCATTTCGGTCAATGACTCAATCATACAGTCGCTTAGTGCCGTCAACCCAACAACCCAACGCCGTTATGTCCCCTAACCACCGATACAATGACGTGGACAAATCTCTGTCGTCGACTTCTTGTACCTTTCCTCGACCGTCCGATTCCACCCACACGCTCGTTTACTTTTGGATTTGACACAATAATTACGATAGATATAGGCGTGGTAAAAAAGTAAAAATATTTACCTGCAGCCGACAGTGAAAATAATTAGTAAAATTACCGCAAAAGGTTTAACAAAAAGACCATTTTCTTTTCCATAATTTTCACGGCAAACAAACAGAATCTACCTCCTCTACAGGGACAGCGTTCTGATCCAAAACTGCCGTTTTTTTTTCAAGCTCTCTGACGCGATTGTTCTACGTTTGAGCTTTTCTGTCAGCTTTCCAGCAATTCCATAATTTCTAGGGTTTTGTTTCCATGCTGTCTTCTTCAATACAGCCGTTACTTTTTTTTTTTTTGTTTTTCAGTATCTGATTCAATCTTTGTTAGATGTTTTTTGAGAAACTCAGCAACAAATCCAAGCAAATCTCCGAAGAGCGAGCTATCAAATGGCAGATCTACAAGTTTTTCTTGTCTTATGAGTTCAAACTTCCAAAAAAAAAAGAAAAAGACGAAGAATCGTAAATGAGACAGTGTTTTGTTCGTTCGTTCAATCACTTTCCTTTGCATAATGTATTTCTTCACTGTCTCGCGCTTTTTTCTCTCCTTTCTCTATCTTCCACTCCGTGCGATTCCTCTTTTCTCTCTCTAACTTACGCCTCTGCATCTCGGCGCACCCTAGTGCAGGTTCGGTGTATGTTAGCTCAGTTGATTAAAGTAGAATAAACGAAAACATTATCTTAAAAGGTTTGCCGGGGATTCTCAGTGATCTGTCGCTGGACTAGCCGGTTTGAAAAAAGTGATAAAAAAATTAATTAAAAAAAAATCCAACGAGTAATGATGGTATCTAAAAGTTGGGGCTGCCTATACATTCACTTAAAAAAATTTATAAAATTAAACAGAAAACAAAAAAAAAATAAAACTACTTTATTTAATTCATTACACAAAACAAAATTTAAATCAAATACGGTTCTTGTAACAAAAATAATTTTTAAAATAATTTTTTTTTGTTAATAATATTACATACATCTAACACACTCTTAAAGTCAAGAATATAATTAAATAAAACTACTTTAATTGATTCATTATATAAAACAAAATTTTGATCAAATAGGATTCTTGTTCTAAAAATAACTTCTTTCTTGTGTTTTTTTTTTATCTAACGAGCTCTAAATTTAGAAATACATTTAGATAAAATTATTTTAATTAATTTATTATACAAAGTAAAATTTTAATAAAATATTATTTTTATCACAAAAATAATATTTTTTCTATTGACATAAGATTGTATATATCTGACATGTTTTAAATTTAAAAATATATTTAACTAACATTTCAGTGTTTATATTTTTCTTGACAATCTTGTTTATAATTCTAAGCTCCTTAAGTAACCACTAAGTATTATATTCTTACATTTCTAGTTTTACTTAATTTGGGGAAACAATGCTTTTTGGTTTATAATTTTTAAGGTAATCCAAGAAATATTCCTTCAACAATTTTATTCCAGAAGAAAATATCTCTTAGCTTTGTTGTAATATTATAAAGGGAGGAGTAGAAAATAAAGAAAGAAAAGAAAAGGATACATAATGGCCAAAGAAGCTTCTTTTCTGCATCAACAAAACCAGCTCTTTTAGTGATATGCCCAGAAAGAGCCTCCCTTTTCTCTCTGTTTTCCCACTGCGCTATTCTCTTCTTTCTTTTCCTTCATCCTCTTCTTCATTCAATTAGACTTTCCAAGATTTTTTTTTTTTGGGGGTGTGGATTTGAGGTTTTGTTATTGAAGATTGATGTCTACACCATTGGAACATGATTACATAGGCTTATCAGAGACTTCTTCCATAGAAAGAAGCTCTGATAAGATCTCATCTTCATCTTCCTCTAATGTCACCACTGAAGATGAGAAGAGCAGTGCTCTAAACCTCAAGGAGACTGAGCTGAGACTTGGTTTGCCTGGCTCTGAGTCTCCTGAGAGGAAGGCTGGACTTGGAATGTCTCTTTTTGGAAAGGATTTGGAGGATAAGACTAACGGGTTTTCCATTAGTAACCCCGTGAAGAACTTTGTGTCTGGGGCTAAGAGGGGTTTTTCTGATGTCATTGATGTGTCCGGCAAATGGGGTTTTTCTGTGAATGGTGGATCTGAGGTTGATTTGGCCAAAAGTGCTGGTCTGTTCTCCCCCAAGGGAAGGAATGGTGTTCTGGAAAATAAGAATGTCCAGCAATCTTGTTCGCCTGGCCCTGCCACAAAAGAGGTTGCTCCTCCTCCTCCAAAGCCTGTTCAGGAGAAGAAGACACAGGTTTCTTCTGCAAATGAGCATGGCAGCGCCCCTGCTGCCAAGTAAGTTTATTTTTCTCCTTTCCTTTCAATTCCAAAGTTCTTATATTAAGCTGTACTTAATTTTTTTTTTTCTTTTTCATCCATATTTTAAAGTGATATATTGTAGCCTAGTAAGAGAATTATCATTCTTGAATTCTATTTTGGGTTTTTTTTTATACTTCAATTGCTCTTCTTATTGGTTTCTGATTTTCTGTTCATATGCTCCTTCCCTTTAAATTTTTACCCTGCTTCTTTGTTCCGGGTCTCTTTAGTTGCTAAGAACATGTTGGGAAGGGAAAAAAATAAGAATTTTGAGTCTTGGATTTTTTTCATTAATGGAGTAGAAAACCTTATAAACCTTCACACAGTTATTTGGCTGAATTGATTTGAGTTTTTCATTGTTGTTAAGGCAAAACCACAAGAACATAAACTCTGAACTTCAATTCCTACTCTTTTCCTTTATTTTCTCAGCAACTGAGCATGAAGTTTATATATTTGATTCTTCTGAGTCATAATTGGTGTACTGTTTCCTAAATATAACAGCTATGCCGCTTTTGCCACCATCCTATGCATTCCAGTTTGGTCATGCCTCTAATTCACTTAGTATTCTCCTGTCGATTGGGGTGTTTACATGAACAATACACACACATGTACACATGTATGCACATGCAAGTATATGTAGATGTATGGCTGTAAGGGCACACATTATTCTGCTATAAAATTTATTGTTTTGGTAATTTAATTGGATTTGATTCTTGTTTTTGCTTTTAAAAATTTGTCTCCTATGGCATATATATTACTCTAAGCAAGCACATGTTATGTTTCTGTAACAGGGCACAAGTCGTAGGATGGCCACCAATTCGATCTTTCCGGAAGAACACCATGGCCACCAATTTAACAAAGAACAGTGATGATGTTGAAGGAAAATCCGGATCCACATGCCTCTATGTTAAGGTTAGCATGGATGGTGCTCCATACCTAAGGAAGGTTGACCTCAAAACCTACCACAACTATATAGAACTCTCGTCAGCTCTTGAGAAGATGTTCAGCTGCTTTACCATTGGTACACCCTCTCTCTCTCTCTCTCTGAAAATAAATCCATTGTATCAGCGACAACACCTAACAATGGTTGATGACCCAAATTTTTTTAGAAAAATGTCTGATTTCTGATAAAAGTAACATGCAATTTCACATGAGATGAAGCATGGATGAGATTCCCTTTTAGCCGGGAGAATGACACTTGCTTAGCAAAAAGAACACCAAAATTTATAATCTTTTCACAGATAAGGTGATACTTTCTGATATGTTTGTAGTTTTTGTTCCTATATTATTGGGGGAATATTTCTTTTTTCAATCCTTTTCTACATGGTATGTTTGAAGTGGAAGAAGTTCTTGACATGATAACATTCAGTTTTATGATTGGATCCTTAATGTTTGAATTGAGAAATCAAGTTTGCCACTCATAATAACAGAACCAGAATTGCAAGTATTTGATAAATTCACCTGTCAAAACAGACTTCTATAGGAAATAGTTATTCACTTGTCAGATTGTTATCCTAAAACAACTATAGTATTTTTGTTCTAAATATTTCCTCCATCTTCTTGAGGTTTTACTTTTTACCATTACATAGAAGAACGATTTATTTTTTCTCTTCTTTCCTCCTCTTTCTTTTCATTAATTCTTGAGAATAAGGAAAATATCATTTCTTTGTTTCCATGTTATATAGATCTAATATTAATTTTCTGAACAAGTACATCAATAAAAAACCATGTGTAGTTTGGAGACAAGTGCAATAAGAATCCTGATTTTGTTTCTTTATCCTCGGTTGATTCTTCCTTTGCTGCAGTCTTGGGGCTTTATGTTCTTTCTCCTTATCTGCAAACTTTATAAAGAATTACAATCATCTACAGAACAGTTTTAAACCAGTTTTTTTTGGGGGTCTAATCTATATATTTTAGAAAAGGTTGCATGTTTACAGATCCTCTCATGGCAGTCAATTAAGTGCAGTAACATATCTCGAGTGATGACTTGTGTTTTTGCATGACCTTGATTCAGGGCAATGCGCTTCTCATGGAATTCCAGGTGGAGATGGGCTTACTGAGAGTCGCTTAGCGGATCTTCTTCATGGCTCTGAATATGTGCTTACATATGAGGACAAGGATGGTGATTGGATGCTTGTTGGTGATGTTCCCTGGGAGTAAGTTCTACTTCCAATTAACTTCACTCGAAATGTTCTGTTCAAAATTCAAGAATAACCTGTTCTCTTTTCAAAGTGAGAAGAAAGATGGAGTGAAGTGGTTTAAATTTTCCATTGTGATGTTCCTGTCTCTGAACATTGAATTCAACAGAAATGAACCCGGTATTAGGAGTAGTAAACCATAACTTGGAGTCATCTAACATGCAAATTGGAAATGGAATGTCTTAGTCTTAGTTAAACAATTTCTAACTTGAACTGAAAAATCTGATTTGATTTCTTACACAGTTATTAATTTCTATAATGCTTTATCATTTCCGGCTATTAAACTATTACCTGCTAATTTGTTGTTCTTTGTTATTACAGGATGTTCACAGACTCGTGTAAGAGATTAAGGATCATGAAAGGGTCCGAGGCAATTGGTTTAGGTAAATACCCCATTATTGAACTTATGTGATTTTAACACAACTAGATTCCTCTGAGCATTGGTTACTCCATTTTAATTTGTGTATATATATATATATTTATATATATTGTTTTAGAATTATAGGATTTAATCTTCTTGTTTTTATTTCTGGGCTTGATGGATTCTCTTGCTTGCAGCTCCAAGGGCCATGGAGAAGTGCAAGAACCGAAACTAGTGCACAAGTACCAGTAAGGCCTAAAAGGATGGATTTTCCTGGAACACCAAAAGGTTTTTGAGTTGGGACTCTCAGATGAGTCTTATTTGTTTTTAACTATTTTAGGTTTGTAATATTTCAAGGATTGGAGAGACCGCAGAACACATAACTGGAGACATCCAGATGTTTGGTTATTCTATTGTGTCTCTGAAAAATGTATTCTATACTGAAAATTGCTATATCTATGTAAATGGAGTGCTTGCTGAATTGCAAACCTTGATTTCTGCCACTTTTATAATATCTTATTTTTATGGAAGATTTTACTATTCTTTCATCTCACAGAGTGCTTGAGCTTGTCAATCACAACTGCAGAAATAATTGTACAATACATATGGACGTACTAAATATATGCACCAAAGCCAAAGCCAGCCGCCTGAGAAAATAAAAGAATAGTCCAGTGCTGCAACGTTTTATGTAGCCTTATCCTGTGAACGGAGAGGTTGTTTTCGTGACTTCCAGATCATTTGGAGCCGTAAGAAAATAGAATTCTCAAAAACAGCTCTTGCTTGACCTATGAAGAGGTATGTGTGGACATCAACATTCTGACGAGTGACCTGGGTTATGGAAGGAACTCAACTCATACATACCCCTCAATCGTGGATTGTACCCCCTTAGCCCTTCATGACTAGACAAACAGGAAACAGACTGAAGATTAGCTTAGCTTATGCCATCCTCTCATCCTCTATTGACACGGAGACCCAAGCAAAGATCATGACATGGTATGGACTTGGAACCATTAGCAAATCAAATGGAGCTTCCTCAACCCACTGGGTTATATTTAGCACCGACACAGTTTATATGGGTAACCAGTGCCGGAGGCTGACTTGGGGAGGCATCAATGAACATGAAGATATGTTATTGATAAATATATCGAAAATACACAAACCCCCACCCTAAATTCAAGAAAAAAAAATGCAGCAGCAAAAAATATTTGACAGCCAAATTACTAGTTTCTAAGAGAGAGAGAGATGATTACGGAAACTCGGAACCTTATTTTATTTTATTTTTGAATAAAAAAAATAACACATGAAGACGTTAAAACAGCTACAAGTAAAGAAGACGTTAAAAAAATAACACATGATTACGGAAACTTGGAACTTTATTTTATTTTTGAATAAAAAAAATAACACATGAAGACGTTAAAACAGCTACGAGTAAAGAAGAGTACGTAATATTAACATCAATCAAGGTTTCATGCTTGATCAAGTTGAAACAAATCATTCACATCTACTACTAACAGCTTTAAGAATCTTGTTCAGATATTTGAAGATATACCATCTGAGTATATCCATTAAATACAGAAGTCTCGAGTCTACTCAAGCCTAGCCTCCGGAACAAACCAAACCTGCCATCTTCAACGATAGGACTGGTTGCACGAGCCGGATCATATCTCGTTTGATGAGTAAGCGAAGGACCGGCCACAGGGGGAAGCTCCCAATAAACACCTAGCACTGATTCTACAAACCGGCTGTTCTGAAAATGTTCTGCATAGGTAATTGCCTTATTACTGTGGTTAAAGTCATCCCGCATCTGCCCTCTCACCCCCCACCACACTTCACCTGGCCCACATAATTCTTCTATATCCACCGCCTTCTCCCAGAATTTCTTCCTTCTTAATCTAATCCTGGCTTCATCACTATCTTTAAAGCAGCTATGGCCACCTCCTGGAGAAAATAGACATGATATATAATGTGAATTCACAAACTCCCAGATCAAGATAGCATCCACGGTCAAATTGCCAAAACACTTGCTCAAGCAATAACCATGATCAACACACGAATTTTGGAAGTAAAAGCTAGAAGACAAAAATCCATGGTAATGCAATTACATCTATGAAGTTATCAAGTATAATCTTACAACATATATCATAAAAAAACATTTAAATCTATACTTAAAGATCAACAGATGCTGAATACAAGGTCTTTTCTTTTCTTTTTGTTACATTTTTTAATAATCAAGAAAATGCCAAAATATATGTTCTTACAGTCAACTGAATTTTGATCAGTATATGGCATCTATGTCAAACCTCTAAGATTTAATTTCAAAAGATCAGCCAAATCAGATCCAAAATGCAGATTCAGGAACGAATATTTAGTTCTAAAAGAAACAACAGAATGCTGATATTCTTATATCAAGCACAAAACTTAGAAAGTTCATAACACAGATATAGCATTAAAGTAAACCCAATTTTTGATTCAACTCAGTTTTAGATGAGGATGGAAGTTTTTTTTTTAAATAAAACGTTTGGCCTTTATTAAGTTCAAGTTCCAGTAATTAAATATTAAAAAAAATAATAATGATCAAGTGATCGAGGACGTCCATAATGGAGCTGCAACTAGCATGGTGGCAGTGAGAAAAGGAGAAAGCTGTGCTTGTACACCAAACCATTTGCCAGCCAATAAAAAGGTACCAGTTCATGGATCAGCAGTTCAAGGTTATGTGACCAGAATGTGAAGCGAAAATGAGAGTGAGAACGGGAGCGGGAGCAGGAGCAGGAGAAACAGTTCTACAACATCAATTATTAAAATATCTTCAGAGAACGCATCTCAATAGCGCTAATAGATACACCATTATAGGGATAACAATTTAATCCAATCCGTTGGGAACCATCATACCCCGCCCTTAATGGGATGGGTTTGAGGGAAGTTATGTCAACCCGTTACGCGTTAGTGTTTGGAATGGATTTGGGGTGAAGGCATTCTACTCTGTCCCGTCCCGATTATATAAAATAAAATAATAAATGAGTTTTGTGCTATATAATTAATGTTTAAAATGATATTATTTAGACTATGAGATCGGTTGCTTGAACAGGTTAGATATTAAGCCAAAGATGGAACTAAGCAGTTAAAAATAATACAAATTTCACTTGGAACATTTCTCGAGTGTTTGAAACCCACCAAGCAAGTCAGGTGACAGCCTAATAGTTCAACCACTGAGTTTGGTCTGGGTTTTAATAAAAAAGAAATGAAGTGCATTCCAAATAAAAATTATGCTATGAGCTTAAAACAATTGCCAACACCAACTTCCTATATTTTTGCTAAGTATTGATAAAGTAAATACCAACATTTAAAAAGTTACATGATGATGATGCGAGCATCTTGTTCAATAAATCCAATTCTCTTCAAATAAAATCATTTTAGAAGAGATTTCAAAATGGGGTTCAAATCTATCCAAACCCAATTCCATTTAGAAGTCCTTAACACTCTAAACAACAGAAATTCTAATTTTTTAATGAAATATTTTCCCCCTTCATTCCAAACACAACGTTAATTTACAAAGGCGATGTTGAGACCATCATCATAAGCATGCACACACATACAAATGCATAAGATATTTTAGGAATAATTGGACAACATTTGTCAAAATACATGAATTTAATTTTAGTAAATGTAAAAATCAATTTAGTCAAAAGCATTCGAGTACTCACCTAGGTGATAAAGTAAAGCGAGGATTGGACATAGCGCTTTGCAATACCCTAAGCGAGGCAAGTTCACTGAGGTGTTGCTTGGACGAGACAGGAAGCGAGGCAAGTGCCTCTTTAAAGGAAAGTTGTTTAATTTAAATGGCCCTAGGTGGTCTTCTTACTTTAAGAGTTTCACACATTATAAAAAATGCAAAAAGTCCTACATATTCGATTAAGACAATCTCCAAAAAGGAAAGGGAATGTGAATTACACAAAAGATGAGTTGGGGCAATATCCAAGAATAAGGAAGAAATTAGTTAGAACTTAGGAGATTTGTAAGAAGAAATAGAGAAGAACTCAATTTGTTGCTAAAAGCCAAAAGATGTAGAACCCCAAACTCTCCTCAAAGCTTTGGGTAATTTCAGTATGTAAAGGATAAAAGTATGGGTTGCAATTGCATCTAATGCAACCAATACACAATCTTCATCCTCCACAAAACCTAAGTCTGCATGTTAATAAGACTTTTGCCACCCTTCACCAACCACAACTGACCATCTATGCATGAAGAATTCCCAAAAAAAGGCTTCGACCTTGGAGAATTACATCAGTCCCCAGTCAAGGGCTTGTGAGATTGGCCGCTGTCATGTCTTTCACATTGTTAGAGCCTCCAAATTGAAAAAAAATCTCCTCCACAAGAGATTGGATTAAAAGGTTTCAAATATACATTGGAAAAGCAAAAAAGCTTAAAATAGTCTTATAAGATCAAACTTTTTGGTGTTATATGGGAATTGATTGTAAAGATATTGTTTCTTAGAATAAACATATTTTAATATCTAATATATTTATTGATTAATTTTTTATAAGTTAACGCCTTGATTAACGTGGGCTAACGCCCTGTTGTTGCCTAGTGCCTCGGGTGATATTGGATTTTAGTGTCTTTTGCCTAAACAACATTGGTAAAAATAGACCATAAAGCATTAGCTTGAATGGTATCACCTCTACCTTCCAAACAAGAGGTTGAGGGTTCAAGTCTCAATTAGGACATAATGGATGTGTGTTCTCTTACATATCAATAAAATAAAATAAAAGCACGGGTAAAAATAGAAAGACAGAATAGGAAAGATGGATGACAAATAGATAATCAATAGATACCAATTTGACTTACTTGAATTAATCGTAGATGACATTTCCGTAAATCATAAGGGTATACGAAAAGAGAAGTGTTTTTAGAGTGTTATTCCCTCTTAACTATCAATTAAATAAATAAATTTGTATGATGGCTACAAGGCTAACTATATCTAAAGAGATAATTTTTTGGCTAGTCCAAGGATTCAAAAAAAAAAAAAATCCTATAAAATGAGTGAAGTTGAAACGGAAAATGTAGAGATAGGAATACTTATTTAAAAAAAGAAAAGAAAAGGTAAGGTTAGGAGACCATCAAAATAAAAATTTAGAAATGAAAGCATTAGAGACAATTCACTGGAAGCATCATATGGCAACAATACAGGAAAGTCATCTAAGTTGAGTTGAGCCATGGTTACCACATTCGCTCCACCCCTAACGAATTGTGAATTGGGATCGCACGATCTAAAACTTGATTCATTAGCGATTTGGAACGCAAGATTTAGCGTTTCAATTAAAATATCAAAAGTGCAAAAAAAAATCATACAAAATACATACACATCATTAAAATTTTATTTTATAATGGCTTGGATTCGTTGAGAACTCTAGTGTGCGTAAATTCAATACCTAGTTTTCTGTTTGTGGTACAGCTGCCAAATTTTAAGAATGCTTAGCCTAGTCATTAACTTTTTCTTTCTAAAATCAAATTTCAGAATATTAGTGGTGGTCATACTCTTTGGAACATTTGCTAAGCATTCATACTTGGAGCATGTTGGCATCTTATTGAGGTGGTTATATTGTTCCTCTGCATTATTTTGTCACTTACTTACAAGTTGTGCCTCCTCCTGGCCTTGTCCAAGGCCACACCACAGCCACAGTCAAAGCCAAAGCCTTAACCCTCATTTGGAAGCGCTTGCTCTTGATTGGTTGGGATCATGGTTACCACAATTCGCTCCATCCCTAGTGAATTGTGAATTGGGATCGCACGATCCAAAACATGATTCATTAGCAATTTGGAACGCAAGATTTAGCATTCCAATCTAAAATATCCTAAGTCTCAAAAAAGTCATACAAAATACACACGTATCATTGAAATTTTATTTTATAATAGCTTAGATTCATTGAAATCTTTTTGGTGTATATATATACATACCAATTTTATTACAAATATAATTAAAAAAATATCACGTTCCAAATAAACATATTTCGTTCCAACAAAGTTATCCAAAGAAGCCTACTCCTAACGTACAATGTTCTATAACAAGTGACGATTTACGTTCCCGTTCCCCGTACTATAACGATCCACATTCCTGGTAACATTGAGTTGAGCTAAGCTTCTCTAGTTTGGCTAGAAGTATTACTTGTGGATGGACCATGTAAGAAGTTATTCTAAAAATTATCACCGTAAGACCCTTAACAATGACAGAGTTGTCCCTATGTCTTGTCAACACTCGATCTACTAGAGTTTTTTAGTAGGATGATATAAGTACTTCATAGTTTTAAAATGTTTCCTCATAAAACTCTTTCATTTCAGACAAGGCAACCTATGCATTTCATCTCATGCACATATTCCAGAATGCAACTCATCTGTACGGGTTCAAGTGCTTGACTAATACAAAGTACAGTGAAAGAACATGCACCTCGTATATAAAATTGATCACATATCTGCCTGAAGGAATAATGGTCTCCAGTTCCAGTATCATAGTTGTCTTCAAAAATAAGATGCCTGAAGCCAGCTTTTAGTGCCTGCTTTAGTCTATCCATCAAAGGGTGAAACAAAAAGACAAGACAGTTTCTCATTCACAAAACTGTACAGCAATGCAAAGGCTCAGAAATAATGAATAGCCAATTTTAGATTCCAACTTTGGAAACACACGCAAGTACTGGAGTAAGTAGTAAATGAACAAGAAAATTTATGAATCCAGAAAACTCAACTACCTTTTTAATTCATTCTGATGGTCATCAAAGAAGATAAGAACCCGACTAAGATCTGTAATGCCATGTTTCTTTGTTACACTCCCCCAATCAATGCTCCCAAAATCCACAAAGTCCTTTCCAGCGAAGTATGTGCAATTCCCATCAACATAAGCAGGCCCCTTCTTAAGATATTTCTCTGGATGGCGAGGTGAAAGTGAAATAATTGGTTTGTCTGGCATTGCTTGACGCAAAACCCAAGTGGAGTGCCCCTTGAAAGCACCACTCTCAATCATCAGGTCCGGCTTCAGCCATCGTGTAATGAACCAAAGCCCAAAACTGTGGTCAAAACCCATCCCATACATGTTGTTCATGATTGGCCGTGTTTCGTATATTGGTACAAACTCTTCCAGTCCCTTGATTAGATCCTTGGATGTCCATTCAACAGTTTTTCCATGTTTCGATCTGCCTTTTGCCAAAGATAACAATTAAATGGACAAACTGTAAGAATTTAACAACTTCGTGATCAAATTCAAATTTCCAAGGTGATGAATCAATCCATCAAATTGAAAGTACAATATTCAGTAAACGATCCTGTCAGAACTTCCAACTCTGTAATGCCCGGTCAAGCACATCATACAGAATAAAAAAATACATTAAAACAATCACACAGAAACTGCTTCTTCCCAACACAAACAAAACAAAAAAAGTAGCAGGGGAAGAAATATTAAAATCCATTAAAACAATCATGCAGAAACTGCTTCTTCCCAACACAAACAAAAAAAAAAAACAAAAACAAAAAGTAGCGGGGGAAGAAATAACAGGAAACGTTCAGAAAATCAGTGGTCATATCATCTGCAATGTAATTCTCCAGCGCTGCAGAAATGTTGTTTTTTTAACACAGTACTTATGGATGCTGATTTCTTATATGAGACTAGGGAGGGAAGGAATTTTCACCTTTAAAGTGCAGCATAAAACAGCAGCATTGCCAGGAGGATATACGGCCAGGAAAACCAAAATGCACATTGAATTGAATGAGCCTAAATTTTCATAATAATAGAATGAATTATGAAATCTTAAATCCGAATATCCTAACGATACTGCAAGACAACGCATGTTAAATATAGCATTTTTAAGGCATGATAACTCATCTATTATGGGGCCACTAAATGCAGTAGTGTTTTACATAGAATTCTTAACGTATGATTACTCATCTAGAATGGGGCCCCTAAAGAAAATTAGAGTCATTAGCACAACAAATAGTATAGGATCAGTTTGGTTGCTCAGCAAATGTGTTGAAAGAAATATATATGTGCAGATATAAACACAAGCACGCGCGCACATAGAAACTGAGCTTCAAATCTTTCCATATTCGAGAGAGCCAAGAAAATAAAATTGCAACTGAGCCTGATATAACAAACCAGATTAGATGATGAAAGTTTTCATTAAAGAGAGGGAGAAACCCAGAGAAGTGGAAAAAATAAAAACATGAGAGTCAAATCTCGGTTTATTTTCTTTCACCAACAACCTATATTAAATTAAGCAGCAACTCCATCAGAATATGCATATTGATGCGGAAATTCGTGAGTAAATTCAGATCTGAACAAATCCTCAATTGAAAGAAATAATCAAATGCGACGAGTTCAAAGGACACACATACAAGCGTAAATATATAAATAAAAATAAAACTAACTTACACCATGGCACGCCGAAAGATCCGAAATCAGATTCAAGGTCGTCGAAGCTGAAGAATCGCATGCGAGAAATGGGGTCAGAGGAAGAGGAGATACAGACGGAATTGCGAGATTGAATGATGAGAGAGGAGAGTAAGAGGAGAACGATAGAGAGGAAGAGAATAGGCCAGAGGTAACCAGTTCGGGACAAGTAGTTGGTGGCTTTCATGGCGAATGAGATATGCTTTCTGGTTTTGGACTTGTCGTAGTTGTCTCCTTCCTCGCTAAACTGCGCCGCCCTGCGCGCAGAGAGCGCTCTCTCTAGCATCTTTGTGCTCATTCCAGTGAACTCAAGACTCAAAAACACTGCGAAGGTGTGTTTAACTGTTCGTAGTTGGGAAATTAACTCGTTTGCCGTGCGGTGTGGGCGTGTGCTCTCACAGTCGCTCATCCAGGGTGGGCTTCGCTGAGTCGGCTTGAGCCTTCAGCCTTGTGAAGTAAAGTTTAAAACAATTTTTGGGCTTTAACCCGCGAAATGTTGGGCTGAGGCCATTCACCTTGGGGCCATGTCCAATACTCTTTTCTCAAAAAAATAAAAACAATTGTTGCAATGTTGTGCTTTGTCAATTCTTGGTTACAAAAAACATAAATCATATAACAAAGAACAAAGTATAATTGAAAATACAAATTGACAGGCCGGACCATTCAAGAAATTTCCCGGGCGAAGAACAAATCATTAGCCGCACCGGGCCTCCACTCGACACGTGATTGTGTTGAAGAAACAAACCGGAAAAATAATTAAAAAAAAATATCGGTGCTTTCGGCTTCGCTGATTAACCTCACTCGTCTCAGCCGCCGACAACGACGGAGATACACGAATGATAGCTTGCAGGTCTCTCTTCTTCAGGTACGCTCGTTCGAACCTGGACTTGTCTTGAAGGCGCTTACTTTTGGGCAAATCAGAACACTCGTATATGAATTCGTTAGGATTTTGCTTTCACTACTTTCCAATAACTATTATTATCACCGATGCCTTTAAAGCTTCGATTACAAATTTTAATAATTATAATTTAATACACACATATATATACATATACGTGTATAAGTATATACATGCACGTCTTGTGGGTTGAAATGATTGATCATTCATTCGATTTTCTTTGCAGAGTGGACCGTACTTGGAAAGTTACAAACACATATGTTGTATCGAGGCCTGTACAATACTTGCAGGTTCACCGCTCTCCCTGTTTGTCTATACATATTTTATTGTGTATAGAAAATAATTCTGGTTTTGTTTGGTGGCTGAGAAAACTATCGGAAAGAAAGGGAAGAAATTTGAATTCTCTCTCTTGTTCTTAAGAACAATGGTCTCGTTTTGAAAACTGTATTGTCTTAGCAGATAGAATTCTTTAATTTCGTGTAATTGAATTTATTTTTATTCTTTTTTTTTTCACATTAGGATTTTGCACACCTTCCTTACACTTTGAAATAAGGCTGCGCTTGTTAAAAAAAAAGAAAAAAGAATAGGCTGTGAATGGGTTGCACAAAATTGAATTTGATTTGGATTACAATTAATGTAGAATCCAAGAGCTATTTCCCTTATCATAGATTTTATTTGTTTATGTGGATTCACATTCTATTGAATTGGATTTCAATTCGGTTGTGTTGTTGGTTTACAGAGGAGCCAAACGATGGAGTTGGAATTGGACCTGCTACGAGATATTGTTTACATAGTTTAGCTGTAATTTTTTTTTTTGTTCTGCTTTATCGAGTAATACCAGTAGTTGATCTTAATAGATTGTCCATTTTTGCAAAAATAGGAAGGAGGAATTTTTGAGAAGCATAATTAACAATGGATACATTTGTGAGACGGTCTTGTAAGAGACAAAATGGGGAAAATTGATTGAGATGATTAGGCTACGTGCAACGGAGATCAATAATTGGACCTGCAAGGAAGAGTGATATGGTTCACATTACAAGTTATGGTGGAGGAAGGGGAAGACCAAAATTAATGTTGGTTGAGATAGTACAAAAAAGAATAAAATAGTGTATTGTTTATTTGAAGAAATGACATTAAATAGAGTAGATGAAAAAATAGGATTTTTGTAGATAAGGCTCTGTTGAGTTGTTTTGAGGAATTTTTGAGAAGGACGTGCATGGCATAATTTTTTATTCCTGCAATGTGGAACGAATTTGTTCAATATGACGCATTGACGCCATTGTGGGTCTTGCCTACCAAAAGAAAAAACATGGTTTTGAAAGCCAGTTTTGTCTCCTACAAATGCAACCAAATATGAAAACATGTGCAACTTATTATAATTTGGGTTGAAGCTTATTCGAGTCTGCTTTTAGCTTAATTATTTCCATACTGCTTGTGACAGCAATGCTGTTTTCATCATGGTCTGAACTATAATTGGAAATTGGGTGGGACAAAACATTTGTGCAGTGTGATGGATCGGAAAGAGCGAAAAACAGTTACCCCCACATGGAGACCAATCTGCACTCAATCAAGTTCCCATGAGGGTGAGGTTTGATAGAATAGAAACTCCTTTTACCTTATGCTTTATAGTTTTACGTGCTGCTACATGTATCAAGAAAAAAAAAAATTTCAAAGAAAAACAGTTCTCATTTATGATATAACAATCCAAAGCGTGCACATCCTTCCAATTTGGGCTGATGTGGGCTGCCAGGTTGTGTGGTTTCTCTATATGCTTTGCTGTTTCTTTCTTCTTCAATTGTTGATATATATATATATATATATATATGTATATATTCTTGTGACTTAGGCCAGAGAATGAAGAACCTTCACTTTTTCTCCATCACATCAAATTATGAATTCTGCAGATCTATTTTTTTTTCCATGTGATGCAGTGATTCACTTTATGATCTCGTGCTTATCGAGTAATTTGAACTTCTGACCTCTGTTGATCTCATGACCAATCAATTTAAGAACCAGTGACCATTCATTGTAGAAAGTTACAAGTATATGCCAAAACCATTGGATATTGTGATTATTAAGTTACATCTAGGGCTTGCCCATGAATATTTGATGTGAATTTGCAGAATATTTGGTGAAGGATCTCAAGGTTGAGCTTGAAAAATTGCCTGACATGAATGATCGTGGAAAGCTTGAAATTGGAGGTCAAGTCCAAGAAGTGCATTATAGCATTTCTAGTGCTCAACATGTCTACGAGGAAGCTGAAGTAGCAAATGAACCAGCTGAGCCAAATTTTAATTCCACAGCATTGCAGGATAATAATGAAGGCAGAGCTCCAGAGGGAGGATCAATGCCTTCTGCTGAGAAGCATTCAATGTCAATGGAGGTAAGTTTTTAATTATTAAATCCTGTGAATATCGGTCATTCTGTGGATATATTTGCTTGTCTGGGCCAATTAACTTAATTATTTATGCTTTTTTCACTAATTATGTGGCACGAATTCTATAGAGCTCTTGTTTTGTTTTGAATATATGTTGAAAAGCCAGCTCTTTCAAACTTGATCTTTTTTCTGATGACTTTATATGTGTTTCTTCTTCTTCTTCTTTTTCTTCTCCTCCTCCTCTCTCTGTTAGTGTGTGTGTCACTTCCTGTATTTACGCTTCCTTAATGCATTTCATCAAATCCAGTGAATATTGGTCATTTGATGGACACATTTGCTTATCAGGGACCATCAACACCCACTAACTCAATTATTTATGCCCTTATATTTCACTAATTATATGGCAAGAGTTTTTAGAGTTCATGTTTTATTTTGTATAGATTTTCTTTTGTTGATTTTTTGGGGAATGTCCGACTCTAATTTGTTCTAGGTCCCTTTGTATATTTGGGTTCCCCCCCCCCCCAGGCGCAGTACTATAATAAAAAAACATATGTATCCAGTTTTTTATTTTATGTATGTATGTATGTGTTTCTTCCCCCCCGCGTGTGGCCATTTTTATCTTACTTTCTGTATTTACTATGCAGGTAGGAGCTTCCTTAATCCGTTTCATCAAAGGAAAAGAGTATGATGAGGCAGCATATTATCTCTCAAAGATTAAACCTAAATATATGTGTGTGTGTGTGTGTATATAAATACATGTGTGTGCGTGTGTTTTCTGACTTTTTTTCTTAAAAAGAAAATTTTCCTCCCACAGTGGATCTACACGGAAAAAAATTGAAGAGGAGATGGGAGTTAAAATCATGTTTCCATCATCAAAGGAGGAGGATTCTATTAGTAAGTTGCTTGTTACTTTGTAAGTCATTTTTACTTTGTGCATGGTTAAGATTAAATTGTTCTTTTGAAATTTCAACTTTTTCAATCCTTTCCATGATTGTACCTTTATTGATGGGAGATTTATTTCTGGTCTTGCATCCGTAGATTTTATTATTGTCTGTCATTTATTCTACTTAAGATGCTTTATTTCTGAGATTGACATTATCATATGAAGTAATCTTTATTATAATTGTCAAACTCAATACCCGTCCAGCCCAAAAAAGAAAAAGAAAAAGATAAAAAATATGTAGTTGTCAAATTTCTTATTCCACCCTCACTCTTTTTTCTCCACCATCATTCTCGGGGGTGATTTCTAAACCCTTATCCTTTTTCTTGATTGATTTATTTTCCACTATATTTATCTCTTATACATGAAAAAACAGATATTTTTTTGTTGCTTTGAGGCCATCTTGACATTGCCATCAACATTTAGTTACCCCCTTACCATAATGTGTAATATTATGAGCAACTGGCTGTCTATAGCCTTACCATATAAGTGTTGAAATTGGAAGCTGAAAGCATGGCTGCTTTGTTGTGTCTTGCATAAGCCCTTCTGTTACCAGGCATGTTCCTATGGTCCTCCTTGGGTGTGAGATATGGGATTTTTCAGTCTGGATTATGCATCATGTTTTCAGTATGGATGCATCATACTGTGCCTGCATCAGTATGGATTTACAGTTTAAAGTGAAAGTTGTGATGGTTTGGCAGCATCAACTGATCTTTTCTTGATGTCCTATGTTTGGATTAACTCTCAAATGGGTGTATGCTGCAGTCATTGAAGGCATTTCCTCTGAAAGTGTAACCGAAAGCTTCAGAAAAAGTACAAGTCATAGTTGATGAGGTCAGTTAGCAATTGATGTTTTTTTGTAAGTTCTTTTTGTTTGCATAGATAAATACATAATATCCATAAACATCTCATTTTAAGACCTAGTTTCAACCTCCAATTTTCTTTTGTTTCATGCAATTGGCCATGACTTTAGCCATACATGTGAAGCAGTGAGCAATATAAAAGTGGGATGAAGTGGCAGCTCATATAGCTATTGCTTACAGGAGATCCATCTTATATAATGCGCAGGCATATAGCCTAGTTTAGTAATTATAGTGCTCAAAATGAGTTTGTTTTTCCTTTCAGCCTTTAGAAATTTCATTTTGTCACCTGCTACCTTCTCTTTGCTTCTTGAATATTCATATTAACCTCTGAAGCTAAACTAGTTTAGTCATTATCATTTTGTGTATATTATAACTTGTTCTTAATTAGTTTTCTCTGAGTTTTTTTCTTCTTCCATTTTTCTTTTTATCACGCATGGGCAAACATACGATTTACATATACATTTCTTTTCCTTAATAGGCAGTTAAAAGCCCAAGTCTTGACTACTCTCACTTCATATCACTTCCTTTGGCTATACATTCTGAACTGGTCGATAAGCTCGTCAATTTTCAGAACTGCATACTGGGAATTAGCTATCCTAACCAAGATGAGAATCTGGATAGTGATTCAAATGCTGGTACCTCAGAAGATGAAGTTAAGAATCAGCAGATAGAAAGAGCACCTGATGTTGCAGTTAAACTCAAAGTTGAAGATGATGGTGAACATGTTAAAGTGGGTATAACCAACATTCCTCTGGTAAGTTACCCACCCAAAGCATCGAAGTCTTCTGCCTTATCTGCTGATCAAAAGTTAAAGTCTTTTGCCTTATCAGGTATGATAACAGTTATATTATATGATTGTAGAATAGTTTTGTTATTTTAGTTAATCACCACTAAGGTACTAACTAACTATATTAAGCTCTAGCTGTCTATATATATATATATATACACACACACACACTCAAGGATGTTTTATGATTGTTAATTTATGAATTGCTATGGCTTGAAGCCTTCTATCTTTTTGTTTTTGAAAAAAAGGGTGGGGTGGTGACTGATGTTTTTTCCCATTACGTGTTTATGTACTGCTTACTGCTTTTGTTTTTGTTTTGATAGGTAAATCTCTCTCTCTCTCTGTAACACATGCATGCACGCACACACACACACACACACTTTGCCCCTGAGGAGACTTGGAACCTCAAACTCCCATATGGGGAGGTGAAGGCGATACCAACGAAGCTAGAGCTCGTTGGTGTACTGCATACTGCTTTTGTATATCATGAGAATCACACATGTAAACTTATTTTGAATTCATTGAAGATCATTTGCTTATATAAGGGCTGATATATACTTATCAAAAAAATCATTTGCCTATATAAGGACTGATCTGTTGTTTCTTCTCTTTCTTCTTCTTTATTGTGTTTTTATTCCTCCCACAAAATGTCACTGCTTTACCTTTCACATGACAGACTTGGGAATTGAGAAATCCATATTTATTAAACCAAAGACATTTCACTTGACTGTACTCATGCTGAAATTGTGGAAGAAGGACCGAGTAGATGCAGCTGCTGAGGTTTTGCGGGTAAATTTCTACTAATCCAATTAATATTGGCACACAGCAGTTTTATTTGATGGTAAAATATTCATTTCATTAACAGAATGTCTCCTCGAAAGTAATGGATGCCTTGGACAACCGGCCTGTCTCTGTAAAGCTTAAAGGACTGGTAAAATTCTTCCCTCAGTTCATGTTTGGTTTATGGAAATTATTATTGCTTTTATGAGTTTGAGATGACATTTTGCACATTTAGATGGACTTTGAGGAACCTTATAATCATGCAATTAATTAGTTTATCTTTTCTTTTTTGTTTTTACCATCTTCAAGTTGCACCTTGTCACGCGTTCTCCCCAGCATTATTGTGGGCTTCCCTGACACACTATAAATTCAAAGCTAGCAATCCACCTGTTGATGCTCTGCATGTACTCATCTCTATTCTTATCTTTCTTGGTTTTCCAACTTGCTACCTATACTGACTCATTCCGATTTAAATTTTTACAATCAGTTTCTTGGTCTCTAAACTTTCTGCCTTATTAAATAATTTATTTCCTTTAATTTTCACTTGTTTGACTAGAATACATTTTTGACTCATCAGCCCATATAATCTTCTGTACATCCACTACCTTATTTTAGACTTCATTTCCATACATAATTTTTTTTTTTTTTTCTCATTTCTCATAGATAGTCAAACTGGGGTACTAAAAATGGAAGAGGAAGAGGAAGAGGAAGAGGGGAGGAGTTGACTTATCTCCAAGACTTCAAATTTACTCATTTAGTCATTTCACCTCATTCGACTGACTTTTCTCCAAGACTTCAAATTTAATCATTTCACCTCGTTCTGTTTTCTACTAAATAGGCATTCTAGAATCTCCACATATTTCATCCTCCAACATATATTGAAAGATGCAGTAATATTATCTAACATTGACTTTTTAGTTGCACACAACGAAGACCAATAAGGAAGAGCGACATGGATTAATATTGAGGGTTATGGTAGGGGGTGAGGGTGACCCAAATTAACTTTGGTAGTAGTGTTTAAAGAACACATGATAATGTGTGTTTTAACTAAGAGAATGGTCTTAAATAGAAAAGAATGACGAGACAGGATTCATGTAGCCAACCCGAAGATATTATTGGGATAAGATTGGGTAAAGTTGTATTGACTTTTTAGTTGCAAAAAAAAAGGACCAATATTTCTCTGCTAGAGTGGATATATTCAAGTTGTACGTGCTACAAATATAAGAGTAATGCCTTGAAGGATGTGGGTCAAGGTGGTCAAAGAAGGCGTGATGTCCCATGATATATACCTAGGATGTGCCTCAAGATAGAATTTAATGACCAAAAGGATTTCTTCAAACTGTGACCAACACCAAAGTCTTAAATTGTGGGTTTTGTTGAGTTGGATACAAGAATTTAATAGTTCTGTGTATAGTTCCGTGCCAAGAAGACCTCCCAAGATTTAGTAGCTCTAGCTTCTATGTATAGTTTTTTTTACCAAGAAAACCTTCCAAGATATAAGTAGTCAATTTATTCATAACATATGGGGAAGAGGAGCAAAGCAAAAAAGCATGAACTCAGTGCTGATTTTAACTTCTGTTTGAACTTATTAAACTCCCACCATTAATTGCTGATTTTAACTTCTGTTTGAACTTATTAAACTCCCACCACTAATTGTTCTTTCAGGTACTTTCTGCAATTTGTACATTTTCTTGACAATGTCAAAATATTGATTTCTACATTTCTTCTCAGAAGTCCCACTTTTTTGAAGTTGTAAGAACATATCACATGCTTTATCCAGCTTAATATGAAACCCCTAGGAAAAGGATTTATCAAAAAAAGGGGGAAATGGATCACATAGGAATTTTTTTTCTTCATTTTTTCCCCTTGTAACTTTTCAATTGATTGTTGACTATGCAGTTTTCCTGTGTTTAGAAGCCCTTGACATGAACCCAAACTATTTTCATAATTTAATCTTTGTTTCCGCATAGTAAGAGACTTGTAAATGTTACTTCTTTTGTTGACTTTTTAGGGTCTTTAAGGCCGATGTAATTCTTCTTGGGTTTTTGCCCTTTTGCCCTTCTCGGGCTTCTTAATATATACTCCTTACTTATCAAAAAAAAAAAAAAAAGAGACTTGAACAATAGTCAATAGAGTCTTGCCAGCTTCTCTATCCATCTTCATTTTTCTGTTTCTACCATCTGGGCTGCAGCCTCTCCTCCCCGCATCATTGCCAAGGCTTGATTTTCTTAAGCTGATTTTCATGTAAGTATGTATAGCAGTCTCCTTGAGAGCATCCCTCTGGATTTAGAAGTTAGAACCCATCTCGTGGTTTCTATTTATCAATTTTTGAAGTATGCATTTATTTCTGGTCATTCTATTTGCCCTCTGCAAAGTCCATCTATTAATAGCCAGCCATCCTCGTATATGAGCACACACGGACCTTTTTGTATCTTCTAAAACTTGTCGCTCTATCGCAGGAATCACTTAATAAATAAGCTCTTAATAGAGAAGCCTTTAAAGTTGTTGGTTGCGTAGAAAGTTTATGTGCGCGTGAGAGAGAGAGAGTGAGACTATTTTCTCATTTAGTTCAAGTGGATGGTTCCTTTCTTTTTTATACTTTCACATGAATGGATTTGTATCTCTATTTTGGGGGGGGGGGGGAGCGAGTGAGAGAGAGAGAGAGAGAGAGAGAGAGAGAGAGAGAGATGTTGATTATTTTCTCATCTAGGTCAAGTGGATGGTTCCTTTCTTTTTTTATTCTTTCACATGCATGGACTTGATTTTTTGGGAGACTGTTCTATCTTTATGCATGTTCCGAAAGTGGGGGAATGCTGTTTTGGTTTCTGATCACTGTGATTATTTACTAATTCTTACATGCGATACTGAGACCAGATTCTTTGGTCCTTGCAGGAATGCATGAAAGGTTCTCTGGCCAAAGCTCGTGTTCTCTATGCTCCTATAGAAGAAATTGGTAGCGAGGATCGACTTTTACGTGCCTGTCGTATCCATATTTTCCTTGCATCTATCAAATATTTATTATTATTATTAATAATATCTAAATTATTTGAAATATAAAAAATCCTAAATAATATATAATAAATTATTTATGGAAAAGGAAAAAAACTTACAAGTCTAAGATAATTTTTACAACAAAAAAAACAAAAAATTTTGTAACAAAATCAAGAATACACTAGGAATTGTGATCAAATTCACTAATGAGCCTGAAATTATGTTAAAGATTGACAACAAGAAGCTGAAGGTTTTACATGATGATATACAGTAGCATCATCAATGAAAATGACATGTATAACTAGGAATATAGGAGTCCCTTTATCAATCTATTTTCTCACGTGAATCCTAACTATTGTTATTCATGCAAACTGCAAGTCCCACATCGACTTCAATAAAAGAGTTTGTTTACTTGTATAAGAACATTCAAAAGACCCACATCGGCTGGGAGTTAAAAAGGCTGAACAAATGAAAGCCTACAAATAATAAATGGAATCTGGTGGTGCAAGTGAATTAAAGTCATTTCATCTGACTTTTGAAAAGTTAGAGAATTGAATGCGCTGAAGCATTCTATGGGATCAGTTAAGTTTTTTTTTTTTCAGTAATGTGAATGTGTACACCATGTAACCGATTAAAAAATCTTATCAAAAAAAAAAAAAAAATGTAACCGATTAAAAAAAGTTCTCTCTCCTGGATGTAGTTATTAAACCTGGATATAGTTATTAAACCGGGCGGCCTTGGTGAACTGTTAGCGGTTCTATTAAATTGCCGGTTCAACTGGCAGTTTTGACGGTTTTGCTTAAAGAAAGCGGTTTTTAGTGAAAACGGTTTTATTATATTAGACCAACCGGAAACTTGTCCGGTTCACGATTTTTCCAATCAGACCGGCCGGTCCGGTTTTTAAAACATTGGTTATTTCTTTATAATTTTTTTAATATAAATAATTAGAAAATTACTTGGTTTTTGTAAATGGTGGTTGTGTCACTGTATTACTTCAATGTATCCTTTTGTTATTCTTGAGCTTTCTTAGAAGTCATTATTGATGCATTTATTGAAGCTGGCCTCGTCCTTGAGAAAGATGCTCAACAAAAGTTGAAGGTTCGACTATTTATACATATATTTTATTCTGCCCCTCATTAGTCTTCCACTATGATAATGCTTGCTTATTAGTTTATTTAATAACAATGATTCTCTTTGAGTAGTTAATATGTTGCAAATTACCATGTTTGTTGTTTGTTTTTCAAGTCTCTTTGTAAATACTACTACTACTTTTTTACAGGTAAGAGTATTGTATATTAAAGACACACAAGGGGAGTGAACGCATTTACAAAAGGGACTCAAATTAGAGTCTTGTATTCTAAAAAAAAAAATCTACAAAACTATGTACATACAAGGGTTACGACTCTATTGACCAAAAATACAAAGTTTTCAAAAGACTATCCTTAAATCTACTCAAAGATATCACATCTCCTTCGAAGATGCTATGATTCCTCTCCTTCGAAGATGCAACAATTCCTCTCCCTCCATACCAAATATATTCTACCCCCCCTTCTCTCTCTCTCTCTCTCTCTCTCTCTCTCTCTCTCTTTTTAAATTGTTTTATTGATGCATCCATATAAGTCAAGGCCTATGACTTTCAGTGCTCTAATCGGCATATCCTCGGCTTTTTTACTCTCCAGATTTTCCCATGTCATCTTAAGGGCCTCTTTTCCCCAGATTCTAATGCATGTAATTCACAAATTGAAGCATACACGTGTTATTATTACATATATACATGAACAGATTGGGCTAGAAGTTTCTTCCACATTTGGCTCCCACCAATCCTTGTGATCTTATGTATTGGTGATACTTTATTTTTTTGTTTTTTGTTTTTTTTGGGTGGGGGGATTTGGTGTAGGCAAGGAGCAAGGAATAAGCTTGCTTGGTTGTGTTCATCATATATGGTTTCAGATTTGCACAATTGATTATGAACCGTTTAGAACTGCAATTACTTCTGGGGCCTTCCTAACACCACCCAAGAAAACTTGGAACAGAGAAATTCTTGTCTTCTGTCGAAGGCACTTTGGAATTTGTCTGAACTTTAGACCTCTTGTACATTTATGAATGATTCCTGACCTGAGTTATATCAAATCGTAACTCTGTTAATGTTAGTCTTGGTCCTGTAATTATTTTGGCAGTGTTTCCCGTGGATGTACTGTATTCTGCCTACCTAAGTAGCACCAGTATGAAGATGAACAGGCAACACAGATACACTTGAAAGAGTAGGACATGGGCACTGTGAAGATAGGCAGGGCATACATATTAAATTCTATATGTACTCATTTATTATATAATTCTAATATATAAATTCATTTAATTTTTTAAACTCCATACTAGGTTGCATGATGTGAATACATATATATATATATATTATATATTTTTGGATAAGTGTAGCATGTGAAAAATGAAGTTCAATAACTATCATAAAGATTATTCTATGATATATATCTATATATTTATTACTCTACTCTTATTATATATTTATCTTTACAAACTCATAGAAGTGTCCATACTAGTTTAACTTGTGGTAGCCATATGTCCAGTGTTAATTTTTATTTTTTTGTAAAGAAAAGGTAAGACATCACATGACTTCTACTAATATGTGTTTGTAATACTATGTAGTATGTACTGCATGGGTCATGTGTTCAGGAGTGTGTCACATGTGTTGGTCAAGTGTCCGAAATAATGAAATTTATTTTTAAATTATAGATACATCCACAAGTTGCTGGACACATATCTAGGAATGTCCACAAAATGTTGGTCTTCATTACGTGTCCAACATGGGAACAACACCTTTGTAGATGCATGACTTCTACTAAGATCTGTTTGTAGTACTATGTAGTATCTACTGCATGTGTCTTGTGTTTCAGAGTGTCACATCCGTCGGCCAAGTGTCCGAAATAATGAAATTTATTTTTAAATTATAAGTATCTCCACAAGGTGCTGGACATGTATCTAGGAATGTTTGTGAATGTTGGTCTCTGATACGTGTCCGCCATGGAAACAACACCTTTGTAGAAGTTTTCGTGCTTCTTAGCTACCTACTCATGAAAGTCTTGTTGTGTTTGAGCACTTCGCTATATTCTTTACCATCCTTTTGGTTTGATCTTTGTTTTGGTCTTTCAAATATTGATGATAGGCATTGGCAGACCTACATGTACTCAAAGGGGAGGGGGGGGTGGGACCCTAAGTTTTGAAATTTGTACTTTTTACCCCTATTTTTTATACAAATTTTTTTAAAAATTAGAAGTTGCCCCCTCAAAATTTTCATATTTTCACATATAACGTCCCTTAAATTTTAACTTTCATATTTTTGTCTCCCATAACTCAAAGGCTAGGTCCGCCACTGATTGATAGGGTTTGTTGTCTCCTTGAATTGCAGTTGCATGCTACAGTGATGAATGCAAGGCACAGGAAAAGGTGCTATATATTTCTCCGTATTCTTTTTTTTTTTTAATTTATGTATTTTTTGGCGCTTCATTCCTTTAAGTGTTGGGGACCTTTGGGTTTTCTTGCCAGTTGTGTTCGATTTCTCCTTGCTGAAGTGGCTAATATTTGGTACTGGCATTAATCAGGAAGAAAGGGACAAGAAAGTTAGATTCCTTTGATGCACGCGGCATTTTCAAGCAATATGGCTCTGAAGAATGGGGAGAGTATCTTATCCGTGAAGCTCATCTTTCGCAAAGGTTTGCGTTCGATGAAAATGGATATTACCGTTGTATTGCTTCCATTCCTTTTCCTGAAAAAATGCAACTAGATTGAATCATTTTCTCAGAAGACTAATGGCTTATTTTCCTTTTAATAGAAACAAAAGCACAAATAGTAATCTTGGGTTATTCTCTGCTGAGATTAATAATTATGTAATTTGATTAGTCTCATATGACCTGGCTACTACCACACTCCAGCTTTTAGAATTGTAGTCTACAAATATCTAATGATGAATTTAACTAAGAGATCTTTGTTCATTAAGTATAATTTTGAATTCCGTAGTTCAGAATTGCTTTAAACACTAGTGGGGTAAAATATAAACGTCCACTAGCGTAAACCATACTTCAAAATGATTAACCCATGGAATTACTTTAGAGCATGGTGTGTAGTTCTCCTAGTTCTGCATATAGTGGTGATTTGTGACAGAAATTTATCCTGAAGTTGCAGTTCAACTATACATACACACCCATATGTGACTGTAATAAACAAAGTTTTAACTGTATTTATGTTTGCATGCAAGTGAGGACACTACATTTGTACTAGGCATTTAAACTGTCTGTTTTGGGTTGCTTGTGTGCGGATGCTGCAACCGACTTGGACAGCTATGATGCCTCTTTGTAGCTGATCTTGGGTAGTTCTGACAAAATGCATTAAGGGTCTCTGCAGAGAGTATGTAAGAAATAATTACAATTAGCTCTGTGTCAGCAATGAGGTGGTGACTGCGTTACTAATGACTTGTTTTGTCCTTTCAGAAGGATAAGGGCATGTCAATATTCAGGGTTTACCAGTTGTCAGAGGAAACCTCGAATAGTGCAACACATTAACTTTCTCCTTTTGGTAAAACTATTTGACGACGATTCACATTTGGGTGCATGCCCTTGAGGTTGCATGGTTCATATTCATTGTAACAATTACTTCTTGGGTTGGAAGAACTAGTTCTCTTCTAAGTGGCTTCACTTTTTACCCTTATGCCAGGCACGAAGACAAATGGATTTTGATTTTCAGTTGAAATTGGTGAGTGTACTTCGCCTTTGGCTTGCAAAGAAAGTCCTTTTCTGTGTACTCTTGGGATATGGTATAGTTGGGACTCAGAATTAGCTTAAGCAGCCCCTTATGTGCCATTTAAAGTGAGAGCTTAGTTGATCGTAGCCTTTGACTGCTTGTCTGTCCTTGCATATATAGTTGACTTTGCTCTGACTTTTGAAGGCGATATTGTGCATCCTAGTTCATTCTACTTCTTGATTTTTTAGGTGGCACTGTAAGGTAGAGGAAGAATCATTTTGTGTTGATTAGTTTGAAATAGTACATGATCACTAATATTACATGATGATGGAGTGAATGAGATTTTCTCCAAATATGTGCCATTTGTTCAACCATTGATTATGTTGATTGATTGTGCATTTTGACCATCCGGAGTCCATGCCTGCAGAGATATTTAGGATAAAATAAAATAAAATTTTAGAAAATTTATGTAACACTGATGTAAGCTGCTTTCCTCCCACATGAAATGTGAATATAAGAAAAGGGAAATTTATAACTGGTTTTCGCTTTCTATGATTGTTGACCCTCTCTTAGTTGTTAGTGTGTCACCACTTTGGCAGTCATGCCTGCGCGATATTGACACATGATGCATAAATTCACATTTAAACCCCTCTTGGATTTTCCTTGCAAGGGTGTGAGTGGGATGATGCAAATATCATAGCAAATCCACATGCTAGTTCATAGGGGGAGCTGTGGAAAGTCAAGTTGTCATTGTTGCTGTAATTGAATCCATTGAAGGATTAGTACAACTAGCTGGGTCAATACTGTACATTGCAGTACTTGATATATTAAACCCACTGGAAATTAGGTGGGTTTGGGTGGAATGGTAGGTTGCTGTTATGTTATAAATCAATCATTGATAGGCCCTCTAATAATTAATAGCTCGTGACTTAATATTCTCTATTGATTAATAATTTTTTGAGAAACAAACTTTTTTGGATGGTAAATTAATTGATATTCCATTATGTGAGAAATATTATCTGCATTTGTTTTGGAAAAACCACCAACAAGCTTTAGCTTGGTTGGTATCTCCTCCGTCTCTTCATATGAGAGGTTGAGAGTCCCCTTAAAGGGCAAAGTGTGTGTGTTATCAAAAACAAAAAAAAGTCTTGGAAAAACTGTTTTATGGTATGAATTATTAGGATTATATGAAAATTATTAGTAACAGTAATTTATTGGTAAAAAAGAAGGTCAAGAGCTTTCTTTTGACTTGGATTCGAGAAAGCTTTTTTTTAATGAAAAGGTCCATCACTTCTAGGAATGTGTATACATGTCTTATTTGTGCGTTGAAGAATCATATATCTATGAGCAAGTTTTGTAGGTTAATGGAGATCATAAGAAGCTTTAAATGTAATGAGTCTGTGACTTGATAATTTCTGGTTTACCAGGATTATCAGTTATTAGAAGGTAAACTATAATGGGCTAGATGTGAGTTTGGGTTGGTAGAAATTCATAGTTTACACCATAGTTCATATTGAGTTTGGGTCCTGCATGGATTGACCAAATTTTTTAGTATAAGGAGCAGTTCCCATCTTTATGTAACATTGCTTCTAATAAGGAAGCTTTGGTGGCTGATTGTGTATCTTTTGTGGGAGGCAATCTTGTATGGAGCCCTTGTTTTCATAGGAATTTTTGTGATTGGGAGGTGAGGGAAGTGGAGGAACTTATGGAATTATTGGGTAGATGTTTTTTGAGGGAGGGTAGAAAGGAAAGAAGCTTTGAGATAAAAACATAGAGCGAGCTTTTAGATTTTGATACAGAATTCCTTTAGCCTTGCTGGTAAACTTGTAGCCAAGTTTTTGTGCAAGTCTCATTGGGCAAGTTAGTGAGTAGGGACTACAAGATAACAATAAGTAAATGATACTAAAAAAAATCAATTACCCATTAGAAGGAGGAGGAAAAAAAGACTAATAGACTCTCTCTCTATGCACATTTTATTTTTTATGCTAAACTGTGTCTGAAACTCAGCTACAGTTCGTGTAGTTGCTTTGTCAGCCACTTCTATTCTAATACCATGACATTTAGAGTCAACCTAACAACCACATTAATATGTTAATTCAAAAGCTCACATGAATTAGATTTTTCTATGCCTACTGAAAAAGGCTGCTTTGAATCTTCTTCTCTACCCATGAAGGTGACAACACTGGACTCATCTGACACTCTGTTATCTCCGATTGTTGCTCATTTGCCGACGAGTTGTCCAAGTTCACCTTCTCAGTGGGATAAACTTTAACTCGCCATACCTTGAAAGTTTGATCCAAGCTTGCGCTATAAACTAACAACTCAATTACGGGATCCTCTGTTTCCAGAGAAGCCGCCAAGCACCTCACTGGCCTGTGATGGCCATCCATGACTGCAAGACATGAATGGAAAGTATTTCCCTCCTCTCTCCTCCATACCCTTATAGTTGCATCCTCGGAACCGCTAAGGACTAAGTCCCCTATGGCTACTAAGCAAAGAACAGAGAAATGATGACCTTGTAAAAATCCTCCATGGTTAAATCTACCAGACATCTTCTCCTTCTCCCAAAAGTTTATTAGGCCATCTGATGAGCCAGAGTAAAGGAAGCAACCACTTAGTGATGAGCTCAATGCCAAGGCATTAACTGGTGAGAGTTGGAATTTTAGTGTCATAGTGAGAATATGTGAGCTTTCTCCGAAGACCCTTCTCCATATTTTCACAGTGCCGTCAGATGAGCAGGTGAAGACACACCCATCTTCTTGATTAATCACAATTGAATTAACATGACCTTCATGAGCCACAAATGAATCAACACATTTCCTATCTGAAACTTTCCAAGCTTTAACTGTTTTATCCCGTGAACCTGTATATAATAGATTTTCTGCATGGTTGTAAGCTATGCAGGAGATATAGTCCTTGTGCTGATGGGTATTCTTCCTTGGGTACAAGAAGAATGAGCTTCTTTGAGGTATGGTTGTAATCTTCTTTGGTCGGAAATTCTCTGTTAAAGACACATCCCACACTCTTATTTTGCAGTCACCGTGTGTGGTGAAGAGAAATTTTCCATGAGCCAACATTGCTCGGACTTCTGCAGCATTAGCCTTAATATAACCCACATCGGCGCAATCTGGTTGCTTCCAGGCATGGATTCTACTACTTTCGGAACCAGTGAAAATAAAATCTTTTGAGACCGTGATAGAGAAGATGTTACCTTCATGGCGGTGGAGTGAGGCTAAGCAGTGATAGAGAAGAGAAGGGGAAGGAGATGTGCGTGGAGGTGATAGTGTCCATGGTGTCTCAGGGCTCACAGAACATTGTGGGAACGATGTTGCAGATGCAGATGTAGATGTTCTTGCTGAAGCGAAGTGAGAATCAGGATCATGATTACCAAAGGAGAGTCGCCGAGGTAAATTTATGTTCTTCCTTTCTTCATCCATGAAACTCCAAAGAGTTTTTTCCCCATAGAACTCCATGGCAGAAAGTTTAGAGGGCAAAGAGGGTGTGAGCTGTAAAATTGAATGTGTATATTATAGGAATGGTGTGTTGATTTTGTTGTTGAGGCTTGCTTGAGGGGACCAGTTTGAGTTTTTAAGGCATTAAAAGATATGCCATCAATCCAACAGTGAGGAATCAACCCAGGAGTGGGCATAAGCCAATTACATTGAATAGAATTGCACATGAGATGACACTGCAACCATATAACCCTAGAATCAAACCACAAAACAGGTGGCTGAAAACTTTGATACTGTCAGCGTTTCGATTCAATGATAGTTTTCACCTTTGCATAGCATGTGGCTTGATGTAACTGGCAATAGGTTGGTGACTAAATTGATTATAAAGATTCAACTCGGCTTGTAGATTTATCGGTTGTGGTTGTTCTAGTGAATGATGATTTTTGACCTACCGCGACAGCCAGTCAATGGTTGTTCTTCTGAAGGATAGTTTTAGAACACATTATTGTAAAAAATGGCTAAAATGTCTAAGAATTGTCTTGCTTAGCGAAAGGATGTCAGTTCTCTCATTATATAGATTTTGCATGAGCAAGTAGTCATAGTTTTTGTCCAGATGTGCTTCATTTTGAGTTGAGGACTCTTTGATGTTGTTTAAAATGCCGGTGCTTGCTTCTTAGGCTGTTAAGGGTTTGTTGTGGTGTTTATTGGGTTGTGCATTTCTTAGCTTTAGGTTATCTTATTTGTATGTTTTGATTGTGGTAAGATGTTAGGAGTCCTACATCCCAAAAAGCAAAACAAAATAAACAACTAGATATTAAAGGACCCCTCCTACCTCCCTCTGCTTTATACTAGTGTTCTTTATGCCTCCAACTACCATATGTATAGCTTGACCTAATTAAGTTGTTCCCATTCAATCTTGTCTCTATGTCCTTCCAAGGTTCTTTTGATATTCTGTTTGGTTCTTTTATGATGGAAAGTTTTTACAGTCTTTAAATGTGGAACGAATTATTTTGGGTCATGTTAAGCGTGTTTAGTCAATATTAAATGAGTTGACATAATTAAAATCAAAATATTGTTAAACTTTGTGTGGTTTTTGTGTTGTCTCAATAGTCACCATCCTTATACTTCAGAAGGTGTGTTTATCCAGGTGGGGTTGTTTATTTGAAGATCTTATGGACGACCTAGTTGACCGGCCCTCGGCCCCAAATACTAACATCTGTTTTCATAAATATACAGAAAATTTTTTTTTTTTGTCTTAAAAAGTTACATTGATCGACTTTCCCATCAAAGATGTTAAAACATCAACGGGGGATATTAATTTATATTAATTACATTTATATATATATATATATATATATATATATACACACACAAGTAATTTCTTTTGTTTAGTCTCACATAGAAAGATGCAAAAGGAAAGAAATATAAACCAACAAAGGGATGGAAAAGTCACCGTCACCAAGAAAAATCTTAAGTCAGTTTTGCAAACACTAATACAAAAGTGAATGCGCCTGATTTTAACCTTTTTTTTTAACTTCATTTTAATTTGTATAGTAATGTCCTTTACATTAAATTGCTTTAAATGCTGACCAATTTTATTGAATTTCTTGTCCAAAACTTTTAATCTTCTAAATTTAAAATAGCATGCTTACCTACTTAAGAAAAAAAAGAATAACTCTAATGTCCTCATGAATTAAATGAACTCATTCACTTTTTTAATTTTTAGAGTAAGAAGTGGATGAAATGGTATATATATATTTCTTCCAATTATATATGGCCTTAATGGCATGGAAGCTACTGCAACTAAAAGAAAATGGATGAAGGAAGAAGGGCATTAGCATTAGAAAGATCACAAACACTTTACTACACTTTGTTTTTTATTCCAACGTGATCTTTCTACGGATGCTCCACATGGAGCAGTTGTTATCATTAACTCTCAACCAAGCAGTACAATGAACAATTTTGTCCCCACCAAGACGTCAGTTCGGTCCCAGAAAGCGCACCGCACCGTGCACCGCCCCGAACATGAAAGCATTCCCTGATAGTGATAACTGCTCCTGATCCAAAATTTATATATACATATATGTATGTGTGTGTATATATATAAAAAAACACTAACAAGAGAAATTTGGGTATAATATATTTACTGAAGTGGTAGATTTAATTGCATGACTATATTTAAGCTAACCCAAAAATGCACATCATAGTGATCAAACCTGTCCTCGACATCGACTCAGTAGAAGAGTTAGGTTAATGAATTATTGATTTAATTCGTAGGTCAATCCGTCAGACTAATTATACTATTAAAATATTTTAAAAACTAAAATTTATGTGAAAATAAAATATATATTTCAAAATATGATTTAAAACAACCCATAATAAATAAATAAGAAAATATGATGATAACATGTTATTTATATATTATATTATATTATCATATCTAATACATTAATAATGAACATAAAGTTCTAATACTACATAAATTCTTACATTGTCTGATTGTCATATCTGTTTTGATTTCCAAATCATAATTCTTTTATTAGCTTAATTCTCTCCAATTTCAAGACATGTTATACGTAAAAGGGGACATAAGCTTATTTTGAGAGAATAAGAAAAGTTTGGCTGGTTCATTAAGACTTGTTTAGGTTATTGGGTCAACTGATGTACTTTTTTCATTCAGTACATTTATAAAATTGGACTGATCTAACTTCGATTCAATTGTTCACTGGGTTAACCCATCTAATAGGCTATATTTGATAACATTGTTGCAGACAGTGATAAATTCAAGAGGGGACAAGTGGGGCGACAGTGATAAATTCAAGGGGGAACAAGTGGGATCATAACTCTCCTAAAAATTTTGAATATTATATTTTTTATCACGAATTTTGTTAAAATATTTTAATAAAATAAGACTAGTCCCTCTCCTCCCTTAATTTTTTTATATATTCACATGAATCTTTACAAATTTTATTACTTTTAGTTTAACCCCTAATTGAAATTCAGATCTGTCACTGGTTACGGATATTAAGAATTTTAAAATGATGCAGATGTGATAATATGGTTGGTTGGTGGCATTCTCATTTGAGACAAGACTTGTGATGTTTCAATGTAAACAAATGTTATTTTTATATCTCTTAAAAGTAAAACATCTTATCTAAATAACATTATGTTATAAGTCAGATTCATATCAGGTCAATGAATTCAATTCATGTTAGAATTTCTCTCATAAATGGTCTTCAAGAATTATTATCTCCGATAAAATTTTAACTCCAGCGCTCTTGGTGTAAATGTTATGACATGCTATCCTAATAATTAAACTACAAAAATGTACAAATTTTTGGTTGTTTGTTAAATGGACCTTTAAGAACTAGGCCCTTCCTTGCCCTTCACTCCCACTTTTTATCTTGTCCCCATGAGACAAGAATCACAAAGTGGATATCCAAAACAACTTTATTGACAAAATACAAATGAAAGAAATAAATAAAAACACAAGAAAAACCCCAATTTCCTTTTTTGAAAAACTTCAAGATTGAACCACCAAACAAGGCCAAAAGCTCTTAAGATTCCTTCCTACCCATCCCTATCCCTCCAGCAATTTTCCCATTATTTAACCTTAATTAACCAATATATTATCAAACAAACATCAACTAACATAAACCCACTCCACAAATTTCCATTTTAACAAAACCCACAAATTCATTTTTGTACATGGTCGGTGCACTTTGTGGCCCAAAGTTAGTCAATGCCCCCATCATCTTCCCTCTCTTATCATTATTTTTCTCACAGGGTCCCCCATCAAACACCTCTCTCTCTCTCACACACACACACATACAATCACAATGGTCGGTTCACATGGATGAATCATTGATGAGCTTCGCGACATTTCTATTAAAGCATGTTCGTGACAGCTAAGATTGCAGAAAAAACCTGATTGGATATGCTTGAATATATTGCATATATACTTACATATTCCCTGCTTTTCTCCACTCTCACAAAACATATATACAGTACATAATATACAGTATGAAACTCATGAACTAATTTAATAAAACCCTATATTATATTTATATATTTCATGTATATATATGGGACATAGAAAGGCTCTTTGTGTTATCTGAAACCATTCTCTAATATCCTTATCTTCTCCATCCATCTTTTAGAGTTTTTCAACCTCTCTCTTCTTCCAAACATGCTTGGAATTGCATTCGGACGCTTTGATGATTCTTTTAGTTTGGGCTCTCTCAAAGCCTATCTAGCTGAGTTCATCTCAACCTTGCTCTTTGTCTTCGCCGGCGTCGGTTCCGCAATCGCTTACAGTTAATACTCGTCTCATGATCTTCTCAAATCTCTCTCAAACAACACTAAAACATAGCATACTTTCATTGTTCCATGTATTTACTTAGGTTCACTGGCACTATTATAGTAAAAGTAATGTTACTATAATCTCGAACCCTGTTATTTTGGTCTATTGATACTTAGACTTCAGTCGACTCGACTCAATATCAGTTTCAGTCGACTGAGACATGAATTCAAAAGATTTTATGAACAGTCCTTCGATATGCTGCTCGTCAGGACTGTCATTAGTATACTTTATTTACATGTAATATAATTATTTTTTGATTTACTTGAGATATTAATTCTTTAAAAATAAAAAGTCAAACCTCCCTCTGAAGAACAAATTTGAAAGTTTTTTTTTTTAAATTTCGCTTTGACTAATGGCTAGTTTATAATGGGTTGCACGTAAATTATGATTTTATTAAAAATCATTTGTAAAATATTAAGATCTTATTGGTTTCACAACCCATGCATGTTCATGAGCAAATGATGTAATCATGAACTATCTTTTTGGTAATTTAGCTCTCCAAGTCCTTCTAAAATTTTTTTTTTCACTCGCAGATAAGTTGACATCAGATGCAGCTCTTGATCCGTCCGGGCTGGTAGCTGTTGCTGTTTGCCATGGATTCGCTCTCTTTGTTGCAGTCTCTGTCGGAGCCAACATCTCCGGTGGCCATGTTAACCCAGCTGTCACCTTTGGATTGGCTCTTGGGGGCCAGATCACCATCCTTACCGGCATCTTCTACTGGGTTGCTCAACTCGTAGGCTCCATTGTAGCATGCTACCTTCTCAAAGTTGTCACAGGAGGCTTGGTAAGTACAAATTGGCTACGCACCTTTAATAATTTGCAATAAATGTGAAACATTCTTTGCAGTTTTGGTCTTCCAATGCTCCTCAGTTAAAAGAAATAGATAAAAAAAAAAAAAGTGATAATAAGGGTTGAGGAATACTATACCAGATTTAGTTTTTTATTTTTTTATTAATGTTTTCAGTAAAAAAATAATAATTTGGAGGGCAAAAAAATTTTTGGGGAGAATTCAAGAGAGTTTTTTTTCCCAACTTGGGATGGAGAATTTTAAGGAAAAAAATCTTATTCTTAAAATTGGAGGAAAATTTACATGTAAAGTTTTTTATTTTGCAAAACTTAGAAAGAAAAAAAATTCACAAAACTAGGGTTGGCAAAATTTTGAGAGGGGGGGGGGGATAAGGTGGTTCCGGCCTTGGATGTGACTGCGATATTCTTGAAATTATTGAATAAATTTAAATTTTTATTTATATAATTTATAGTCAGTAGGTAGATAATTCGGTAATTTAATTTATTAAGATGTGTCTTCCAAATTAGTAATTTTGAAGGTTCGTTTGACCAATTGATCTACATCATACGGAAGTTGTTTCGCAAGGAACTATGAATTTTCAGTCACGCGATATTAAACGATTGGACAAACCATTAAAATAGAACTTTGAGCCCAAAAATAAAACTTCATGTCCATTTTTTGATTTTTTTTTTCAGGCTGTTCCTACCCACGGTCTTGCCGCTGGTGTTGGAGCTGCTGAAGGAGTAGTTATGGAGATCATTATCACTTTTGCTTTGGTTTACACTGTCTATGCCACAGCAGCTGACCCAAAGAAGGGCTCATTGGGGATAATTGCCCCCATTGCCATTGGTTTCATTGTTGGTGCCAATATCTTGGCTGCCGGCCCATTCTCCGGTGGATCGAATGAACCCGGCCCGCTCCTTCGGGCCGGCAGTGGTAAGTGGGGACTTCCACAATAACTGGATCTACTGGGTTGGACCCTTAGTCGGAGGTGGGCTGGCGGGACTCATCTACAGATATGTGTTCATGCACCATGAACATGCTCCTCTCTCCGGCGACTTCTAAATTGATTGAATTCTTGTGTCCAAGCCCATTTCGACTTTGTAATAAAAGAAGGAAAAGTGATTTTTGCTCTTCTTTCTTTTTCACCTTTTTTTTTTTTAAACCTCTTTTGTTGTTCATTTTGATCTGTAGCTCTAAATCCATGTTGTGGTCAAATGTTGCTTTCAAAAAGATGATGAAGCTGGTGGAAATATTGTACCCTCTTTTTCTCTATTATTGTTGTGGTTTTTCCTTTGCTGTACATGGGTCCCTTTGTGCAATGAATGCAAGTGTTTTGGCTTCATGCAGCTGAGCTATTCCCACTCCACCATGTGTTACATGCACTCAACCTATAAGTACATTAAAGAAGAGTGTAAGGGATCAATATAGATGGTGACAGTCCTGAATTACTGTCAAGTAGAATTGAGGACTATAAATAGATGGTAACAAAAAAATACTTAAGTAAGATTTATTAAGACTGTTATATTTTAGTAACTCAGCCTCAAAGCAGTATTTTAATGATTGATTATTCACGTTTTTAAAGTTTGATCAAGTTAAATATTTTTTCAAATATGAATTTTGTTTTCATAGTTACCATCAATTTCAGTAGTTCAAATTGTTTCAAATGTACAGTCTAGACTTGATCAAATTTTTTTCTTGTTTCAATGCTCAAACTGCAACGGTAGTTAGAAAGAAAAATTATAGTTCTACCAAAAAATAATATTTTGATACTGTAACATTACTAAAATTTTGCTTTATTATAACTAAAATGACTTTTAAAATTAAAATTGCCCTTAACGACAATAGCATCGAAAAATTAGGAAATTATCGTGGTATTTAAATTTTTTTTCTACCAAATAATATGACAACATTGTATTAGCCAATACAAATAATCCTATATCATTTAAAATGTTACTTATAATTTTTATTTTTATTTTTGAAAAAAAGAAGAAGGGAAGAGTAGCATTGGTCATGCCCTAAATGATCAATGTAAAGCTTTAACTTCTGGGCTTTAATGGGCTGGTCATCAAAAGTCCAATTAAAGCAAATATACTAGCATTCCTTCTTAAGATTTACAATATTACAAAATTATGAGAGAAAAAAAATTCATATAAAGGTTATGAAGGTGGTTCTTTTTCATAATTCCATTCATGCCCTTTCCATTCAGGTAGTTGTTGGATGACAACCTGCATCAGATCAGGCAGAGAGAAAAAAAAGCAGTTATCCAGTTTGAAGTCACATATGAAATGTGAGCTTTGACACATTTGCAAATAATAGAATAAATGAATGCTGGTTCATAGTAATAATTATTTACATCATATCCTTAGTTTTACCATTAAAAAAATAGAATTCTTTAGACCATCTTCAAAGATTACTCAAATTTAAAAGTTTTATTTGAGTTTGATATTCTCTAATGATCATTTAATTTTTTTTAAAAAAAATTCCCGTCATGCCCTAAAAACATTTTGATCTTGTCTCAAAAGTCTTAATTTGACTTAAAACAGTGTTTAGTAAATTTGGGTTTGAGTAAAAATGAATTTAGCATGGGTTTGAGTTTTTTTTTTTAAGATTTTAACTAAAATTTAAGTTTGAGTTACCATTGAAAATGATTTAAGCGTTAGCGTGTCTGAAAACTTCTGTTATAATCTTAGGGTGTATTTGGATGTCCCAAAATATATGAAATGTTTCCTTTCTGTTTCAGAATTCAAAATCCAGAGTATTTTTACATGACATATAAAAACACTCTTCTTTCTGTACTATCCTGGCATATTGATATAAGAATTTTAACTCTTGTGAGAAGTGAGAATTGAGATCAGTTATTAACTTGAAATAAAACATGAACATTGGGAAGAGGGACTACAAACCAGGCCTCTGGAATCTTGTTTACCAACAGTTGTCTGACAAGCAAGTCTCCAATTTTTTGGATTCTGCAATATTGCCCATCAACAGAAAACATTAAATCTTTTATCACTAAGGGCACAAAATGATCATCAGTACATACATTTGATACAATTATTGAAACCACTTTCACAGCTTGGTGATCATGGTGATGTATTTAAAGGCATTTCCTTTGATTGAAAACACATGGGTAACAATTATGTTGAGAAAAAAAAATGCTCAAGTGTTTGTCACCAATAAACACCAGTGATTTTGTTGAAGCGGGTCGAGAACTAATGACATTATTTTTTTCAGAAAAGAGTAGGATTCAAGTCTCTACACAAGAAAACACATGGGTAACAACTACTTGAAAAAAAAAATCTCAAGTGTTTGTCATAAACAAATATTAGTGATTATTCCGAAGCCAGCAAAGACCCAATGCCATGATTTGCTCGGAAAAGAGTAGGGTTCAAGTCTTTGTAAAAAAAAACTCAGAAAACACATGAATAACAACTACTTTGAAAACAAGTGTTTGTCATAAAAGAAACATTAGTGATTACGCTGAAGTAGGCAAGACCTAATGACATTATCTATTTAGAAAAGAGCAGCATTCAAGTTCTTACAAGAGAAAGAGAAGAGGCAACCATTCATGCTAACAATTGGTTAGACTTAAAAAAAAAAAAAAAAACATTCGTGATTATAAAATGGGTGAGACTAACTGTAGGTGATTTGTGCTTTTATAGCATTATAATGTCCACCAAATGACAAAATTATAAAAGTAAAAATTAGGTATAAATGACTAAATACCTTTTTGAGTTTTTCCTTCTCTTTGTTAGTACGGGGGCTTAGTAGCTCATTCCCTGCAATAACCTAATAATACATCCAAAACTTAATTATGGAGATCTATTAATAATAATTGACAATATAAGTATATTCAAAAAGACTATCAGGACACTGATATAGTTACTTAGCATAAAATTCAAAATGGATTAATCACCTCAACCATGCATGTCCCACAGGTCCCTCCTCCTGCACAATTTAGCAGAGGTCTACCCTGAAATTTCAAATTATGACAGAAAATATTGAAGAGCATTAGAACATAAAGGGAGAATAATTGTATAAACTTGGTAAATAAAACTGATTATAGTAGTGCCTATTAATAAACCTGCACAATTTGATCAAAATGAAAGTCAATCTTAATCATGTAACTAATCAAGGAATTATATAATATTTTGTCTACGTCGATATACAATATGTATATGTCCAAATTCAATGTATATTAACATACTATCAGAGTTTATATAAAATAATGAAGAAGATTAGAACAGAATGAGAGAATTATTGTATTGAACTCAGTAAATAAAACTGATTATAATGGTGCCTATTTATAGACTTGTATAGTGTGACCAAAATGAAAGTGAATCCTAATCATGGCATTAATTAAGAGATAATACAATATTTTGTCTACCTCTACATATAATATGTATATGTCTGAATTCAATGTATGTTAATATAGTATCAGAGTTGATAAGAAATAATGAAGATCATTATAACAGAAGGAGAGAATAATTGTATCGAACTCAATATTTACAATGGTGTTTATTTATAGGCTTGTACAGTGTGACCAAAATGAAAGTTAGTCATAATCATGTAGTTAATCTAGGGATTATGAAGCTAATCAAGAGATTATACAATATTCTGTCTGTCTACGTCTACCTACAATGTATATATCCAGATTCAATGTATGCTAACAAAATACATAAACATGTTTCAGCAATCTATAAACTCTCTCTCCCTCTCTCTCTCTCTCTCTCTCTCTCTCACACACACACACACACACACAAACACAAACTGGTGGGCTAAGAATATGAAATAGAGAGTTACTTACATATGGTCCATACAATTCAACATTAGAATCCAACATTATGTCTCTAAGTTTCTGTCCACCACAAGCTATACGAAAATGCACATCTGGTGTTCCATCAGGAAGTAACACAGACTGAAAACAAATACAATTCATTAGCAAACTGCCATTTCCCCTCTACATTGCGAGTTACTGCATATATATACACACACACACATGTATATATAATTGTAATTATAAAGTTTCTGTTGTTTCAACTCACACTAACAAATGCAAATTTGAGAGAAGGTGGTTCTTCTGAAACAGAAGGTTCTGATTCACTCTCGGGGATTGTGCCAACAGCTCTGATTTTTCCTCTAGAGAAGCTGAAAGTTGCCTTCGAGGCTGCTTTAAGCAGTTTGGGAGTGTTTGTGTTGAAGTTATAAGAGGATGTGAGAGAAGCTAATCCATAAGAGTTCAGTTGAAGTGTTCCCATTTTCTGATATTCAAAGAGGAGTAGTACTAGTCTTTCAAGTTTTAAGACAGTTACAATGATTTGGATTTATATTAGATGGAGTTTGTAGAATGGTGTGTGGCTCTCATTCATCTTATCTAATGTGTGATATGGGATGGCTTATGTTTTTGGTGGTTTCTTCTGTCACTAAGAACTGAAAATTGTGGATTACTTTGTGTAAACAAGTACAAAATTGTTCAATGGTAACCAATGATCTCAAACGTGGCAGTGTATTTTTTGGTTTTTTTTTTAAGTAATAAAAAATAGTCAAAATTAAAAAGACTTTTTGTTATTTTGAAAAAAAAAATTAGATTAGAGAAAAAATTTTTGTAATTTGTCAATATAAATAGGAGAGGTGAATGTCATTTAAAAAATTTGAAAAAAAATCTTTGTAATTGTTAAAAACTCATAGGAATGTCAGTGTAATTTATTTAAAATAAAAAATATAAATTATTTATTTTAAATTATTTTTAGATAAAATGAATTTAAAGAAAAAATTAATCAAAATTGTCATTTTGAAAAAATGGACTAGAAAAGAAATATATATAATTTGTTAGTAAAAATAAAAAATAATTATGTAATTTTAAAAAAATTATAACTAATTAAAAATCTCAAAAAAAATTAATATAATTAACTAAAAAAAATTACTACCCAAACTCATTTAACCCATAATGAAATGGGATACCCATTTAATTATTCTATATTTATTTATTTATTGATATTAAATACAATTAAATTAACACATTTTAAACATGCAGTATAAAAAACACACATGAAACAAGATAAGATTCTTTCACCTCGATTCTACCAAAATCCTAACAATATTTAAATATGAACCAGTAAACGAGCAGGGAGTTGGGCCGATTTCTGAGTTAAATTTCCATCCTGGACTCGTGGCTCGCGAGCACTCCCTAAGCCTCTTGACGTGATCATCCGGCTGCCAGAAGCTTCTCTCTCTCTCTCTCTCTTCCCTGTTCCAACCCGAGTTTTTCTTTGCTTAAAAACCATCATTCTCAGCTATTAAATTCCTCCCGTTTCATACAAGCATGAATTGAACTAATTCAGCTTTCTAGGGTTCGTATAACAACGGATGATCCAAGCTCAACCAAATTAATGCACTTGTTATAAAAATAAATTCAATTCTGTGATTAGGGTTTCAATCTATTACGGAGGGGCCAGCGATCGGTGAAGGTAAATTGATATTGAGATCGATCAGGCGCCCTCCAATTGTTGACTGACCTATCAGCTCTTCGTGTTCTTCGGTTCTATCAAAGAGATGGATTCGAGTAGGAGAGCTGTAGAATCGTACTGGAGATCGCGGATGATTGATGCGGCCACTTCGGACGAAGATAAGGTCACACCCGTTTACAAATTGGAGGAGGTTTCCGAGCTTCTGCGGTCTTCGCATTTTAGTATTGTCAAAGAAGTGTCTGAATTTATATTGAAACGGCTTGAACACAAAAGCCCAATTGTCAAACAGAAGGTATTGTACATCTTCATTTGTGAACTTTTGTCCATTAAAATCATGAAGATTTTAATTAAGCATATCCGGTTCGCTGAATTTTTTGTTGGTGTGTTCTCTGATTGCAAACTTGTCACAAAATTAGTGTCATTCCTGACCCTTGAGTTATGGCTGAGCTGATCTAATTCTCTGAAACAGCTGAGAACTGTGTTCTTTGATTGAATCGATTTCTATTTCTTATCTCTTGTTAAAATTTGGGCCTTTTGATTTGCCATGAAATAATTAATGATTTTTTTTTTTTGCTGGAAAATATCTTTATGTAAGATTTACAATAACATAAAGATAATTATTAGGCCCTGAAAATGACTTCTCTCATTTTTTAATTCACTAAAGGTTTTTGGATTTCTGAGGCTCTACGATAGGTAAGTTTGAAAAGGTTCTGCATGGAAACCTTTTCAAAGCTTTAATTCATTTTCTTTCTTTTTTCCTCCTATTTTAATGACACATTCAGGGATATAGAGCTGTGGGTGAGTTTTTCATAGAGATGTAGTGCTATACAGCACTCAGCAATCTTAATATTTAATACATGCTGGTTCTTATTTTTCTTAAATTTCGTGTAGGCTTTACGGCTGATCAAGTACACAGTGGGAAAGTCTGGTGTGGAGTTCAGGAGGGAAATGCAAAGAAATTCGGTGGCTGTGCGCCAGTTACTTCACTACAAGGGTCAATTGGACCCTTTGAAGGGAGATGCACTAAATAAGGCTGTGCGGGACACAGCCCAAGAAGCTATATCTGCAATTTTTTCTGCAGATGACAATAAGCCACCTTCCACAGAAGATCTTAATAAGCGGATACAAGGGTTTGGGAATACAAACTTTGAAATGCCATCCGAAGATAAGAAATCTTTTCTTAGTGAGGTGGTTGGTATTGGAAGCGCGACAATAAAGCAGGGATTGAGTAGTCTAACACAAGCTCAATCGCTAAGGAAGAATGACACTGGAAGCTACAAGAGTCCAACTCTTCGAAGGTCATTGACTACAGAAATCAACTACCCAGATAAATATGAGAGATTTGAAAATCAAAGTGAAACTCAGAGTGCTTCTCTGTTCTCAAAAAATGTGAGTGCTGGATCATGGGGTCAGGATTTGAGAATAACCCAGACAGAAACAACCAATGGGGACTCCACTTCAAGTTATGCCGAGAATAAAAGTCACGAAGAGAGGTTATTGGAGACCATTGTAACATCTGGTGGTGTCCGTCTACAGCCTACTCGGGATGCCCTTCAGGTTTTCCTTGTGGAGGCCTCAAAGTTGGATGCATTGGCTTTAAGCCATGCTCTTGAATCGAAGCTCCAATCGCATTTGTGGCAGGCATGCTCTTTATGTTGTTGTACTGGTTATATGATTTGTAAAAATATGACCATGCACATATACACACACAGGTCCATTTGTGGCTGTCATACTGTTTATTTCAATTATTGGTCACATGATGCATAAAATATCATAGAACACCCACACACGCAGATTCATGAAGAGGGAGTTTTTTCCACCACATTAAATACTTTATTTGGTTTTATATACATATATGCTTTGGATCTTACAAAAAAATCTTTCAGCTTCTCTTTAATTGAAATGGATTGTCATAATCTGGACTGAACTTCTTCACTCTTTTTCTTTTTGGGTCCTATGACTTCTGTCAGGTCCGCATGAAAGCTATCTGTGTTCTTGAGGCAATTTTGAGGAAAAAAGATGACGAACATTTTTTGACTTTAGCATCTTATTTTAGTGAAAATAATGGTGCTGTGGTGAGATGTTCAGAGTCTCCCCAAGCTTCTTTGAGGGAAAAGGCCAACAAGGTAACCTGCCTTTTATTTTCTCTATGTATTTAAAGTTGTGTTTTTTTATATGTGTTCCATTTCTTGCTTAAAACTGATAAAAGAGAAAAGTAGAGAAGACTTATAAAAAAAAATCCAATCCATCCTTTAGAATGACCCAATGGTAACAGACACACACACACACACAAAAAAAAAAACAAGAAGAGGAAAAAAAAGCTGCCCTTATGAATGAACCCTGCTGCACCCTCAAGGATGCACCTACTTTTGGATGCTTTCTGCATAAAAGAGTCACAATGCAATGCTGAGGGTTAAGTGACTTCTCTGCAAAGCTATAAAAAATGAGCCATTGGATAATGGTTGCTTAGTCTCTTCTGTGCATGCATTCTGGGCCTAATGGATGACCACTTCGTTGACCACATTCAACTAAGAAGACAATGATCCCATAACGAGAGAACAATCACCGTGTGTCTATCATTCCTGGACAACAGCAGGTGTTGAAAATTGTCAATTAATTGATTTTTAACTAGGACTGGGATATGATACGCAACATTCTTTGTATATTAAGCTAAGATTTATGCTTGTGATTGCCTTGAGAAGATAATAGAAATGAAGTATTGAGGATTCTTCTGGACTGAATAACATACTTCTTTGGAGGGCATTAAAAATTGTCAATTAATTGGTTTTTCCTGTCTAATGAAAAACTGCTTCACTAAATTTCAGTATGTTTAATCTGTATAAAAGGGTATGAGGACTGATGGTTCACTTTATGGACATGTTCGATTTGTATAATTGTATCTATCCTCAAAGATGTGACTAGGATAGCGGACCATCCATTCACCAAGACTGAAAACAAAGTAGTGGAAATATACATCTTCATCCACCTCTTCCACCTATCTCCAAACCCCATTCTGGTCAAGATGTCCATCAAGAAGTCCCAGTTGACATGATCATAGGCCTTCTCGATATCCAGTTTACAAATCAATCCATTTTCTCCCCTCTTCCTCATCATATCCATGCACTCATTAGCAACCAAGGCCGCATCCATGATCTGCCTCCTTCCAACAAAAGCATTCTGAGTAGGGGAGATAATTTTTCCCATCACTTCCTTCAAACGGGTAGCTAACACCTTTGCTAATAACTTGTACAAACTTCCCACCATGCTTATAGGTCTGAAGTCCTTGATGTTGTCAGCTCCTTCCTTCGCGATGAAAAAAGCATTTAAGCTCTTTTCAAAGGAACAGGAGCAATGGAAGTGGGTGAAAGCGGCCACGACATCTCTTCTGATGATTTTCCAACAATGGCGAAAGAATGCCATCGTGAAGCCATCAGGACACGGGGCTTTGTACCCATCACAAGACTTGAGAGCCGAAAAAACCTCCTCCTCCTCCTCAAAGGGTGACTCCAATTGGCTTGTGACCTCCCCTGAAATAGAGAGGAAATCTAACCCATCCAAGCTCGGTCTCCAATCACATGGTTCTGAGAAAAGGCGCTGGTAAAAGCCCACTATTCCCTCTCTATCTTCCTCTTCTCCTTGAAGCCTCCCATCACCCACAGCCACTGAGCTTACATTGTTCCTCTTCTTGTGGTAGTTTGTCACCCGATGGAAGAACTTTGTGTTCCTGCCCTCTTCCTTCAACCAAAGAGCCCTTGATTTCTGTCTCCAAGACACTTCTTCCATATTCAAGACACTTCTTCCATATTCAAGACACTTCTTCCATCTTCAACACCCTACCCAATTCCCCTTTCAGGTCCTCCCTGTGGATTGCCACTGATGTAGATAACGGACCTTCTTGTTCTCTCCTATCCAAGGAATGGATGTCTAACAACAAATTTTCCTTCCTAGCTTGAACGTTGCCGAATACCTCAACAGTCCGATTCTAATATCCACTGTCAGCAGCTTTAGTTTTTGAGCCAGTGCATAGCTTGGGTCTCCCCTGATCCTGTACCCTTGCCACCAATTTTCCACCCTGGCATAGAGCCCTGGGTCTTGCAACCACATGTTCTCAAACCTGAAAGGGCTCCTCCCCCTCTTCACTCCACCACTGTCCAGCAACACTGGACTATGATCCGAAACAGGCCTGGGCAGGACTGAGAGGCCGCTGGGAATTTTGACTCCCAAGCTGCTGACACAATGAATCTGTCTAGCCTAGACATGGCCGGATCTTCCCTATCACTCTTCCAAGTGAATCTGTCCCCTTCCAAAGGAAGGTTAACCAGACCCTTCTTGTCAATAAATTCTGAGAATTTCTGCATGCTACTAGTTAACCTGCCACCTCCTTTTCGCTCATGAGGAGATCTTGTTGTGTTGAAGTCCCCTCCCACCACCCAAAGAGCTGCAGCACCTTGGGCAGAGAGGCTCAGCTCCTCCCAAAGAGCCTGCCTTGCAGCCTCCTCACTAGGTCCATAAACCCCCGTAAAAACCCAGTCAATGTCTTCCTCCAGAAATCTTAATTTACAGGAAAGAAAAAAATTTCCTTCCCAGTGATCCAACCCTTTAACTACTCTAGAATCTCACATGACTATAATGCCCCCAGCCGCTCCTCTAGAAGCTTTGAACCTCCACTCCACCCAATGGCCACCCCACAGACTCCTTACCAGACTATCTGATACCTCCTGAACCTTTGCTTCTTGAAGACAGACAATGGTGAGCTTCCACCCTCTAAGGGATCCTTTGATGACTGCTCGCTTATCTGGGACGTTCAGACCCTTAACATTCCATGAAAGGATTTTCCACATCATCTAACAATGGCTGCCAGAACTTCCTTCCTTTTCCCCCTCCTCTCTGTCCCCTGGCTCCCTCCCCCATAATTCACTGAGGATTCCAGATTTTTGAGTTCCCTGCGCACCTTGCACTTCAGTCTTTCTTTTTCTGTTGGCCTTTTCCTCGGAATGGTGATCATGCCCTGCTTATTGTTCCCCAATATCTCCCAAATCAAGCCCATTAAGCAATCCTCGTACCTGTGGCAAGACACACCAAAATATCTGCTCACTCCTTTGATTCTATGAAGAATCCATCTGGACAGCTGTGCCTTTTTCTGCCTCTGCCTCTCCAAACATGATGCTTGGACAGGAGGAAGAGTGGCCAGAGGCTCGCAGGCCAAAAGAGCATCCTCTGCCTCATCCACAAACTCCACCAGTTGGTTCTCATCATTCAGAGCTTGTTTCAGAGTGTTCCTTGCTTGCCCTTCTCTTCCTGCTCGACTTCCTCTGGCTGCATCTGGACCCCTGTCAACTCATAGTCCCTACTTGCCTCAAGACTCCGAGTCGATCGAATCTGATATAACTGTTCCTGAGTCTGTGTCCCCATCAGTTTCCAGATCAGACTAGCCAAGTCTCTGCTTCCTTCGTTATCACTGAAATGCCCCTCGGTTCCCTTCTCCATACCCCAGAATTCTACAGCCGCCTCTGCCACATTGTTCTTCTTCGTACATCCTGCAGCTCCTTCCAAACTTCTTACTAAAAAACCTCCTATCTCCTCCGGTGACTCCTCTCGATCAGAGCAGTGATCTTCCCCCCTAAGCCCTTGACAGACCTGCTCACTGCTCCACTTGTATCGGATGCCTCTGCTCACAGCGTGGGTTTCTCTGCGATTGCTGAGTGCCTTCCCCTGTCATCAGACCTTTCCCCTTCACACTCTCTCTTTCCCTTTATTTCTCTGCCTTTTCACCCACTCTGTATTTTCTTCGTTGACCCATGCCTGCGCCCCGAGCTGGGCCTCTTGAGGCTTAGCCCATCTAGCATCTTGCCCAGTGTCTGGGTTCTGCTTATTTGGACCGATGTCGTGGGCCTCCCTCATTTGGGCCAAGTAAGAATCCTCTCTGCAAGAGGTCTTGACCACTATGCTTTTGTTGGCCCTACCTTCTTTTCTCTTAATGGGCCTTCCTCATCTCATCCTCTCCTTATTACTCCTTTGAGCCCTATTTGTTTTCCCCCCATCCCAGGCCCATGCGCCCAAGAGCGGGTTTTAGCTATGATGGGCCCAGGAAACGCTTTAGGTCCAACTGATCTTCTAAAACCCTGTGATAGGCCCACTTTGTCGTTCTGATTTTTGAATTTTGAATTTTGAAGTTGTCCTGTCAGTCCTACGTGTCCCATCTAGGTGCAGTCCCTAGCCATCATTTTCACCTTACTTCCCTGTCTCCCCCCACGCACCTGAGTTGCATGAGAGTTTTAACAAACCATTGTGAGGTCCCCCTCTTCTAGGCTTGGAATGCTCTTCCTCACACACGCTGTTTCCCAAGGTGCTCTTGTCAAAAGCAAACTTATTATGGATCTGGTTCTAATTGCAAATGAGTTTGTGGAGCGAAAAATATCAAGATATATTTTTTTGATGGGTTAGTGGCCTTTGGGATGGGAGTTGAACCTGGGACCTTGGGGATATTATCCAAGCCTCTTCCCAACTCATCCAACCCCAAGGGGAAAAAAATCTCAAGATATGTCAAGTACTGACCCCGAGAAATAGCATGTCTTAACTCCTAATGGATCTAGCATTAGTTGAAAATTTTCGGTTTGAGGTGGAGATTTTGGATCTGATGATGCATATCTTCTGATTAGAATGCATCATTGATTAAAAGAGGGATAAAAAAGGTTAGTTCTTTGCATTTAGTGGATCAGGCAGGGATATCGACCATCTTTCTTACTCTTTTTCTTTTTCCCTTTTTTCTTTTAATATTTTTAACTAAGTGACTGGACTTATCGTCAAGGGAACAAAGTAAAAACTGTTTTTCTTTGATAAGTGATTGCAGGTTTTTGTATTGGGACTTTGAAGAGAGATGGTGTTGTAAGTTAATTGTGTTTTTGGAAATGATGCCGTTCTATTCCCTGACAATATGCCCAATCTTGTGTTGATTCCATGATGAATGATCAATAATTGTATATGTTTTTTGATAGGTAAAATTTCTCTGACTTAATAATTAATTTAAAAAAAAAATCTTTATAAAATTATTTATTAGAATACAAAAATACTTATGTATACATATATATTATATAAAAAGTATTAGTAATATCAAATTTTTGGAAAAATTATACTGACCTCCTATGGGTTTTCTGCAATTTTAGACAATACCTTTCTTGTTTGACTAATTAGTGCTCTCCCGTCAGATATGTTGGACTAACGACAGTGAGTAATTTTACAAATTTTCTCTTTTTTATCGATAAAAGTATTTGTATTATAAACAAGGGCATTCGAGAAGGGAAAATCCAATAATTACAAAACAAGGGGACTAGTTACAAAAATTAAAGCTTAAGATCTCAAAAAAAAATCTGTAAGTTTATTTAAATACATAAAAAATTCCTCTTTAATCCAAAAGAAAAATGTTGTCAGAAAAATGTCTTTGAACTTTTTCCCTTTTTTTTGTTTTTTGGGGGGGGGGGGGGGGGTTCCAGCCCTTCAAAAATCCTCCTAATTCTCTCTCTCGAAAGACACCAAATGAGACAAATACGAGGCATTCGCCATGCTATTCTCAACTCTTTTCTTAACCTTCCACATCTCTATCCCCAAAGAAACCTCCTTAATAGACGTCAACAACTTCCATGAGCATCCAAAAATAAAAATAACAACTTCCATGCATCCCTCGCCATCTACAATGCACAAGGAGATGATCTACCATTTTTTTCCTCTTCTTTGCACGTGGGGCTTCGACTTGGGAGATGGAATCCCCTTTTGTAAAGATTATTTTCCATAAGAATAGCTCCCCTTGTTGCTGTCCAAAAAAAAATTGCAACCTTCGTTGGAGCTCTAGACTTCCAAATTAATCTCCAAGGAAATGACTTCTCTCACACATTCACCAACTTCTTGTAAAAGGAATGGACCGAGAACTTCCAATCCCTATTCACCATCCACCACAACCCATCCTCTCTCGTTCCTTTCCACTCAACACTTCCATCAACTCTCAATCTCCTTGATCTCCCAATTGTAAGCATCTCTTCGAAAACAAGGGCTCTAAATCCTTCTCCGTCCCACTGTATCAATGCAAATCCGCAACCATGGAATCTTTATCCATGGCTAAATTAAAAAGGTTCGGAAATTTCTCCTTCAAAGTGCCTTCCATAATCCAAGGATCCTCCCAAAACTTCACTCATGCTCCTTCCCCAATGTCAAATCTAACACATTGGGTAAAGACATCCTTTCCCCTTCTTATAGCTTTCCAAACCCTGCAACCATACTCCTCCAAGACTTACCTTGAAAACCAGCCTCCCTCTTCACACCCATACTTTATAGAGATCATGTTTATCCACATAGCAGTATCCTCCAAGGCAAACCACCAAATCCACTTCCCCAAAAAAACCTTGTTGAACAATTCAAGGTCTTTTAGCCCCAAACCCCCTTCAACCATAGGAAGTTTAACTTTATCCTTACCCAAGGTCTTTTAGCCCCAAACCCCCTTCAACCACAAGAAGTTTAACTTTATCCCTACCCACCAAATGAATTTGTCTTTCCTTGTCCTTGCCACCCCATAAAAAGTCTCTTTGAATCTTCTCAAGCTTTTATTTACCAAAGCAGTCATCAGAAACAAAGACATATAATATGTAGGGAGGTTTGCCAAAGAGTTCTTGATGAGATTGACCCGTCCACCTTTCGAGAGATTCATCCTCTTCGATCCAGCTAAACCAATGTTGAAATCTGTCCACCACTGCATCCCCTACCCCAGCTGATTCCGTAGAAGCACCCAAGGGCAGCTCAAGAACACCTTTCGAGAAGCAACCAAATCCCCACGCCAACTCCCTAATATTTAATCTTACCTACCTTCCCTACAGGAATGATCTTACTTTTCTGTAGATTAATCTTTCACCCCAAAATTGCTTCGAAGTCCACAAGAATGCATTGCAAAATTCTAAGTTGAAACTCATCTACATCACAAAAGATGATGGTATCATTTGCAAACAAAAGATGAAAAGTCAAAAGATGTCCTCCACCATCCTCCATAGTGAAACCCCTTAACAATCCCCTAGATACAACTTTATCTAACATCCTACTTAAAGCCTCCATCATTATGACAAAGAGAGAGAGGGATATAGGATCTCCATCTCAACTCCATTAAAGAGCAGAAAAAGTTTGTCGGCGAACCATTCACCAAAATCGAGAAAGAAATAGTAGAAATGTAAAACTATATCCATCTCATCTATCTCTCCCCAAAGCCCGTCCTGTCAAGTAAGTAAATCAAGAAGTTCCAATTCACACGATCGTAGGACTTTTCCATATTAAGCTTCCACACTAATCCTCTTTATTTCCTCTGCCTCCTTGAGTCAAAAAATTCATTTTGCAATCAACACAACATCCAAAATCTCGCCCCCTCGCCCCTAACAAAGGCATTCTGACTAAGAGAGATAATCCAACCCATAACCTCATTGAGCCTCAAAGAAAGGACTTTTGTCACAAGCTTGTGCAAGCTTTCCACCAAGCTAATAGGCCTATAATCCTTAATATCCTCCACCCTCTCCTTCTTTGGGGTCAATGCTATAAATGAAACATCTAAAAAACACGGATGCAGACATGAATATGACACAATACGAACACGTTGACACGTCATGTCTAAAAAAATAAAGGACACAGACACGTTGAATATATATAAATTTTTTATATTTTTTACATGACTATATAATAAAAACTTAATGTTATTCAATTAAAATTGGCATAAAGACGCACAAATCACAAAAATATTATTAAGATATTAAAATAACAAAGTCATTAAATAAAAATTCAAGAACTTTTTCATTTGATCATCAACATCCATGATTCAAAACTAACTATTACATAGAACATATATGTGTGTGTGTGTGTATAAAACCAAACCAAAGAGAAGAGGAGAAAAAGAGGGGGAAAAAAAGAAAATGTGTCCTTAATGTGTCTGGATTTGGGAAAAAAAAAATTTGGACACTATTTTTTCATGCGTCCAACAAGTGTCCAAAAGTGTTGGTGTCCGACAGGACACGTGAGCTAAAATAGAGTGTTCATACTTTATAGTGAAACATTAATGCCCCTACCAAAAGTGCAAGCCTTACGAAAGTAAGCAAAAGCTGCCATGACATCTTCTCTAACCAACTTCCAACAATGTTTAAAAAAAGCCATCGTGAATTTGTCCGGGCCTGGTGCCTTATCTCTATCACAAGTCTTTAAAGTTGGCACCACCTCCTCCTCAAAATGTCTCTCCAACATCGCAGCTTCACTCTCTAGAATGGCACTAAACTCCAGCCCTAGGAAGCACGGACACTTCAATCTGGGCGGCGTATCCGTGTCCGACACATCTGGGACACGAACACGTGCCAGGACACGTGTCGGACACTTGTCTGAATGTCTCTGAATTTTTTTTTTTTTTAATTTAGGACACGCTCGGACACGCCCAGGACACGGGCGGGACACGAGCGGGAAAGTTCAGACGCGCGGGGGTCGAATTGTAATTTGGAATAAAAAACATGGGGTCTCTTTTAATATTCTTAAAAACTTGCGGGGTCGGTGTGTAATTTCTAACTTATATGTTATATGCGTTTTGACTTTAACATCGGCATTTTGCAAAATCAGAGAGAAGAAGAGAGAAGGGAAGAGAGAAAAGCCCTAGCCGTGCTCGCCTCCGTCGCTCGCCGCCGTAGTCGAAGTCTTCGGTAAGTACATCTCTATTCTCCTCTTCTTCTGTATAATTTCTTCTCCTCTTCTTACGATCGGGATTTCTCAAAATCAGAGAGAAGAGAAACTGTGAAGAGAGAAGCTTGTCGCTCGCCTCCGTCCCTCGCTGCCGTCGCTGTTCCCCTTTGGCAGTCCATCAGTTGTCGAAGTCACCAACCCAGGTACGCACAACTCTATTCTCTAACTTCCGACCCTTTTTTTGTATAATTTCTTCTCCTCTCTCTCTCTCTCTCTCTCTCTATATATATATATATAGGCAGTCCATCGTGTTCGATTTTTGTATAATTTTTTTTGTTTCATTTTTCAATTTTTTTCTCTTTTGCGTTAATATATATTTTTTCTTGATGTTTCAGTGAGTTTATCTTCTTCTTCTTTTCTGTATAATTTCTTCTCCTCTCTCTCTCTCTGTGTGTATATATATATATAATTTTTGTCAATTTGTGTATAATTTTTTCCCCCTTGGCGGTCTATCGATTGTCGATTTCTGTATAATTTTTTCTGTTTCATTTTTCAATTTTTTCTCTTTTGCTTTACTATATATTTTTTCTCTATGTTTCAGTGAGTTTATCTTCTTCTTCTTTTTTCTATATGATTTCTTCTCCTCTCTCTCTCTCTATATATAATTTTTTTCAAATTTTGTATAATTTTTTCCCCCTTGGACAGTCCATCGTTGTTGATTTCTGTATAATTTTTTCTATTTCATTTTTCAATTTTTTTCTCTTTTGCTTTACTATATATTTTTTCTCGATGTTTTAGTCATTCAGCGAGTTTATTTTCTTCTTTCTTCTATCTATTTTGAAGCTTGTTGATTCACTGCAAGTCTGGCAATTCACTGATTGAAATTCTTGGCATTCTTGGCCAACTGGAACTCAAAGCTTATTGATTCCTTGAATTCATGTGAGTGTCCTTCCTTCATACTTTGCTGATTTTCTGCAAAAAAAGAAAATATAAATTGTAAATTTGTTGATTCACTGAAATCTGAAAATTTAAGTCTCCTTCCTGTTTTTTTTTTCAATTTGTTGATTCATCACTGAAAATTTGCTGATTTGTGTGTATTGTTTAATTTGTTTACATCACTGAAAAATATTATTGTGTTATAGATTTGAACATTATCAAAATGTCATCAACGGGTGCTAGTACCGCACAAACACCATCAAGTCAAGATAAAGACATTAACAAGCCTCTGTAGAGGTATGTCACAAAGTTTGACAAGCTAAGTGAGGATGGTGAGAATATTTCTTGGCAATGCAATTTTTGCAACCAAGTTAAAAAGAGTTCTTACACAAGGGTTAGGGCTCATTTGTTGACACTACCCGGTCATGGGATTGGATCATGCGCAAAAGTCACAACAAAAGACATTTCGGAGATGCAAAAGCTAGAGGATGAAGTGAAGGCAAGACAATCAAGTAATGCTCCAAAGAAAGTACCTTTACCCCCTTCAACTCTTTCATTGGGTGGTACAAGTGCTTTTCCTACTTCTTTGAAGAAAAGAAAGACATTTTCTAGTGGGAGTGGGAGTGGAAGTGGGAGCGAAAATCTCGTGGAGAAGGCATTTAATATGGCAGCCCGTGAGCAATTACATTCCGAAATTGCTAGAATGTTTTATTCGGCAGGTTTGCCATTTCACCTAGCAAGGAACCCATATTATATGTCTTCTTACACATTTGCCGCCAATAATCCAATGACGGGTTATTTGCCTCCGGGGTATAATTTGTTGAGGACTTGCTTGCTTCAAAGAGAGAAGGAAAACATAGAAAGATTGTTGCAACCCATTAGAGGCTCGTGGAAGGAAAAAGGGGTAAGCCTTGTGAGCGATGGGTGGAGCAACTCTCAAAGGAGGCCTCTTATTAATTTCATGGCGATTACTAGATGGTGTGCCTATGTTTTTAAAAGCTGTTGATTGTTTGGGTGAGACTAAAGACAAATACTTCATCTCTAACTTGATGAAAGAGGTGATTAATGAAATTGGGCATGAAAATGTGATTCAAATAATCACAAATAATGCTCCAAATTGCAAAGGTGCAGGCCAAATAATTGAATCACAATTTCCAAACATTGTTTGGACACCATGTGTGGTTCACACCCTTAACCTTGCATTAAAGAACATTTGTGCGGCCAAGAATGTTGAAAACAACGAATTGACATATGGTAATGTTGTTGGATTACAGGAAATTATTGGAGATGTCATGCAAATAAAACACTTCATCACGAATCATTCAATGAGATTGGCAATGTTCAACGAGTTTGTTACTTTGAAGTTGCTTTCTGTTGCGGAGACACGTTTTGCTTCATCAATTGTCATGTTGAAGAGATTTAAGCTTATAAAGCGTGGTCTTCAAGTGATGATTATTAGTGACATATGATCGTGCAATTGGGAGGATGATGTGGGGAAAGCAAGATTTGTGAAAGAAAAGGTGTTGGATGACATTTGGTGGGATTTCATTGATTACATCCTTTCTTTTACTGCACCTATTTATGAGATGATTCGGGTTTGTGATACAGACAAACCATGTCTTCACTTGGTTAATGATAAGTGGGATTTGATGATTGAGAAAGTGAAGACCGCAATATATAAAAAAGAAGGGAAGCGATTTGAGGATCATCTACCTTTTATGAGGATAGTACACCAAGTACTTGTTGATCGTTGGAACAAAAATAACACCCCACTTCATTGTTTGGCACATTCATTGAATCCAAAGTAAGTTCTACCTCCTAATCTCTAGTCTTTTAAGGATTTAATAATTTATTCCCATCAAAGTTTACTTACAAATTTTATTTTTTATTTTTTCTTTCATATATTCAAGATATTATAGCGATGTGTGGCTTGAGGAGGATCGAAGTCGAGTTCCTCCACACAAGGATGTTGAGGTTTCTAGTGAAAGAATCAAGTGTTTTAAAAGATACTTCCCCAATCCTGAGGACCGCAGAAAAGTTAATTTGGAGTATATCAACTTTTCAACATGTGTGGGAGCGTTTGCGGATGTTGATTCCATGCGTGATCGGTACAGTATGGATCCTAAAGGTTGATGGGTTATCTATGGTACATCCACACTCATGCTTCAAAACTTAGCTTTGAAGCTACTTGTACAACCATCTTCTTCGTCATGCTCTGAGAGGAATTGGAGTACTTACTCCTTTGTGCACTCGGTGAGAAGGAACAAGATGACACCACAATGTGCCGAAGACTTGGTTTACATCCATAACAATCTCCGTCTTTTATCAAGAAGAACCCCACAATATATGCAAGGAGAGACCAAAATGTGGGATATTGGTGGAGATACTTTTGATTCATTTGAGGATGTTGGGGTGCTTGAGGTTGCAAACCTCTCACTTGATGAACCAGAATTGGAAGCCATAATCTTCACAGATGATGGTGATGGAAGAGAAGAAGATGAAGTTGAGTCTAATGAATCATGAATGCTTGAAATGAGGCTTCTTCTTTTTCTTTTTTTTTAGCGGGGGGGAGGATTATTAGTGGAGTTTTGTTTTGTATTGAACTTTAAAGTTCTATTCCTCTAGCAATTATTAAACTTTGGATAATTCCTACTTGCTATGATTTTGTTATTTATAATCTTGTTGAAATATTTGGTACTTTACTTTTAAATGTATCACTTTATGATACTTGTCACGGCCCGAAACCCGGCTTATGCGGATTAGGGATTCGTGATCGGCCACCGAGGCCTATTTTAATAATCACAATACTTTTCTAAATACCATTTACGCAGCGGAATAAATTTTTTCTTTTCTTTCTACACATCCATCAAATAAGCTACATCACTTAATTGGTCAATTCAAATACCATCATCAAATATCATAGTTTCTAAGTCAAAGGGTAGCATAATATTACAAAACTTAATACATAAGTTCCCAAAAATCTAATCTATCCTCGGTCCAGGACTCATCAAAAGAACTCGCTTCGTCACTTTAAGCACTCATCTTGCATCACCTGAAAGCAAGTTTGTCTAGTCCTTACCTGAAAAATGTTAAGAGGATGGGGTGAGCTTCAACAAGCCCAATGAGTATTTCCATAACATGCCAAGGGTTTCAAAACTACTATGTAGTACAGTCTGAAATGTCTATACTCATATGGAATTAAAATACATCATATCAAGTACAACAGATCAGTGAATGGTATCAAAATCATTATCATAATCTCAGTTCAATCACATTCGTAAAGCAAAATCGATAACAAAGCACAATCAAAATAATGATCCAATAAGTTGTTACTAAAATTTAGTATTATAATTCAAACAGGGTTCAAAGTCGTTTTCAATATCCATAGTCACAGTCAAATCAACATTATAGTTCAATTATTGTAACTTGTTCATAGTTACGGTTCAAAGTCGTTTTCAAATTCAATAGACATAGTTCAAAATCAACCTCATGGTTCGGTAACATAGTTCGATAACAAATTTCATAGTCTGATAATCAAATCATAGTTCAATAGTTCTCAATTCGATGATTCAAAGTTCAATCATAGTTCACATTCAATATTCATATAAGTTCAAATCATCAAAAATTACTCTTCTATGGCCAGCAAATTAGCACCTCGCTGACTGAGATCACATTCAAAAATACCACCAATATACCCCTGTGGTTAGGGTTCAAATGTCAGCAAATTAGAACCTCGCTGACTGAGATCAAATTCAATAGTACCACTCGTTACCCCGTGGTTAGGGTTCAATAGAGTCACAATCTATTCGATAATGACAGATCATAGAAGATTCTATTATTCAAAGCATCAAAATCATTTTCAAAATCAATAACATCAATGACTATCTCAATTATTCAATTAAGAGTATCATATTTAGCCTTTAATCAAAACGGTTCAAAGGTTAGTAAGAAAAACTGCTATAGTGTCATGAGCATTTTACAAACTATCAGGAAATGGCAATATCAATAAGTCATTCAAATCGATTTCAAACAGAAGGATCTATTTTCAAATTATACAAGAGTTCGATATTTATATTTATAATAAAAATCCACCTCAACATGGTATGAAAATACTCACCTGAAGTCCCAAAAGCAATTTCCAGAAATCCTTCCTTAATGAGGGTCCCTATAATCACAATTCAAAGCCTTATTATTTTCTTGTTCAAAGTATAACATAATTCAACAGTCAATTTAGAGCCCTCTCTATTCCAGTTTCCTCACAAGGATGTCTCCGTTAGGTTCAAAGCGTCGAAGATAATTAGTTTGGACTTTTCTAGACCTAAATTTGTTTTCCTATAATTTATTTTAAGCCTAGGCGTATTTTTGTAATTTTATATTTTTATGTGTCATATTTTTCGGTACTTCATTTGCCAAAATGGACTCTACCGTTGAGTCCGGATTGCCCCAAATAGTTAAAATGGACTACCTTTTATATTCAATTGGCCTTAGGTATCATTAGGGGTAAAATAGTAATTTTACATTTCAAGTATCTAAATTTTCGGGACTTAATTTCAAAAATCGGACTTCGCCATTGAGTCCGGAATGCCCAAAAACATTGGGTTACACTATTCTTTTATTTTATTTGGACTTCATTTGACTAATTTTTGCTTAGGGGTGTTTTGGAAATTTTCCTAATTAAAAAGGATTTTTAAATTAATTTTTATTTAATTTTCTGGGTAGTTTTGTAATTATCCTGAAAGTTGGGGGGTCAAATTGGAATTTTGGAAAGTTTTAAAATAAACCAACCGGTTCAGGGGTTCACAGACTGAACCGGTTCAAAAATCATAAACTGAACCGGTTCAAAGCTAAAACCCTTTTTTTTTTAGTTCGGTCGGAGCCCGACCCGCTACCCTAACCCGACCCAACCCATGAACTGGGTCGTCTTCTTCACTGCGCCACTACTGTTCATCCGAAACCCTAGAGATTTCTTCTTCATTTTCGTAGGTTTTTGGCCATCAATACTCACTGTTAGCCATTCTAATATACTTCTAGAAGTCTTACGAGCATTCTAACATCAATTTAGAGCATTGAATCGAGCTCCAATGGCTCTGTTTCAAAACAATATTCGAAACCTGCAACTAGTTCTAAAATGCCCATTTCTCAACCATTTTCAATGTCGTTTGAAGTTATGTGATCCTTATGATGTATAGTATCCTCCCCCAATCAAGAAAATCGATTTAAAACATCCAAATCAAAAATGGTGCTTTACACCCGAACCTGCAACTAACTTATTGAGGGTGTTACATGGGGTTTTAGGGTCGCGTGTCCATGTTTTCGAGACCCCCTTGAGGTCTATTTTAAGTCTAAATAACCCAAACCAAGCTTGGGGAAAGTTGATTCAGACCCACCTCAGTCCAGGTCCTCTAATGGCGGATTTCGGTTCTATTTGGTGTTTTGGGCAGTTCTGATGGTCTAAAATGTGAGAAATCAACACAGGTTTTATTTCTATCTACCATACATATAATGACAGTCCCAAAATGCTCTAAAACGTACAAAAACTTAACAAAATCTAAACTTAGAGGGTTGGTGTTTTTGGGTGTTTACCTTGTACAGATGCGTTCCTCTCTTCGTCGTGCTCAAGTAAAGTCCTCACTGAGTTTAGCCCTGTCCCAGTCGTGTAGTCCCAATCCTTAGTTCTCCCTCCCTTGTTCCTTCAATGGCCACACAAGCATGCAACTAGGATTTTTCTACTCTCTCTCTCTCTCTAGCTTGCACACTCTTATCTCTCTCCCACTCTCTCTATATCAGTACACAAACAGCCCTGATTCTGATTTCATATACACATATATCTCATATAGAGCCATGTGTACATGATTTGCTTGACTTGCAATCATTTGGTTGCATGTAATTTGCTTGGGTGAGAGGTGATCATGGCTGAAGTAGGGTGATGATGACTAGGGTGCGTAGGGGTGATGCAGGGGTGAGGTGTTGCATGGATGGCCATTGGCCAGTTTGGGAGGTGGTTTTGATTGCATGGGTTTTATATACATTTTGTTGTGTATATAGACACAAAGATGCTACCAGTCCAACTGGTAAATTTTTATATGCATAAGGTCTTACCCACTTAGTCAAGGGTTCAAATCCCCTTGGCCTCAATCTTTGGCTTCCTTTTTCCTATTTTCCCCTATGTCTTGTTTGACAATTTAATTTATCTTATTTTATTTTATTTGCTATTATTTATTTATTCATCTATTTATTCGTTTATTGTCACTATTATTTATTTATTTATTTATTTATTTATTTATTTATTTATTTTTATTATTATTATTATTATTTTTCGGTTTAATTTCATGTAACATTTTTATTACGTCTCGTAAAATTTCAAATTCCCAAATTCGTCACTAAATTCCCGCTAATCCGGTCGGGGTGTTACAATACTTCATATTGAAAATTTGGAATTGTGTTTCTTGTGTAGATATTGCATGAAATTGTGTTTTTTTATACATAATTTGATTGATATGAAAATAGAAATTGATTATATTATTATATAAATAAAAATAAAATATATTTTATTCGACGTGTCTGGGTCGTGTCGTGTCCGTGTCCGTGTCTGTCCTTCTTAGCTCCAGCCCCTCCAAATCTGGCCCCCACTCGCTGGACTCTTTGTACAAGTCTTGGTAGAAATCTACCATCCCTCCGTTCACCTCCTCTACTTGCACTCCTTGCAAAGTCTTCTCCCCAATTTTAGTTACACTGATGTTGTTCTTCATCTTTTATGATAATTGGCCACCCTATGGAAAAATTTGGCATTCCCATCTCCTTTTTTCAACCAAAGTGCTCTAGATTTCTGCCTCCACGATATCTCCTCCAATTTTGAAGTGTACTCTAGTTCCCCCTTCAGACCTTCTCTAGTTACTCTCTCTTTTTTGTCAATAAGTCACATTTCTCCTTCATATCAAATCCTCATCAGTAATTTCTCTTTCTTAGCTTGCACATTGTGGAGCTCTTCATTCCATTTCTTCAAATCCCCCTTCAAAAGCTTTAACTTTGGGGCTATCACAAAACTCGGGTCTCCCCTAACATTGTACCCCTGCCACCAATCTGCTTCCTTACATCTAAAATCAGGAGCTCACAGCCACATGTTCTCAAACCTGAATGGAGCCTTGCCCCACCTCATTCCTCCACTATCCAACACAATAGGATTTGGTCCGAAAAGACCGAAACAGGTTTTGGCAAGCAGGTCTGAGTATCCACCAATCAATGAAATCTGTGAACATTCTCATATGCTTGGTCAATCTACACCCTCCCTTCTCAGAAGGGTATCCGGTCAAATTGAAGTCTCCACCTAGCACCCACAACTCAGCTCCCCCTCTTGCTGATAACTAAAGTTCCTCCCATAACTGCCCCCTCTCAGCTTCCAAATTAGGTAAACCCCTGTAATACTGATGTAGAAGGAGGAGAAAGAAATAGGAAGAGAGAGAAGAAATCCGAGAGAGCAGAAAATCAATCCCCCCAGCCATAACCCTTGAATCCTACAATATAACAATCCCCCCAGCCATACCCCTTGCTGCCAAGTTTCTCCAGCCAACCCAATGAGCACTCCACAAAGTCCTAAATTTTTTGGAGGATCTTAATTGTATAGAAGGAGCTAATCTTTAGCTCCTATTCTTTTTATGTACATCGGTTGTGCGCCTTTTGGTGTTTTTTTATTTGCTTATCTAGATGGTAGTGGACTATATTATTAAGAAAATTGAAGAGAGATTTTGTAGCAAGGGCCAGGTGATTAGAAGAACATCATTTTACTGCACTGAAATATCTAACCTTCTAGATTTGAATCCCATCTGCATACTTCCAGAAATTTTTGGAAGTAACTTCAGGCTGTTAAGAAGAATACAACAAATATGATATCATTTGTGAGAGCCTCTGTTTTCAATACATTCATGGATCTGAAGAAGACATAACAGCTTATAACTTAAAGAAGAGGTTCTAGAATATGAAACTAGCTATTTCTATACTTTTATTTGAGTCAAAATTCGCCCTTTTTTTTTTTTTTTAATTATGGAAGTATCATTATAATTCCCTTGATACCTTACTGATAAAAACAAATAAAAAAATCCCTTGATACTAAGTTCTGTCACTTTGTATTATAGTGACGACGTTAGTTCTGTTCTTCTTTTTAAATTAACAGATTCTTTAATTAATTTCCAACAGAATTGGGAAGTTATGGTCATAGTTTCTTAGATTTTAACCTCACTCAAATGAAATCTGTAAAAAATTCCAAATTTGCAGTTCTGTATACAAATATTTTTCATCTGATTTTTTTTTCTTGAGGGTATAATTTTTTTTTTAAATAAAAAAAGTGAGTAAATTTATTTTTATTTTTATTTTCAGTACTATTTAAGATGTTGTGGTATCTTGAGTATCTCGCTTATATACTACATATATAAACTACTTGTGGAGATATTAGCTACCAACAACCTAACTAGAGACTCTTTCTGTGAGTTCATGAAGTTTTGTGGTAAATAATTGTGTGGTCTTTGAGAGACAGGTCTTAAGCCTTCTGGATGGAGAAAGGACTGGCAGCACAATAGGTCATCCAGAAAAGCCAGTGAAGGCTGTGACTACTATCCAAATGCCGGACTTAATAGACACTGGTGATTCAGATGTTTTCTATGGAAATGAAGATTCCATAGAAATGCAGCGTGATCAAAGCATTGCAAATCCAACATCAACCACTGCTTTAATTGATGATTTATTTGGAGATAATTCGGGCACTAGTGTGAGCACCAGGTGAACGGAAAAATGATGATGACCCATTTGCAGATGTCTCATTTCACACCAGTGTTGATAAAGAACACATAGCTGATCTCTTTTCAGGGCTGACTGTTGATAAACCAGGAGCTGCCGAAGTCCATACAGTGACAAATAAAAATGGAGCTCGACTTTTTGATATTTTTGGGTCCAATTCTGAACTTCCACAGGAGCAAGAAAATCATAAAAAAGATGTTCATGATTTAATGGCTGGTTTGTCCCTCAATGAAAATGATTCAATGATGAAGGAGAAAGGAGCCTCCCCTGGCGTGCTCTCTCAAACCATTTTCTCCAATTCCACTGTGAATCCCAGTAATCCACTTTCTAATGATGTTTTGAATGGCATACTCAGTTCTCAAGTGGCTGGGATGAATGCAAATGCTGTGTTTCCTTTGGGTCCTATGCCATATAACTTGCCCTCTGGCATAATGTTCAACCCAGGTTTTCCTTCTCAGCCAATAAATTATGGTGCCATGGGAAGTTTATTTGCCCAGCAGCAGTTCCTAGCAACAATGTCCAACTTCCAACAGCTGGGGAACCTTCACATTCAAAATACTGGTATCAGTCGTGCTGGTGAAACTAACGGAGAGGGATATTCTTCGCCTCTTCCTGACATTTTCAATCCTAGCATTCCAACTCAAACTCCCAGTTCAATGATGAGCAGTTCAAAGAAAGAGGAGAGTAAAGCATTTGATTTTATCTCAGTAAGTTTGAGATCTAGCTCTTTACTAGTGTTTTTTATATTAAAAATCTCTTCATGGTATTCATGCAAATATTGCAAGTTCTATCAATGGAAGTTGAAATTAACACAAAAACTTTTCCAATTCTAATTGACACAGATAAGGTTCTTTAATATGATTTGGGATCCTATTCCTTCAAAGCTATTTATTATAATAAACACAACACATTTCAAATGTCTCACTAGAGTCCCAACTCTACAAATGCTAAAATCGCTCTCCACTCTACAGGATATATCATTCTTGTTTATTTATCAAAATATTTTTTTCTCTTATTCAATAGGGTTCACTATACTTGTGTGAATCTGTGCCGCCTTTTGCAACAAACAAACTAAAGAACATAAAAATTACTAAGGCATTGAACCAGCTATTCTTTAAAATGCCTGCCCCGTTGCAGAAATTTGATTCTTCTGCAATATAGCCAATATTGTTACAGGGAGAGTTGAGTATGAAGAATCTCTCGGAGTTCCCTTGTTAAGTAATCGGCACTAAACCCAGGCCATTTTCATTATTTTATGTGGTGTGAAATTTTGCTGGTCTTGCAGGATCATCTGGCTGCAGCTCGTGATCCAAGGAGGGTGGTTTGAATCTCACAGCTCGAGCTTGACCATGAAGGATCCAATTACTTCAAACAGTGGCTTGTTCATGATTGAAGCTTGTTTTTTCCCTTGAGTTAAGAAAATTAGATATTCTTTTGCAATAATGTTCCATTTTGCCGACTTTGTCTTCCTTGGAGATTACTGTAATTGATAAATTCCGGGGAAGGTCCTGGAACTGGAAAGGGGAGAGTATGGATAGTTTACAGATGGCTTGTTTTGTGAGTTGGAAGACTAGTGAAGCATGCAGCTGTGCAGTTAATTTTTAGATTTTGTAATCATTTCTGCTGTATGAATTTGTAGATTTTTTTTTTTTTAATTCCTTATAATTTTGCATTTCATAGGTTTACCTTGTGGCACATGCTTTCTAGACTGGCTGGGTAGTAATGTATTGTTTCTTTAGCTATATAGACAGCTTATATATATACATGCAGATGCGTTCCATAAATTGTTGGGATCGGTGAAGAAGATAATGCAGGCTAAAGATCTTGTGCCATTGATATGACAATAGTTTCGTTAGGAAAAAAAATGAACCAGGAAGGCGACCAGGAGGCAAAAGTTGGGCGAGTCTGGCTGAATCTCTCTTGTGCCGTTGATATGAAGGATGCAGAGTTTTATAGAAAAAATGAATGAACTGGGAAGGCAACCAGAATGCATTAGAAGAAAAAAAAAAAAGAACCGGAAAGGCAATCAGAATACATAGGTTGGGGTTGGTCCGGCTGAATCTCATGTAAGTTGGCCAAAACCGGGCTAGCAAGCATTAAGCAATTTGGACATGTTGGAATCATACCAATCAAACTAGAAATTCACAAATAAAGACTCGTGCTAGAGATGCACCAGCCGGGTACACCTTTATAGATGTGTCGTGGGAGAATCTGACTTCTGCTTAGACGATTAAAGACTTTAGTTAATAGACTCAAAAAGAGTAGAGTAATTGTTGCTTTAGGAGGCAAATTGGGCTCCTGCAACTGCAAATGGACTGTGTATCATTTTCAAACCTAGTGACATGAATTTCGTCTACTCAGCTAGTGCTTTAATAAAGTCAGCCTGTACTAGTAAGGCAACAAAAAATCTGAGTAGTTGAAATGGTATCACCACTAAAGTGGGAAAAACTGACATTTTTGCAGATCTCCAGGCAGTAGGTGATACACCAAAACCAATGTTTTTTCTCATATTCATCCTAAATTGCTTCAAGTATTTATGTGCAAGCTTCTATAAAATGAGAAATGGGAATATCTAACTATACACTAAAATTATCTATAAGATTGCAATTATTAGTACTTGTAAGTATGTATGTGCACCCACCTATTTACAGACTCTGAATGCACAATTCCAGTTCACGGCAAAGAGAATGCAATTAATTTGCAACATTAATTAGATCAAATGATTCACATCAGACTGCCGAGGAAGCATCTTCTGTGGTGCTCCATGACTGAACTTCCATCTTCTTAGTTCTCTTGAGTTGTTTCACAATATCCAGCCGTTCCCGAGAATATGGAGAAGGAATCTTGTTAAAGTACATATAAAATGGAATCAGAAAAAAATCACAAATACAGGAGAGATAAAACAGTGAGAATTTACGAGAATACCAAGGATGGCATGTACTTCTTGATTGCTGCAAACATGGCTGCATGGCCTACAGCAGATACCTAGTCACAGACAAGGGAGAAGGTTTAGTAAGCTCTTCATCAAATTGAAACATCAATTTATGGGCATGGATCACATCTGCTGCGTTGTGCTGTGCTGTAGCAAAGCAAAATTACATATTTGTGTGTGTGATAGATAGATAGATATATATATATATATATATAGAGAGAGAGAGAGAGAATCTTTTTAAATGTTGATTTTTCTCTTGCAGTTCTTTCGAACAATCAATGAGTCATTTTTACAGGGAGGCCAATAGGGTAGTTGATTTTCTCACCAACCGCCGTCACTCCTTACAACAGGCACTGATTTTTGGATTTGGATCTGTTGAACCAAGCAAAATAACTTATCATGCTAAATGTTTAAAGGGCCTTTTTTCCCCCTCATATTAGCATTTGCCAGCGATGAATCATCTTCTCTACCAAATTTGGAATAAAAAATATAATGAAAGGTGTGCATTTACATAATTACATCATAATGTATATGACTCAGACATTTCCATTCATGTAGTCAAGAAATGGCATATAAATTGAAGGTAACTTGATAAGGTAGCAATTGTGCACTTGAACAATTCCTCGTGTAATGACATAGAGCTCCCACATTGGTTAAACAATGGCGGTGCCCTCAGTACCATGACATGACCACTACAATTGATCGCTAGATGGTCTGGAGAAGTAACATCAGGAAAGAAGCTTGAGCTTTGTACATTACAGGGAATATATAATAGACATGGCATGTCATTTCTAATCAAAGATCTTGCAAGTGGGTTAGGTTTTATGTACAAGCCTTCCTAAACATCCTCTTTTTTGTCCACAATTTCATGTAATTTGCACCAAGTTGGTTCAGACTAATACAAGTCAGGGTTGGATACTATGGAACAGTGACCAGTAGAGAAAAAGACCAGAGAAGTTCCAGGAAACAATTGAAGCTTCTAGGAAATAACTGGAAATTAGAAGGTCTAATAGGTGCTTACAGGAAGTAGCATTAGAATCGTAACTGGGATGAGTGTAGCAATATCAGCTACTGTTCTCTCTATCTTCTTCCTTTCCCTTTTCGTAACCTTGCGGCCACGCAATTGCTTCATAAGAAGCCCTAGAGCATCCAAGATGTCAATAAAGAGCAATTGAGTTCCCATCCATATATCCTGCAGGACAGTTCAGTTGGCAATATTAGCACCCGGACATTAACATAATCGGAGCCAACTAGATAAAGAGGATCATTGCGCTTACAGTGCCTGCAGATACCAGCATGATGGTGGATTTCCTAAGTAAACTCTCATGCAGTACCTTTGATTCAGGTTTATAGCTTGTTTCTGCCAGCATTATGGGACCCGTGGCCTGCCATTACAACCTAAATTTGTTAACAGTTACAGAGATTATATGAAAGCATGTAGACAAACAAAACAAAAACATTGATCAAGGTTTCACACAATATTGTTTTCAATTTACTGTGGGGATCTTGAAACTACATAACAAGGCACAACTATAAAGGCTGTTAGAACGTTGATCTCTTTTTTGTAATCTTATTACTGGGAAAACTATATAAGCTTCAATGGGATTTTCTTTGGGGCGGTAAAGATGAGGAGAGGAAAATACATCTTGTGGCTGGGACAAGGCAAAGCTTCCTTTAACAAGGGGAGGGTTGTGATTTAAAAATTTGAAGGAATTCAACAAAGCTCTCTTGAGGAAATGGTTATGGCAGTATGCGGTTGAAAATGAGGTGTTGTGGAAGGAGATGATTACTGCTAAATATGGTGAGGAAGATGGGGATTGGTTCTCTAAGCGAGTAGTGGGGCCTCATGGGTGTGGGGTTTGGAAACCTATTTGAAAAAGAGTGGAAGATTTTCTTCCCCATGTTCAATTTGTGATTGGAGAGGGCTTGAGAGTTGAATTTTGGAAGGATGCTTGGTGTTGCGATGAGCCTTTTAAAGGCGTTTTCCAGCTTTTTTTTAACATCGCAAAGAATGGGGTGATTTAGTAGGCGATTGTGTAGAATTGAACCAATCCCCAAAATTCAACTCTCAAGCTCATCGCAGCACCATCAAGCTGGAAAAACATGGTAACATAGTGGGGAGCCTGTGAAGGAACCAATTACTCCAAAAGCTTAAGCTGTTAGAGAATGGGTCAACAATGTATATCAAGCTCTTAACACTCCCCCTCACATGTGACCCCGGACTCACACGTAAATAGACAAAGAAATAGCAGACAAATGCAAATGAGAAGAAAGTGCAAATGCAAACGGGGAATAAATGCAAATTGAGAAACTTGAACCCAAGACCTCTCGTAATCAAGACTCTAATACCATGTTAAGCAACCAATTACTCCAAAAGCTTAAATTGTTAGAAAATGGGCCAACAATATATATCAAGCTATCATCAGAGTCCTCACTTTGGAAGGGACTTCCATGATTGGGAGACGGGAGAGGTGAAGGGCTCATGAAAATGCTTAATAAATGCAAGGTGATACAAGAAAAAGAGGATGTGATGGTATGGAAAATGAATAGTTGCAGGAAATTCACTGTCAACACATTTTATAAAGAGTCTATGACTAGAAAAGATGAAGGCTTTCCTTGGAAGATGGTGTGGAAATCTAAAGTTTCTTCGAAGGTGGCTTTTTTTGCATGGTTGGCGGCTTGGGAAGGGATTTTGACTATTTATTATCTTCAAAGAAGAGGTTTTCATCTAGTTAGCCATTATTACATGTGCAAGAAGGCAAAGGAATCGGTAGATCATCTTCTCATTCATTGCAATATGGAAAGGGATGCTTGGGATTTGATTCTTGCCCTTTTTGGATGTTATTGGGCAATGCCGGTAGCATAAGGGAGCTGCTTTTTGAGTTGGAGATGTAGTAGGATGAGAAAGGAGGTGAGAGTGGTGTGGAGAATGGCTCTCCTTTGTCTTGTTTGGTGTATTTGGGTAGAAAGAAATAGGAGGATTTTTTAGAGGATTGAACAATCCCCCTCACACTTCAAGGATAGGTTTTTGAGATTACTCTTTTTTGGGGTTAAGGAGGCAATGCCTTTGTACTTACATACTTTTGTAGAGTTTTGGGGGGGAGTCAAAACTTTAATTTTTGTGTCTTTCTCCCTTTATTGTCATTATGGGTTGTGCCCCCCTCAGGCACTTTTTTGTATACATACAATAAATTTACCGATAAAAAAACGAATACTTTAGAAATTTGTTAACATTGTTAGAAGATGATACATTTTAAAATGTTCCCCAAAGAAAAGAAGGAAAATATAGCATTGCATTTTTGGAAACTGTTGATAAAGGCTGTCATTTTTTCGGCATTGTATTTCGTGAATCATAATGGTTTAACTGTCGTTTCTTCTTGATAACTAAAACAAAGGTGTCATAACAATACTAGGTGGATCATCTGGTTGTCATACCTTGCTCAGTTTAGATCCAACTTGAAGACTTCCCCTGTTGAATAGGCCAATTGGATTTTTCTGTGCTTCCAATGTTAATGATGAATTTGTTGTGCCTTTACTTCTTAAAGATGGTGTTGGGTCAGAAGCGTCTCTCTCCCCAAATTTCAGCAGTTCACTGCTTGGGAAAATCAACAAAGGACAATTATTTTATTACTTTTTCCAAGCTATTTGCTCATTCATTTCTGATGAAAAACAAAGGCCAAAAATCATCTAGCACAGGCTTGCTTGGCCAAGATACCCTGATTTATCATAAGCAGCCCAGTAGTCCTCCAGACAAATCGATAGCAAGCTCTGACTGCAAAATTTGATACCAAAGTTAGAAATAACCACTGTGGCATATTCAAATGAAAATAGTTGTTCCAATGGTGATAACCTCCGGAGCAAGAATGCAAGCAAATTCGCATCTAAGGGTTGTTGAATTGAATTGCTATAGTGAGCAAACCCAGAGAAAACATCATAGCAAACAGTAAAAACAGTATATATAACAATCTCTTTCTCTGCTTGGATGGCAAATTGTTTGGATCTTCTTCTCTCTTGGTTGATTTTGGAATGAAATGCAGCATAAAAGTCGAGCCATCCAATTTCATCAGTTACCACCTGTAACAAAAAATTTAACATATTAGGACGATCCAGATTTTACATCTTTAATTAAAGAATAACCAAACCAACCTCCATGAAGAGCTGATACTCAGCCAAGGAAGAAAATTCAGGATAAATGAAAAGGCTACCACACTCCAAGTAACTGCAGGTAACACATCATACCTATTTCAGTATCTCTTTCTGAAGTTAACATTGAAACATTAAATGCAACCCATATGTGAAGGAATCTACCTGAGGAAATCCTTAACCTGCTCGTCAAGATCCTTTATACCCATTTCCGACAAAAATAATCTTGTCTCTCTTCCCAGAAATGCAAAAAGTCCTAGAATAGCCAAACTATTCTCTTGATCCTGCCAAGAGTATTACTGAGAACCACTCTAAGATGCTAAAAAAGTGTTAACTTTTCAACATGTAATTATTTTGAGAGAGGAATTTCATATATAGTTACATGTAATTATGTATATGTATATATGTGTGTGTGTGTGTGTGTATGTATGTCTGTGTGTATGACAGAACAAGTCAACGAGGGAGTTCCTCAAGGTCTAAGAATGAGATAAAGTTCACTTAGGGGTCATTGTCTGGTGCAATGGTAACAGCTTATGCTGTAGAACATGAGAGAGAAGGTTTGAATCTGTGGACAGCCATTCCATGCAAATAAAGATGGAAGGTGTGTCTGAAATTGATGGGACCAACACTTAGGTGCCTTTCCTTTTAGAAGAGTTCTCTTAATATTCAGATATACACATTACATATGGAGAATCAGATTTTAGAATTGTAACATTTTAATCTATCTCTAGTACTCACTGCAAGTTAGATAAAAACCTGCGAGAAATTTTAACTATGAAGTAAATGCAAACTGATATAACACTAGTTTTCTAAGCATCTTATATATGAGAGGCTGGGAGATTATTTGTTGAATCAGGGACTGACCTTATCACAAAAAGTATGCTTGCCTGAAATCACACTTTCTCTGTGTAATGCTACAGAAAGTTTTTTCTGGACCAACCCAATCCAAAATTCTATCTCCTCAGAGTTCTTACAAGGCAGAACCTTAGTACCAAAATGGGACAGGAAGTCCTCCTCAAATCCTGCTTCGGTTGCTAAGTGATGCAACTTATCCACTGAAACAAGACTATATGACAAGTTCATGAGCTCTATGAATACATCTTCAATCGATATTGAGAACAAGGGACAAGAAATTCGCCCAGAACCTAACTTCCCCACTGCAGCACAGCAACTCATAGCCAGAATAATCCCTGCAACACCACTGAATAATTTTGAGTTTTAGACTATTTTCCTCACTGCTGCGTATCAGGTGAATTACATTAGAAAGAATGTGGACTAAAGTGGGGGAAACAAAAGCAAATTCCATCATAAAATGCTAAATGTATTTTATTTATCTGATTATAATAGAGGGTTCTAAGAGCAAACCTTCCTGCATATTCCATAGACCACTTCTTGAATAAGGGAATGAATAATCCTGCTATCCGTGGTAGTTCCACCGTTCTAAACCATTGTACCAATTTTGGGTGCCTCACGTTCAGTTCACTTTCAATGGACTCCTCAAGATAGTTTATCTTTGAGGACAGCCTGAAACACACAGAAAAAAAATGCTTTTGAGCATTGCAGGTATGAGTTTCATTAGTTAAACTACTAGAACTTCCACAATCAAGCACATTGAATGATAAGAAGTTTCCAGCAATGCTTACATCTCACGAACTGGAGAAGGGTTGTTGGAACGTTTATGAGAAAGAAACGACTCCACTTCAATTGCTGCTTTCAATAAGGCATAAACTGCTACCTGTAAAATTATGCCAATAAAAGTTATGCTTGCTCCATTTATTGAATGAATTTCTATTACTCAACTAGAATGTTCTGCCTCAATTCAACTAACAAAAATGTTTGAGGCAGATATCAACAAATATATGCAATACCATGCAAATTGCAACCCAAAGTATTATTCACAAATTTGGTGATGTGAAAGTACTACATTTTCATGGACTGCTCAAAGATCTTTACTTTGTGCTCTGGTGAGAATTTATCATGAAGACAATACTTTTGTGTGGTCTACAGATACCTGATATTTGGAGACACACACAAAATAAAAAATAAAAAAAAAAATATAGAAAAAAAAAAGAAAAGGAAATTACCTTATATGCAATATGTTTGTGCCATGCATGCACATCCACCCCAACCCAAGCCATTGAAAGCTCTGGACTGCTTCTAGCCAATTCAAGCGTCTGAATTGCCACAGAGAAACTCCTAGCAGATTCATGCAATACCCATACAAGACAATTGACTCGATTGAATTCCACTTCACAACTATCAGCTGTAGCCCCGGAAGGCTTCTCCTCACTGTTGGTTTGATCAGAATCAGCAGAAGAAGCCACGGATGACAATGCTCCTGAAGGAAACCATCTTGGTGAAGTAATTCGTGATGCAGTGAAATGCATAAACGAAAATCCAAGTGAGAGGTTATTCTTTGGAAGGCCATAATTCTGGTGCTCTTTCACATTGAACTTCGATGTGTAAGGTGCATTAGCCCTAAACTTGTCTCTGTCTTCTGATTCAAAAGATCTTCTGTGACACAAGAAAAAGATGCCAATGAACTTATCTCGTGCAGAATTGTCAAAAGAAATGGAATTTTAGGGTCTTTTATCTCCTCTTATTCATTTTTTATTACCCAAAAAAAGGATTAAAAGAAGAGAATAGGAAATCTGAAACCTTATGTTCATTTGTTTTTCTGGTTCCTCAAAAGAAAAACTCTTTTTCTTCGGTGCTTTCTGGGATCGCAAATTAATTCCACAATTCAAAATTTGGTTAAATCTTCTTTTCCAACATTTTCACAGTATCAAATTACATCTCCATAGAAATAAATACAACCATAGGAGAATCTACATGGCATCAATTGTTTGATTAATGATCAGAGATCATCTGAAATAAGCGATCATAGTTAACATAAACTCAACCAATTTCAATCTACTTAACTACATCAATACGTATAAGAAACAAAGAAAACAACATTCTGTAGTAAAGAACATTAATAAACATTTTGAGACTAATTTTTACATGCGGATTCAACCAGAAAGAAATTGAGTACCAAAAGCAACCAAAGCAACACTTTATATCATTCAGCAGATATCTATGGATCAAATGTTAACAGCTTACAGAATTTAGATATATTCCATTGAAACATCATATATATATATATATATATATATATATGTGTGTGTGTGTGTGTGTGTATATATATATATATATACACACACACACACACAGAGAAAGCTTACGCGTTGTAGTAGAAAAATTGGGGAAATCGCACGGACATATAGGAGGCCATGGAAGGAGATAGACAGCGGAAAGAGAAGATAATGGAGGAGGAGGACAAATATATGCATAGGTTTCGCGCGAACCCATCGAGGTTGAGACAGAGACTATTGAAGAAATCAAAGGAGTATTATAGTATTATATGATTGTCATCCCCATCCCATAGGGTTTATCTCCCGCCAGCCCAGCTTTCAATTTTTTTTACAAGTTTCTGGAGTTTTTCGTGCCACTATGTCCAAACTTGGATAGGAGTGGGATGATGATTGGAGATTAAAAAAAATGTATATAAATATATTTATATATATGTATGTATGTATATACACGGGGTTAGACTTACTTAAAAATTTTATTAAAAGTGTTTCTCTTTTTTGTATTAACCGAAAAAATGTTTATTTTTATGAATTGGTTGAGTTGTATTTATTTTATATTAGTTTTTTTTAAAATTTATGACAATTATATTAATCTTTTTTGAAAAAAGTATCTATATATTATTTTGTATAATAAAAAAGTCAGTATAATTTTAAAAATTTTCTAAAATATTAATATAATTGTCATAAACTTCCAAATAAATCAACATAATTTACCCTATATATATATATATATATATATATATTCAGAATTGGTAGGACGAAGGTTTTGTATCCTTGGGAGTTTGACTATAATAGCTGCTCTAAGCAAGAGTTATTAGAGTTGTCATCTTCAAATTTTGATTCGTAGTTATTAGAGTTTTAATGACTTGTTAAATATTCTTTCAAAATTTGAGTTTTTCAAATTTTTTTTCAAATTTGAGATGATTTTTAATAAATTGTCATAATTTAAATGATACATATTATTTTAATTCAACAATTCAAATTTGACCAAGATTATTTCTTAAAACAGAAATGTCAAAAAATAACTTTCAGCATTGAAATAAAAATGTCAAATGATAGTCATTTTTTATATTAGAAAACTGTTAAAATTTAATTTTAATATAATTAAAATTGCTTTAAAAGATTTTTTTTTTTTTATGGGGTTATTGTTGGCCTGCTAGTGTCTTCAACAGGCGGTTACCATTTGTCTACTTTGTGTCCCCTATTTTCAGCTGTATTTCTTGTGGCTTCGACTTTTTGGATAAGTTTTTCCATCTCTTGTTTTTTAAAATAAACAAAAATAGTAAGAATGGACTGTTATTCAAGCGATGCAGATGTTTATTTTTCACGTAACTAATGTAAGTTTGATTTTCTATCTCATTATTGTATTAAAACAAAAGTTATCTTTGGATTAAATTTTTTGAATTAATTTTGATTTTATATAAATAATTGATTAAAATTTAGGTGATTTAATAAAAGATAATGTTTGGTTATTACTAAATAAGAAAAGTGATTTTAGTTTTGAATTTTAAATTTTAAATTCATATATATACAAGTATGAAGTTAATTAATTGTGGGGTTGGCCACCCACGCTCTTTCTCAAATGAGAGATCATGAGTTTGCTCCATTAAACTCATATTTGAGACACTTATAGTTTGAATTTGTGTAGGATTGATTAATAAGCATGAGATTTAAATGATGATTTACTTGATTTTTTTTATAATTTATTATAAAATAATCATTTTTACTTGGTTAATTAAACTAAAATTTTTAAAATAAAAATTAATTTAATCACCTTTACTGTTTAAATTAACTAAAATAATCTAAACCAAACATAACATAATTATTAGTCTTATTTGCCTATCAATTAAATGAGGGCGACGCTATTCCCACTCTAACAATATCCCTCTCTCATTTCATTCACAAATGAAGTTACGACAATACTCTTATTTAAGTTATGTTTAGTTTAATTTATCTACTGCTAAATGTATTTTGAAGGTTTCATTAAGCATTTAATTGACAATAAGCTATTTAGAATGAAATTTTAATCCATACTTATTGACCATAACTTTTTTATTAAGTACGATTTGAATTAAGTTTGTAAGAGTACAAATTGCTTACGACATTTTGATTGGTTAAATCTCGAAACTAATACATGAAATTCATATTTAATTCTTGTAAAATGAACAACTAATGACAAAGTTATACTAACAGTCTAAAGTTTTTGCACATAAATTTTACTGTTTTTACACTCCATATTGATTTTTTTCATAAGAAAAGGATAAAGATGAGTGTTGATTCCAATTTTTTTTTTTTTTTGGGCACTAGGTAGATGAAAATTGAATCTTCATTGGAACTCTGTTGCAAAATCCAATTTTGTGATATCCCAACTCCTCATGTGTTGCACATTTACTTAGTGTGTTTATCTTGACTGAGATATTTATGTGAACTTAACTTGTTTAAGTTTTGAGCCGATTGATTCGAATGAGTATCTAATTGAGCTAATTGTGAATAGAGTTTAAGTAGTTTGATTTTTTTTATAGTATTAGAAGTACTTATTAACTTATCAAGTCGAGTTCGAATCAAGTTTAATAAATTAACAAATTTCAAAATATATTCACGTTCGATTAAATAATTATTTCACAAACGTCAGCTCGATAAGAGTCTCGCTTTACAACCTATGACTATTTTACCAAAACTTTTATGGGGTCCATATCATCTGAAAAGCTTTATTGTTCCATTAGTAGCTAAATTTGAGTAGGTTCTGTTGCAAAATCAAAATTTAGACATTCCAACTATCCATCAGTTTCACCTTCAAGGGTGTTTTCAACTTGTCTGGGATCCTTGTGCAGCCATCCTCGAGTTTCAGGCATGGAAAATGTTTCAATATAACAATAATGTATAATTAGTTTTTGTTAACTCGAAGTGGAGTATATACTACACTACACTACACACACACAAAAGGCACTAAAAAAGTAGAAGACAACACAATGAAGGAAAAATATACTGTTTTCATTAATTGAAAATTGAAAATATTCTGATACATGACAGATGGACTGCAAGTTTGAGTCCTGGTGAATCAATGAACATTCTCAGCATTTTCAGTTCTAGTTTTTGGGTTTCTATAAAAAGAAAATTGCGTATCAAATTGAAACAAAAACTGAATTCCGAGGGTTGAAGAATTTTAAACAAATCATCCTACCACCAATTGATGGATGGAAGCAGGCATCTTGCAGTAACTCATCCTAAAAAATGCTTTGCTCAGGTCTGTCGGGAAATGAATCCGAGTTGGCATCTGCTGTAGAAGTCTGTGACACCAGTAGAACTTGGTGAGGCACTGTTGACTGCGGTCATCCTACGTGCGTGGGGGTTCTGAATTATCACTAGAATGGAATCCTTAAAGCTTTCATCACAGGAAAGGAGAAGTCGGCTATAAGAATGCATATTACATTTCAGTGCAAATATCAACTAATAGCATAAGCACCGGAAGATAAATAGCCAAAGTTGGGATTTAGTTTCTGAAAAATAAGAAAATTGCACAAATAGGCTGGCAGTCAGTGTAAAAATAAGGTCAATGACAATATATGTTCAACCCGGCTTTATTCAGAAACTATTGAAAACTAAATAATCATAGAAGGTTGTGAGTTTGAGCTGGCATCACTTACCACCCCAATGTGCCATTCATGACTACTAAAATCTTTGAATGTTGCTGCATCCATTTCCTGCAGTAGGTAAGTAACATGACTCAGCAATATTAGATATTATGAAACCATATTTTGACAACTATTTCTAGAAGCCTATATAATTATTTCCTAACTACAGGTCCTAATTTACAGCCAAATGCTTTTTAGAATGGGTTAATTATGAGTTACCAGCTACATAAAGAGGACATAGCTGGACCTTAGTGTTTTACAAGCATATGTCATGTCTGACATGAAAGCCTATCAAAAACTGTTATGCAGTATGGTTATGGATGGGTAAAAATATGGGTGCCAATGACTAACATAAACATGAGGTGTTTCAAACAGAGAATAGAAAGCAGAAGTAGGAGTCTCCCAGTTGCATATTTCATTAGACTAGCAAATTCAAACTTTGCGCGGTTACAACATGAAAACAACAAGTGGAAGATGTTTGGACCCCAATAATAATTGTAATGAACATTTGGAAGACATAATAAATATTATTAACGTAATCGAAGCAAGCATACTAAAGAAGTGTTATGAACTGGTGCCATTATATTTTCCATTACATTTCAAAACACAACTTTATCCTTAGAAGTCATTTAACATTACAAAAAATTGCATTCATCTTTGAAAATTAGAGTGAAATTGTAAATTTTGTGTGTATGTGTCAGTGTGTGTTTATATCTAATGGCTAAAGAAACAAATAAACATGTTGTATTCAATGAAATTACCATTTTCATGGGTTCAAATATCAGTTTGATTGCTTTAGTGATCTATCACTCCTTCCACTCCATAATGAATGACCTCTTTGTAAGAGCAAAACTTTTTAGGAGACATACTAAACGGATTAACACATTACCCATTTTCAATTAATTTTTCAATATTTTCCTCCCATAGATTCACATTAGAATTTAGGTGGTGTAGGGCATTTATAAAATAAACAAAAAGCTTTTGTGCCTTGATTTTCTACATTGGGTAGATGCTGGGAGAAACTAGAAAAGAAAAGGAGGCCTTTTCATGGGATGGAGGAAGTACAAATAGTCAAATTTCACTTAAAAAACTTGGCAGGGTAACTCTTTGGAGGGTTCAAATGTATTCCCCTTTAGAACTTACAATGCTGTAGATGGGGGGCACCTTTGTCTCACTTCTAGATTTCAGAGTAGGCATAACAGAGAAACGTGGTACCGAGTCTTGTGATCTGAAAGTCCATCTGTAAAAGAGTGGAACACACATTACATTTGAATGGCTGAAAGGAAAACAAAGGAACAATGAACTTTTGTTGCACATGGAATGTAGTTAAGATTACTAAGTTCACAAATCACTGAGAACTGAAGTGTTCCGTAGGAGGGTAACCCTAAATGATGTGTAATTCAAACATACCCAATGTATAGAAAGATGCAGAATACAGCCCATTCTCGAACTAACAACCGAAGCCAATAATTTTCCAATGAAGCATCCATGTTAAGGTGTATCTGAAAATTGAGATGCTTAATAATCACAAAGATCAAGTTTCCACATTTTGCATCTCACTGTGTTGATAATTAGAATTAATAGAATCAGGATATCCATACCGCAGTTTCTGCCACAGCTAAGATCGGTATCACACCTTGAAATTTCCTGGATGTGTAAAAGAAAACAGTGTGGCCAGCTCAAAAAAAAAAAATGAAATTCAACTTGTAAAAAGCTACGCTATAGAGAGAATTAGGACATGTAATGAGAAATGAAATAGGAAAAAAAATACAGATAGTGCATACTTGAATATAACGTATTTTGTATAAACTGCATGATGCATTGCTTCGACATCCTCATCCTCTATAAAATTTAATTGTTCCCGTAGAATTTTAAGATTCTTAGATATATGACGGAATATTACACAGAAAGCTATGAAATAGGTAAGCAGCAGAAGCACCTGGATTATAGAAAGTTAAATGGCATTAGTATCCCAGGTAGAAGAAGTACGTGCCAGTGAAATCAACAGAAAATAGCAGCTGCCACCAGTTTTAACATCATTGTGGCTTGACTAGTCAAGGGAACTCACTGAGAAATAAGGTACAGAAGCTCTGTAACCAACAAGAGTCAAATAAAAGACACACCCAAGTGCAGCTGTAGTACGACGCTCAGGCACTGAAAGGCGCTCACAAGTGATGCAGTAACCATGAGAAATAAGCAAGAAGGACACAAAAGAAACAGTCTGAAAGAGGACTCCAGTTACATAAACCCCAAATGACATCCACAAAGAGCACGTGTGAAGATTGAAGCAAGAGTACCTGCAAGAACAGGAATTGTTTTGCAATGAAAGAAACAAGATAATTGTATGACATTAGCCATGCTTTAATTTACTGTCAAATATTCAAGACAGTGCTCTAGATTTCTGGAATGAAACATTTATCACATTGCAGTCCAAGTGCATGAGGCTTTTGCCACTGTTGGTTTTGGGGAAGGTTAAATGTACGCAACCTTACTCCCATAAAGGGAGAGGCTTACTTGTGACTTCTAGGTCACAATGGAGCAACCTTACGGTTGCACCAAGACCCACCCTCACATACATACATAAAAATTGAGAGACTTGGTGATGTGCAATTATAATGGATTATATAAATTTAAAAGGGAAGAACAAACATATTATGTTGTTGATATAAATGTTCCATCAGTACAATTTGCGTTCCCCCTATATAATAAATAGCCTACCAACATGACCAAAAGCAGAATGGTGTTTGGAATTGCACAAAGAAAGAAATGATTTTTACATTTTCTCAACAAACATTATTTGCAGTCCATTATTAATTATGACAAGTGCATACCAGAAAAGGAACGATAGGGCAAGTTGCAAAGCTTTAATCAATGGAACTGATGCAAGTGTCCACTGCAAATTATTCGTCTGCTCTAGTGCATACAAACAGCAATAAGAAACTGATTATTACATTGAAAACTTAAGGAAAAAATCTGAATTGTAACCACAAAAAAAAAAAAAAAGTTATTGACGAATATGACCGAACTGAAATTTCAAATAAACAAATAAAAGTATAGCTGAAGCAATTAAATTTCGAGGAATTTTGTGAATTTAATTAATTACTGCAACAAAGACATTAAAAAGGGAGGAAATTATAGGATTGGTTAAAAAAAACAATAGTTTGGAAGCAACATTATGCATAAAATAAACAAACAACGGACATCTACAAAATTATTAACTCAATAAGCTGCAAATTTTCTCATGCGTATTTGGTTGCCCAGAAAACGAAGGAAAGAAAAATTAGTTGTCAGCTCAGTTTAGAAAATTTGAGTTTGCTCAGTCCAAAAGAAAAAAAAAAAAGAAGAAATTTTAAGATTGAAACGGTAATTTCTTCCCCCTTCCTACGCTTTCTCAGGAACCAAAAAAGATCAAGAAATGGAACACATTTGTCAACCACCAAACAATGGCAAATACATAGATTCAAAATTTTCTCTTCTTATATTCGCGTAGGTCAAACAAAACAACTCAAAAAAACGAATTGTCAGATTGAAACTATCATCAAAACTTGAAATACAGAAAAATTGACCTGAAAATTGCGGTTTTTGTATGTGTTGATCGTCCACGAACAAGCTGAGACAAACCAAATCGACATGAAAGCCAAGTAGAGAGAGGGGAGAGGCCGATAAGCTTCATCGATACTGAAGCGAGACGCGCCGAAACTCTCCGATTCGTACATATTTGATTCTTTTTCAAATAAAAAGAAGCCTTTGATGATAAAACAAAGTGAAGCTTAAAGATTTAATAACAGTGGTTTAATTAACTTCTGCTAATTCAGTTTAACTTTGAATATGTGGTGAGAGTCGAGAGTCACTCACTATATATACGGGGCGATGGTACCCACGTCTCGAACGTATCCTCTTGCCGTGCTTGTTAATTAATAATAAATTAATTGTTTAAAACATTAAATAACTTAACATGATACCCAATGGAATTATATTATTTTATTATAAATATTAAATGTTAAAAGATATAAAATAAAAATTTCACATTCTCTTCTTTTATAGTTTAGTTTTACTGATTTTAAATAATTAAGAAATTATTAATTTTAAAATTTGTAACGTATTAATCATATTTATAATATTTAATATTAGAACTGACATCACGTGAGGAGTTTGAATAAAAAAAATTACATATAGTATCCCAAATATATTTAAAAAAATTTAAAATTTTTCTTGAAAGAAAAAAGTATTTTGGGGAAATAAAAACAACCCACAAACACATATTTTCAAAAAAGTAATGTTATGTATTCTTAAATACATCTTCGAATATGATCGGACAAGAATTTATAATGTATGATAAGTATCATATCATGGTTTGCCACAACGTTATTGGGGTATTTTGGATATCTTTGATAGTATTTTTTTTTTTCAAAATTCTTAATAATTTTTATTTTTGAAAACATGAAAATAAAATTGAAATATAAAAATAATGTAAACAAAAACATATCTAAATTAGTTTGTGATTATGTGATTATGCTTCGTTAGCTATTAATATAAAAATTGAGCCCAAGATGTTGAAATTAATGAATACAAAAAAAAAAAAAACTATCCCTTTTTTTATGTTCTTTAATATTATTATTATAATTTAAAAAAAAAAGAAAAAGAGAAGAAGGTAAGAATGGAAAGGTGATGGGCCAGGTTTTGAGGAAATGCAGTTGGTGCAAGTGCATCATGATGCTGTTATGCAACAAAACCACTCCCTAATTGCATTCTCCTTGCAACCAGTCCCAAGTTTTTTTGCATGATTCATTCGAATCATCAAAAGATTACTTACAATCAGAAATTATTTAATAATTAAGGACATTGAAAAACCCAAATATGGACTTCATAAAGATCATCCATGTTGCAAGAGAGAGAGAGAGAGAGAGAGTTGCAGTACAATCATATAATTTTACCCCTTCAACAAAGACGCAGAGGGCTTTCTTTTCTCTGTGTTATATTGTACAGTACACACACACACACACCCCTTTGGCTCTGGAACTATTATTGTAGTCAGGAGGTGGCAATTGTATTTAAGACAGTGATATTATACATAACCAGTTTTTTCAATAATTTTTTTTTTTTAATTTCTAAACACAAGACAGTGAAATGTATTATAATGAATGCATGTGGAACTATTTATTATATTTAGGAATGAGAATATTGGTTATATATAACATTTTCTTTGTATATAATATTGGGAGGGTAATAACTCACAAACTAAAAGTCTCGCAAATATGAGTTCCGAAAAATACAAGCACAACCCTTGACTAAAAAATTAATAAGTCGTCATATACTCTACTTGATAGGTTTGAAACCGTGACGTCTCACGAAGAGAGTTACAAGATGTCACTCGATTATTAAAGACTTTGATATGAAATATAATTTACCTGATGAAAAAAAAAAAAATAAAAAGGAAAAAAAAGAAGTCCTTAAATTTGATTGAAAATGAATGACCAAATCCACCAAAAAACTCAGCATGGGTAAGCAGAATTTGAGTCTGACCAACTACCAAGCAAGCATGAGGCAACTGACTGCTGACAGCCTTGAAACATCCACATTAGGTGAACAAACTAGCTAACAACAAATAAAACTAATTTCTTCTATCCAACTCCATTCTGCCTACCCAAAGGGAGATAAAATTCAAATCCCACTCCATTTGGGAAAAAGGAACATTTATTATTCACCTTTACATATAGTCATATATCATGCCTAACTTTTTTTTTTTTCAAAGGTAAACCAATGGGTGTAAGAACAGCTTGGCCTAACACTGCTTGCCAAAGCTAGGATGAGCTAAGAGTTTTACACTAAACTAGTGTTTATCTTCTAATTTGTTATTAAGGAAATGCTAACCAATTCCACCTTTGAAATTGGTTGTTATTTGCTTTATATCAATTGATTTATTTAAAATTAATGCTTGTATTAGTTATATTAGGGTTATTAATGGATTAGATTTTCATTTGAATCTGATCTGAATCAAGTTGTTTATTAGGATATGGTTCAAAAAAAGGGATCCGATTTGAATTTATTGTTTGCATAATTACTTAATACGTGAGTTTAATTTTTCACGGTATGGATATTTCTCCTTCCTTATCGTTACTCATATAAATAAAAATCTTCAATCATTCTTTTATGACAAGAAAAAAAATAGAAGAGGGAAAATAATACTTCCAACAACCATTATTGATGTTACTCATATAAATTCTCGTAACATATTATCATTCATGTTGATGACACTTTTAAACTATTAAATAGATTTTAAATATACTGATTAATTTTTTTCTTACACTATGAGTAATCATTTTTATTAATATTTATACATAATAAATTATTAAATTTGTTAAACCTTTCTTATTTATCTATATCTCTCTATTTTTCTTAACTTTTTGTTTTTAAAAATTTTAAGCATATTTTTGAAAATATATAGTTTAGGAATTTAGATTTTCTAAAATCTAAAAAAAAATATATTAAGAATAAAAATTTATTATCATATAAGATTTTATTATTTTTATTAATAATTATATCGATCTGAGTATAAAATTAAAATAGAACAAAATTGAAATAAAACAGTATATTCGGACTTTTTATCCAGAAATGTTCCAAATACTAGAATAGGATATATAATATTCCATTAGATTTTATTTCTTATCCGATCCAAACATATCCTATCTGATTCGACTTTTTTATTTGGTCATCCAAACAGGACCTAGGGATTGCATTATATTCAAATATTAAAATGGTTGTATTAAATAAAATCTTAATCCTTAAAAATTTTAATAAGAGTCTCATATGTATACACAAACGAATTCTTAATAACATTACTCTATTTTTTATAATGTAATTTAATTTTAATATTAGTGTAACTATTAAACTATGACATGTTAATAAGAGATATATAGTAATTTTGGAAAAAAAATCAAATTAGTTTATCAAAAAATAAGTTTAGATTTTTTTAAATTAAATTGTGTTTCTTTTTTGAAAGGACCCAGCCCTGGGCTCAAGATTTGTCGTTTAGAACTGGGTTTGGTTGCTACTGTAGTGCCCAACTAATCTGGGACGGTCCAGCATTGAACACCGTTAATCACTAATAGTTGGCCCAGTCCAAGCCCAAACTCACGCCTACAACCCACGTTTCTCACCTATGTGCTGAAAAGTGAAAATTGGGAAGGAAGCAGAAATCTATAGGCTGAGACTCAGAGATTGCTGCTTCCTTTCCAATTTTCACTTTTCAGCACATAGGTGGGTAACGTGGGTTGTAGGCTTGGGCTTGGGCTGGGCCATTAGTGATTAACGGTGTCCAATGCAATATATATACACATACAATAATGTTACCCTGATCATGAGATTTTACCAAAAAAATTTATCTATTAATGTTGTTGTTCAAATACTAGTGATTACAGCCGCATGCAGCAGAGCTGAATTATCTAGTCTCAAGAAGTTTCATTGATTAACACTCGTAGATATTAAAAGACTGCATTAATTAACACTCGACAATTATGTCAACGAGTAAAGAAATTTAATAAAATCTCATGGTATAAATAACATTACTCATATATAACAATAGTAGATGAGGAAGTACATTTTTCCCCTCCAAGGCTCCACCATTTTTTTCTCCTTAAATTCAAATAAAATGAGTGTATACAAATACACATATAAGATGATGTTGTTGAAAGGGTTTTAGGTAAGGATCTATTGACCATATTTTGGATAATTAAATCACGTCATGTGTAGATGTTATTTATTATTTAGGATACGAAACTCTATTTTTACTTGCTTGGCTTAAAATGATAGGTCGGGTTTATTGACGAACAAGGCTTCTCTCCATTATTATTTCTGTCAAATTTTCTCAAGGTATCTTGGATGTACGACACATCATTTATTATTTAATTATTTAACAGGAAATAAATGATATGTCATGCATTGAGGACTACATTAAGAAAAATGTAATGAATATTGATATATCCATAATTTAGCCAAAGTACTTAGAACATGATACGTGTCCAGAAGAAACTCTTCAGTATACGGATCAAAAGAATAATCACTCACCCGACCTATTAGTATACAAAATACAAAGACAAAATGTTCAGAGCTGATCACTCCTTTCTATGGGCTACTGATCTCATAAGGAAACATAATCTTATATGGAGATTACTATTTATAGATATATGCAAATCTCTATTTTCATAACTCTTAATTCCTACTTAACTTAAGAGATCTATAACCTATAAATAAGACCTTAAAGTACGTCTTTGATCTCATATTTAATTCTTTTTTAAAATTTTTATCTTTATTTTTTTTTAATTTTATCATCGAAACAATTACAATCATGAATCTTCCTGATGATCTTTTAACCTTGAACTCTTAACAAATAATTTCATAAAAAAAAACATCCAAACTAGAAAAATACAACATCATATATTTAAAAAAAAACTGCACCCGGTTCACCAAAAAATTTCTCAATGCTGTTTGTCGTGGCTCTCATAGATTCATTGGATTGATAGTACAATGAGAGTGGACGTGGGTGATAAGTACAGAATTTGAATCATCAAGAATGCATGCAATGTTCTGATGACCAGTTGCGAGGTACAATGCCACTCAATTTTAATTGGCCGGAATCTGCTTGAATCGAGTGAACTGCGAGACTTCTGGTACTTAATTTCTATCAGCCTTTTATAGAGACACTGCATCGGCCAGCTCATACATCCTTCCAAAAAAAAAAAAAGATTCTCAGTACCCATTAGATTACAGATAGCTTTCAGCCTTTTCACCATAAATCATAATTAGCTAGGGCACTTCTTTAGATGCATATACATCCCCCTTGGAGAGTCTCAGAGAGCATCCTTCCGGAAAAAAAAATAAAGGTAATCAATTAAATTCACGGCAACAAAGGAGGCTTTTAGCGACACACACAAGTGTCGCTTAGACTTGAAAAAATGTCCGACAATAATTATTTGCGATGCATGGAAAGGCCTATTGTTCATGCAATTTGGGAACTTTGTTTTAGTCAACCGGTTGTGGAAGCTTTTATTCGAGGAGAGTGTATGTGTCGGTATGACATCATTAAAAATAGTCAGTAATGAAACGTCGCTAAAAAAAGAGTTGATAATAATTATTACTGTAGCATAAACGCGTCTACGTTTAGAGTGAAAAATAAAGATAAATAGAATTCAAACATTCATGAATCTACTGTAAAATGAAATAACTAGTTTGATTATGAAACTCTATACTTATTAGTACCCTTTGATTTAATTGAAGTTTATGGAGGTAATAAGTACCCTTTGACTTAATTGAAGTTTATGGAGGTAATACATTGAATTATGGACATAGAAAGGGGAGAAAATCTGCAGCCCACTTGTATTAAAAGGAATTAGAAAGAAAAAAAAAGAGAAGAAAAAAAAGAAGATATTATTTTGAGTTTGGTTTTAAAATAAGAAAGTAGATAAAAGAAAAGGAAGGGAAAAGGGAAAACTTAAAAACCATTTTATTCTCTTTCCAAAAATGAGAGAAAACAAGAAAAAATGAGAAAGAGAATTGATAATTATTTGTTTTGCTCCTCTCTTTTCTTTTTTTCTTTAAAAAAGAGATTTCATAGTTTACCATTTCCTTTTTTTCATCTCTCCTCAATTTTTTTCAAACTAGGTAGGAAGATTATACTATCATTTTTTTCTCATTAATTATCTATACATGAAAAAGAGATTACACAATTCTCTTTATTGTCTTTTGTTTTTTACATATTTAATGTTATTCTCTCATTTTATTATTGGTTATCTAAACAAACATATGATCTGCATGGTTTCATTATGCAAAGTTAACAAAATTTGAATTCTAATGAAAAACATTTAACTAAAGGTTGGAATATTTGATCAAATTTGAAAAAGTTTGAATGCATAATTCATAAGAAAGACATTCTTTCGCATTTTCATTGAGTTGGTGAAATTTGATAAATATTGATAAAAAAATTTCTAAAATTAAAAATAAAATCTTTTAAATTTTTCATAAAAAATATTTTGAATTGAATCTTGAAATGGGTTGACACAATAGCTTTTAAAACAATGTTGTGTGTGCATATCGCATTCTCATTATTCACATATGGGACCCTTCTTTGAGTTATCCTTTCGCTATTAATGTTCCTTAGAAGGTGCATGAAAGAGTAAGGGCTTATTTGATCTATCTTTGTAAGATTCTTTCGTGGCAAAATCAGTTTGGGCCATCAGGGCGTAGCTCACTTAGTAAGGGTAAGAGTCTTGAGAGGTGTAAAAGTTATCAGTGTGGGTTCAACTCCTTCAAACTGCAGCAAATTCGTGATTTACTTAATGCACAAGACTTATAGGCGATTTGGTACATCTGAGATTTACATTTTTAGGAGTAGTCTTTGATCGAAGGTTCTGACTGTCATTAGATTGGATCCTTAGGAGGGATTCCACGTTATTAAAAAAAAAAAATCAGTTTGGTCATGATGTGATGAGTGGTGATGGGTTTGGTTTAAACCATAGTTATTAATATCCAATGATCAAACTAGCGTACTGGCACCTCAATTGACTTCTCTACTCTAATCAAATAAATATCTCTATTTTTTTAATTAAAATAAAAAATATTATTTATAAATATTACTTACAAATAATTACAAAAGACTTTATTGTTAGACCCAAAACAAAAAAAAAAAAAAAATAATGATGTTAATGCAATAAAATAACCTTATTGTAGGAACTATTATCTAGTGGAAGAAAAGAGGTTCAACTATATTTGGTAATCTAATCATCATGCTAAAGACAAAACAAATTGAATTCCCTTAGAAACAAGACAATATACCTGCAAATAACCTTAGAATTTGACTTTTGTTTTTACTCACGACTTGTCTCCTGGCTTGCGGCACAAATCCCACGGCATGGCTGACAGTCCACATGGATCCTTTTACATATATATATATATATATATAATGTGTAATTTTAATAATATAATTAAAAATTTAAATTTTATTTAAATTAATAATATATATATTTTTAAAGATAAAGACTCTTAATCTCGTTAAAACAAATCAAATATTATTATTATCAAGACTTGTAAACGCAAACTTATGTAACATAATTTTTGATTTATAATTTAAACATGCTAATGAATTTGATCCGGGTTACCAAAAAAACCAAAATGAGCCTAGGACTTTGAGTTATATATATATATATATATATATATAAAACTCAATAATTCATCCTGTAATTCATGTTGGCATGAGTTGTCAATTAAGAATTAAAACAGAGAGATTATAGGAATAATATCTCTAACAGTCAAGCATGACTCTAGGCCTAATTTATGTATAGCCAAAAATAGAGTATCAAATCTATCTATATATGTATACAATACCTTTGTAAATTAAGTGTGGTGAAATAAGAAAGAAAAAGAAAAACTGACATGGTATCAGAGCGCCTCACGACCTGGTCTCCTGTTCATCGCAAACAGAGCTCATCGGCAGTTTCCTTAAAACCCTCACGAGCCTCTGTTGGTCAGACCATTCACGATCGAAGCTCTGCTCCTGTTCATCGCCGACAGAGCTCATCCCGCAGTGTTCGTTGAAATCGAACCTCAACGAAGGCCCTATCTGCTGTTTGTCATTCGACCCAACTGGAAATACAAAACCACCCAACTGATTTTTTTTTTTTTTTTTCGAAGGCCCTTCTTCTCCTTACGCCGCAAGCTTTCTCTCTTTTTTCTTCTGGTTTCTCTGCTTCGATCCACCATCTACGTTTATGGCAGACACCGAAACCCCAACCCAGACAGAACCCACCGACCAGAATACCCTCCTATCCGAACTGTTCACTGCCACGATGGTCGAAGCTCTATCCAAAGCCCAGGCCCCTACGGTGACTTCTGAACCTGCTGCTCTACCGATTGGCATCAAGTTGGATGGTTCCAACTATGCCTTATGGTCCCAAGTTGTCGAGATGTATATCTCCGGCAAAGACAAATTGGGTTACATTAATGGCGAGCTAACCCAGCCATCTCCGACTGACCCATCCTTCCGTAAATGGCGCACCGACAATGCCATCGTCAAAGGTTGGCTGATTAACTCCATGGATCCATCATTAATCGGCAATTTCATTCGCTTTCCCACAGCCAAACTGGTTTGGGACTCTGCTGCTACCACATATTTTGATGGTGGCGATACCTCCCAAGTGTATGATCTCAGGCGCCGTGTCTCACGTCTCCGTCAAGCAGGTGGTTCCCTAGAAAAATATTACACCAGCTTGCAAGGTCTCTGGCGTGAGATCGACTTTCGTCGTCCAAATCCAATGGAGTGTCCTGCTGATATTCAACGCTATAATAATCTCCTCCAAGAAGATAGGGTCTATGTATTCTTGGATGGTCTTGACGACAAACTGGACAATATTCGCAGTGACGTGTTGCAGTTGCACCCGTTTCCTACCGTGGAACAAGCTTATGCTCATGTCCGCAAGGAGGCCCTTCGCCAGGCAGTGATGAACGCCAGTGATGAACCATCGCCAGGAGTAGTGCTTGCTTCGAGAGGCCTCAAGCTTGGGTTCTCTGGACCGGCCCCCCAACATACTGGAAAATCTGCCTCCAAAGCCCGCTCTTCATCTGACAGTCTCAAATGTTCTCACTGTGGCAATTTGAAGCATACACGTGAAAACTGTTTTCAGTTGCATGGATACCCTGATTGGTGGCATGAACTCCAAGCTCGAAAAAAACGTGATATTGGTGGTATGGCTGAAGGAACGGGTAAGGCTGCTATCGCGGCAGCCAAACCCCATTTATCTCTCATTCCACCTACTGTCTCTTCTCAACAGAATTTCTCTCATACGGAACAAGGTAATCCCTGTCACGCCTTGCTTAGTGATAGCGAAGATACTGACCAGAAAAAGTGGCTTCTCGACTCTGGGGCCACAGACCATATGACCTTTGACCCCGCGGATCTCCTTCACCACTCACCTCCAAGGCGCATCAGCATTGCAAATGCCAATGGGATGGTCTCACCGGTCACAGGGGCTGGCTCCGTGATCTTGTCACCCTTTCTGCAATTATCTAATACTTTACTTGTTCCCTCATTGTCCCACAAGTTATTATCTGTTAGCCAAATTACTACAGAACTGAATTGTGTGGTGCTAATGTTTGCTGATTTTTGTCTTATTCAGGATATTCTCACCAAGGAGATAATTGGGCGTGGTACTAAGAAGGGGGGATTGTACTACATGGAAGATTTCAGTTTGGGTCAAGCACATCATGTGTCTTCTTCGCCTAGTTCCAAGCAGCAACAGATTTGGCTATGGCATCATCGTTTGGGACATCCATCATTCGGGTATCTAAGGCATTTGTTTCCTGATTTATTTTCCAATGTAGAGACATCTGGTTTTAACTGTGATACCTGTATTTTAGCCAAAAGTCATAAGGCTACTTATTCGTTAAGCATGAATAAAAGGGATACTCCTTTTGCTTTAATTCATTCGGATGTGTGGGGACCATCTCCTTTATCTATTGCATCTGGTGTGCGTTGGTTTGTGATATTTGTTGATGACTGCACCCGCATGACCTGGTTATATCTGTTGAAACATAAGGATGAAGTATTTAAGGTTTTTCAGTCATTCCATGCTATGATTTAGACTCAGTTTTCTGCTCCGATCCGGATTCTTCGGTCAGACAATGGTGGTGAATATGTTAATCACCATTTTCGCTCCTATTTTCAACAACATGGCCTTATCCACGAGACCTCATGTCCTGAAACCCCACAACAAAATGGGGTAGCTGAACGAAAAAATCGACATATTCTTGAGACTGCCCGGGCTCTTCTCCTTGGCGCGCATGTCCCCACACGACATTGGCCTGATGCTGTTACCACCGCTGTCTATTTGATCAACCGCCTTCCTTCCAAAATCTTAAAGTTTCAGACACCATTACAATCTCTATCAGCTTCGGTCTCTCTACCTCCGGCCCTCATGCTCCCTCCTCGTACATTTGGCTGTGTGGCGTATGTACACCTGTCTAAGACTCAGCGCACCAAACTCGACCCATGTGCTCGTCGGTGCCTATTCTTAGGATATGCGGCGCATCAAAAAGGCTACCGCTGCTATGACCCTACTACTCAGCGTACCTATGTGACCATGGATGTCACCTTTCTGGAATCCGCACCTTTCTACTCCTCCCCGACCTCCACTTCTTCTCTTCAGGGGGAGACACTAGATGAAGAATTGAAGTGGCTAACATTCGAATGGTTTGAAGATCGAAATGACACACAAATAACATCAACGAATGTAGACATATCCTCTAGAGGTCTAGAAATGGAGCATACATCATCAGGAGAAGAACAAGAACAAGAATCCCCCCTGCCCCTTAGTACCTACAAGTCCATCTCCTGAGAATATTCCTGAGGTAAGTAATATCGGCACACTCTCTTCTATAAATGACATAGATACTCCTGCTGGATATAACTTACCTTTCAGGCATAACCGGGGCAAGCCACCAAATAGATATTCTCCAGACATGGAGGAAAGAAGATCAAGGTATCCAATTGCCAACTATGTCTCCACTGCAAAGCTACCTGAGCCTCTCAAGACTTTTTCACATGATCTTTCTGCATGTCATATTCCCACTACAGTTCAGGAGGCATTAATGGATCCTAATTGGACCAAAGCGATAGAGGAAGAAATGGAGGCATTACTAAAAAATCAAACATGGACCTTAGTTCCACTACCCCAAGGGAAGAAGACAGTCGGTTGTAAGTGGGTCTTCTCGGTTAAACACAAAGCAGATGGATCTATAGAACGATACAAGGCGAGGTTAGTTGCAAAAGGGTACACTCAGACCTATGGAGTAGATTATCAAGAAACCTTCTCACCAGTAGCTAAACTAAATACAGTCAGGGTTCTACTATCCCTAGCAGTGAATTTGGATTGGCCATTGCATCAGTTAGATGTAAAGAATGCTTTTCTCCACGGTGACCTTGAAGAGGAAGTCTACATGGAAACTCCTCCAGGCTACACTGCATCTTCACAAACTGAAGTTGTGTGCAAATTGCAGCGCGCACTGTATGGACTGAAACAATCACCCCGAGCATGGTTTGGGCGGTTCAATCAAGCAATGAAGAAGTATGGCTTCTGCCAAAGTAATTCAGATCATACATTATTTCTGAAGCATCGACGGGGCAAGGTAACAATTTTAATTGTGTATGTCGATGATATGATCATCACAGGGGATGATACAGAGGAAATTGCTAAGCTTCAGAAACAATTGGCAACCGAGTTTGAGATGAAAAATTTGGGAGGACTTAAATATTTCCTGGGAATAGAGGTTGCTAGATCAAAACAAGGTATATTTCTTTCCCAGCAAAAATATATATTGGATTTACTATGTGACGTTGGAATGTTGGATTGTAAACCAGCAGACACTCCAATTGTTCAGAATCACAAGCTTGGAGAACATCTAAGCAAAGTGCCAACAGACAAAGGAAGATACCAGAGGTTAGTTGGGAAACTTATTTACCTCTCACACACCCGTCCTGATATTGCTTACGCAGTGAGTGTAGTGAGTCAATTTATGCACCAACCAAGTAAGGATCATATGGAAGCAGTGGTCCGGATTTTACGATACCTCAAATCCTCCCCAGGAAAAGGCCTTATGTTTTCTAAAAATAACCATCTCAGACTTAATGGTTATACAGACGCAGATTGGGCGGGAGACACCACAGACAGAAGATCCACCTCAGGCTACTTCATGTTTGTTGGGGGAAATCTTGTTACTTGGAGAAGTAAGAAGCAAAAGGTGGTGGCATTATCAAGTGCTGAAGCAGAATTCCGTGGAATGGCTAAAGGACTTTGTGAACTGCTATGGATCAAAAGACTTCTTACTGAAATTGGATTTGCCCCTACCTCCGAGATGGATCTTTTTTGCGATAACAAGGCGGCAATTGCTATTGCCCACAATCCTATCCAGCATGATCGCACCAAACACGTGGAGATTGACAGGCACTTTATCAAAGAAAATCTTGAAGCTAAAATAATTCGGTTCCCATTTGTGAAATCCGAAGACCAATTGGCGGATGTTCTTACAAAGGCCGTATCAAGCAAGGATTTCTACAACTCACTAGACAAGTTGCGCATTGAAGATTTGGATGCTTCAACTTGAGGGGGAGTGTTGGCATGAGTTGTCAATTAAGAATTAAAACAGAGAGATTATAGGAATAATATCTCTAACAGTCAAGCATGACTCTAGGCCTAATTTATGTATAGCTAAAAATAGAGTATCAAATCTATCTATATATGTATACAATACCTTTGTAAATTAAGTGTGGTGAAATAAGAAAGAAAAAGAAAAACTGACAACTCATTCATTGACACTAACCGGGTTGATAGCCCGACTGGTTCTGATAAAAGATGGGCAGTATGGACAAAGAGATACCGGACAAAATAGGAAAGGATACGCCCCAACGGCCATATAAAACGTGGACGTAATTGAAAATTTTACTGTTGGCCTGTTTCCTGTTTGGTACAAAGAGTGCGTGACCCACTGTACCACAGGTGACCTATTCCAAGTGGATGCCTCTCGTCTCATCGTTAGTCTGTTTCTCTCATCCTCATTTTAAATCTGATGATTTCATATTGGTGGGTCAAGTGTCACTGTAATGGGGCGCGTAACCTTTCTTCTTTCTCTCTCTCTACAAAACCCCCCTCATCATTCTCTCTCTCTTCTCTCAACGGGTACTTCTTCTTTGTCTCTTTCTTATCACTCTTCTTTCTCTTTTTCTTCAAAATCCCAGTCTCTCTTTCCCAAAACACATTGATTATTCTGTTCCAACTCAATTCATCACTGGTTTATATATTCAGGCGAGTCGTTACTTATTATTTTATTGTAGTCACACCACCAACAATGGCTGAGCAGCAAACTTCAGAAGCTGAAAGCAGCACCAACACATCCTCATCTTCATCTGGGTCAACTCCGTCTCTAACAAACTCGGTCTCCAACCAGCCCAATACAAAGATTAACCCATTTGAGAAAAGAGCCAAAAGAACAAGAGATTGTTACAAACACCCTGTTTACAGAGGTGTTCGTATGCGTAGTTGGGGCAAATGGGTGTCTGAAATTCGAGAGCCTCGCAAGAAATCACGTATATGGCTTGGTACTTACCCTATCCCAGAAATGGCTGCCAGAGCTCACGACGTCGCCACGTTGAGCATCAAAGGTAACTCAGCGGTTCTCAACTTCCCTGAACTCGCCGAGTCGCTTCCCCGTCCGGTGTCGCTCTTGCCGCGTGACGTTCAAGCAGCGGCGGCTAAAGCAGCGGCAATGGAGCAGTTCAGTCCACCGTCTTCGACTTCGACTTCGTCTTCATCAACTTCATCACCTTCCACATTGCCGTCGTCGAACGTGTCGACCACGTCTGAGGAACTGGGTGAGATAATTGAGCTACCGAGTTTGGAAGGGAGTTTTGACTCGTCCGATTCACACACCGAATTTACACTGGTTGACTCAGTGGATGGGTGGCTGTATTCGCCATGGAGGGCGCATGACACCGACTTTTGTGGGTATTATTTGGATCAGTCGACGGCAGCGGCGGAGGATAGTATGATTCCAAGCAGCTTTGAAGCTTTGATCTGGGATTGTTAATGCTGATTTGACGTGCCTCATCCACTAATTTCTCTATCTATTTACCCCTTTTATATCTAAAGTTTTTTCCATGTAATTTAGTAATTAGCAATACTTGTCCATACAACTATACAAGCAAGCATAGACATCTTTTGATTAGTATATTCTAGTTGTGTTTTTTTATTTTTAATAAAAAATTAATTTATTGAAATTTGGGGACTTTAGTATATAAATAAACACCTACAAAATAATGTAACCTTCTCTTCTTATTATTTTTTCATCACTTTTATTAGAAGAGTTTAGTTTTATACATTTATGTATTTTACTTAAATATGAAAGCATTAAATATTTGAATTAAAATTGAGAATATGTTTAATTATAGTTTTGGAGAAAACTAACTACATGTTTTATTTTCTTTAAAAGTTAGTCAATTACTAGGAAATTGGGTGGTTTGAAAAGTTAGTGATTGTCCATTACCTTTCCAATGATTTGGAGAGTTTGTAATGGGATGGGTGGAAAATCATAGTGGGGAGTGGCTTGCAATTTGCCACCAACTAATGCTATTGGGAATGCCTTTTTTTGTTTTTTATATGTCAAACCTTTTGATGCAATCTGGAGATCATTTCTTCAACTTTTGCCTACCTCTCTCTCTCCCTTTCACACACAAACACACATGTTTTGAGAGGCTGAAAATGCTTTTGTGCCCAATTAATATGGCTACTTGAACACAATGATATGGCTACTTTACTTCTTTCTTGTTTGAGTTAGCTAATGTATAATAAACTCAATACAATTTTATCTCAATTATTTTAAATCACTCACACACTCTTGTCTTATTATTTTTTTTAAATCATTCTTTATTTTTGAGATTTATGTTTATATGGGTTTTGACAGAATGTTTATGTTTATTGTTAATTATTTAATGTAATTATTATCTTTGATCTGAAATTGAAACTGACTGTATTATAATATTACGCTAAACTTAACATACAAGGAGTTTGGACTAATGTAAAGTAAAGATAATAAATTCTTTTATTAAAAAAAACACATTATTAGTCACTTGTATTGACACAAATTCTTTTTTTTTATAACAAAAAATAGCCTATAAGAGTTTTCGGCATGATAAATAAAGGTAGGAAAAAATTTAATATTAAATTTTAAAAATAAGAATTCTAATATACTTTGTCCAATAATTCTCAATAGGTAGCTTGAAAATTTTTTTCCCCTCTCAATGCATTTGGATTGGGGAAAAATATGTTATAAAATTAAAATATTTTAATTGCCTCTAATATAGTCGTTTTAATGAAGTAATTTAAAAAGAAAAATCAAAAAAAAAGGAAACTATTTGTTTACAATGTGATCTTTTTCAAGTTTCAAACACCAATCATTCTCTAAAGTGGGTCACTAAATATGGTTTTGCTTTTGAGGGACAGTGAAGACTTTGAATTATATGGATTTTGAAAGTGGCCTTCTTTCTTTATTTTATTTTATTTTTATCTTTGTGGGTTTTTCAAGAGACCGTTTTAAATCCACCATGGACTTGCTATGATTAAAAAATGTTGCCATGGTTCGCCAGTCAATTTATTTTCTTAGACCAGTTAAATGAGGTCAATACAAGAATATAAGAAATTTTCATGAAACATAGCATTGATGAAAATAATAATAATAATAATTAATTATTATTATATATGTAGTTCACCATTAATGTCAGAGTAAATTAAAAAAGAAAAGAAAAAAAAAACACAAATAAGGCATGCACTTAATAAAAAAGTGATGTTATATATAACAGAATTTCTCACTCCATTTTTTACTTCAAAACACAATGAAACAGGCTGAAGCGTTTAATGTATATTAGCATTTATTTGTTGTTTCTCAAAGAAAAAAGCATGCTCAAGTTCGGACAATAATAAGGAGAGGAGGTTAGTAGAGATTTAAAACATTAACCCTAATAATAAATTCCACTTTATTGTTTTAAAATAAAAAGATGGTATAACCGAAACGGATAGTGGTATAATGACTTTACATGTAAGGTTCAAGTCCTCTCAAGTAAAAATTTAAAATCACTAACTTTAATAATTGACTAGACTTTCCAAAAATAAAAAATAAAAAACTCCATTATATATAGATTTTTTTATTATACAAAATCATCAATATTTGAAATTGTTTTAATGGAGAATAGAATTGAATCCTTGAGTAACTCCCACCTAAGCCACTACCACCCTCTTCCTTATGCACCATCATTAATGCCTTCTGCATCCAATAAACCTAATTTATATTGACACCTTGCTGCACCACCAACCCACCATATATAACATGCTCTGCCACCCATTTCATCCCATTTTGCATTACCATCAACCACCCTCCTGCACCATTGCCCCCACACCACCACCACTATGTGCCACTAATATCTTTACTGCATTCAAATATTCAATACAATCACCCATGAATGCAGAACTGCCTACTCTGCATGGTGCAATTCCACAAATTTGTTTGGCCAGTTGAATTCAATTTCCAGGCCAATTCCTTGACTTTACTTTAAATACATTGCTCGCTTCCGTAAGAATATTATCGAATCACATAAATTATTTGTATTATTTTTCTCTCGTTCTCTCTCTAATGCTTTTCATCAACACCGTTAATTTTTAACACTCCCAACTACATTTGAGCTCAAAACAATAAGAAAATGTGATTTAATTTCATAAAATAATTTGGGCATGCTTTCACATGCGACAAAAATGAATTAATTAGTCTCTTTTCTTATGCAGAAATTAATGCATTGTTAACGTTTTGCCAATCCAAAAGTCGGAATCAAACATCATTCTGTTGATTGATTGTGAAAGTTTGTGTTCATTAGTCAATGTGAATATGCCATCTTTGAAATGCTAACTACTTCGGTTTCCTGTACTGAGATTTGATTAATAAACTAATCACAGAATCACTGACAGTTAAGCTTCATCTGCCAGATTACTATATTATTTAACATATGCAATTGCAATATAGTAGCTTGATCAATAAGTAAGTAAAGCCTATAAGGCATGTAATCCTTTAATGGTGTGTACTCTTCTTTTAAGACTCAAATTGTATTCTCTATATACCTTTAATTGCACTTGAATTGGGGCAGAGGTACCCTTTTGATGTGCAATATATTGAAAAATAATTTGCAGTGGGTCTTAGTTTTGGTTAATAATGGATGGGTTTGGTAGGTGCTGGGAAATTTGTCCAATATTTAGTGTAAAAATGGCAACCCAAGTCTTGATTGAGCTGATTTTTTTATTTTAAAAAATAAGATGATGGACTCTATATAATAAGAAACTGCATTTATATATGAATCTATTAAAAAAATAAAAATTAATAATTGTTTAAACTAATTCCGGTTTTGAATTATTTAATAAAAATTGTTTTCAAAAAAAATAAACCAAAATCTAATTTTTCCTCACCAAAAACGACACGTCGATGACCCATTCTATCCCACCCATAATGAAATAGATATGTATTGTTCATAAACAGGTTTGGAGCGGGATTGGAAATGGTCATCTCACCCCCAACCCAATCCCATCCCATCTCATACCCACTCTATTTATATATTAAATTTTTTTAGTCTCTATCTAAACTAATTTTACTAATAAACACACTATAAAATTAGTTTTACAGTTTTTCATATCACGCTCATTATTTTTTCTTGTATTTATTGTTTTAACAATAAAATTTTAGGTTACGCTTGGATAGTGATTCAGATATAATTTTTTGAAAAATATTTTTAAAAACTTTGTAATTAATTTTTTAAAAACTGTGAAAATGCATTTGGACATATGATAATCTAAATTAAAAAAATTAAAATTAATAATTTGTTAAACGCGTATTTCGCGTTTTGAAATTAAAAATCTTGTTTTGAAAAAGTAAACAAGCATACCTTAATTTTTCTACCAAAAAAAATTTAACTTTGAAAAAAAATGGAGTTCTAGATGAGGTCTGGAAATGTAAACAGGATTAGAATAAGTCTCTGAGTGGGGCAGGGGTTGGGGATCCAGGACGGGAAAGATGAACGGGTCAAGGTTGGAAAAAGAATACTCCGCATCGAACCACCTCCTTGTCATTCCTATACATATGTATAGGTTTTAGGTTAAACTTGGTATTCTTTCTTGTCCAATAATAAAAAAAAAAAAAAAAAACCATTTTTTATATATGTAGCCAACTAGCTAGTTTGCGGTGACACCATTGCAAAGAGCTCATCTGCTACTAGCTAACCTCAAGGCTGGACATGCTCAATTTCTATGCTCTCACTAAAATCTGAAACGAGAAAACTACAATGAGAATAAATTCTTCTGTACTCGGTTCTCTTCCATCTATCATATTGTTGACTTTCTAATTTTTCATAGATATTTTTTGGGTGTCACTATGATTATTAGTTCCTTCTCATTTACATGTTCTTGACATGCTAACATCTTTAACAGTATATATACTAATCATTTGTTCCATCCTTTGACATCTCTGTCATACCAAATACATTTTCCATCAAGTTTACGTAATATCTATGGCAAACGAAACCTTTTTTTTAACCCAAAGTATGACCAAAAGGAAAACACATCAACTCGCCATTTCCACGTTTTGTAACAAAAATCTTACCTACCACAAGAATTAATTTTTTGTAATCAACCGAAAACAAAACAAAAAAAAGTACAGATAACAAGCATATATATATATATATATATATATATTGTTTTTTGCGCATGCATACATCATTAGGAAGTGCTAGTATGGCTTGATACAGAATTTGGTAACGTGTAATGATCATGGCCAAGAAAGTTTAAGTTGTCTTCTTTTTTCTTTGTGTTTACAGTATATTGCCTTGAGATAGAGCCTATGTGGCCTATGCCATTCCTCGCACATTTCTAGAGAGAGAGAGAGAGAGAGAGTGTGGATTTCTTAATTGTGAACATGTATGCCATTTTATGATAATTATAGGGCAGTTCAGACAAATGTGATTATCATTAAGATACTTCATCAACGTGATTTGCAAAAAATTGACCCAGAAAGCAAGTCATCACGAACTTTTATTAGTCGTGTTCAATACTCAAGTCATTAATAAATTGGATTATTACTTTATTAGTCATAACAAACAATCCTGAATCATTGATTATATATAATAGGCTTGCTTATTCCTCACAAGTAGGAGTCATCTATGGAAGTCTGAAAGGGAATGGAATCCAAATATGCAGACGTGTTTGTTCCATTATAAAACAAATTTTGGTGATTCCATTCTGATGATTCTATAACTGTCACCATGTAACCACTTCTCTATATAACAAACGTTTATTTTATATATATATATATATATATATATATATATATCCAATTATAGAGGTTTTACATAGTCAAACAATTGAGCAATTATAATAAAATTTACAAAATATAAATTAAGCAACACAAAATAACTACTCACATCTCTCTTTTTTAATCTAAAAATATAGTAATAAAAAATAAAAATAATATAGAATAAGAATCTATAGAATTGAAAAAATTTCCTAAAGTTTTTATGGGGCGTCTTTGTAAATTTAGGACACATAAAAATTTGGATTGTTTTTTTATTAGTGAGACTTTTAGTGATTACTTTTTTTACTTAATAATAAGAGTAAATTATATTGATTTTCTCTAAGATTTTTGATAATTTTATCTGACAAGTTACAAATATCTCTTTTAGTCAATTTTTTATTTTCAAAATTACCTCTTTCATTTTTTTTTCAATTTTTTTAAAACTTTTTTTAAAGATTTTTTTATATAAAAATACATTTAAGATAAATAAATTATTTTCATTTTATATAAAAATAATTTAAGGTTTTAATCAATATTTATTTAAAAATTAAAAAAAATGTAATATATATATATATATATATGAAAATGGTAGTTTTGTTATTTTAAATAAAAAATTTGAGAAAGTTATTTATACTTTTGTCAAGATAAAATAAAAAAATTATAATTTTAAAAATTATAAAATAGATTATGTAATTGTCAAGTACTTTGAAAAAAAATATTAAAGTTGGCGGTCTTTTCGAGTCATGTTAATGCGACCCTCAATAGAGGAATTGATTGGTAATCTAGAAAAGACTGTGATACTGAGATTGAACAAATATGATTTATGTTACAAAAATTATGTTAATTTTCATAAAATAATATTATTGATGGGTGATATAATGATGAAGCACGAAATCTATAGAGTAATAGAGATAATAGAACCATCTATTGCTATGCTCATAACATATATATGGGCAATTGAGTATTTTCAATTCTGATTATGTTAATAACTTATAATTAACCCACTTTTTTGTCTGCTAAGAACCTTATCAATCTAGCAGTCATAGCAGCAAAACTCCACAATTACGACAAGAAAGTAAACTGATTCATAGATATATATATATATATATATATATGTTTCTTGTGAAATGAGGAAAGAAAAGATGTATAGCCTTTATAAAAATATCAGCAGCTCGATATCATGAACAAATCATTGTAATATTTAATTCACTTATTCATTCAAAGATTACCTTTGGTGTAATTTCTGAGTCTCCACGTAGTTGGACTGACTTCAATTTTTCTCTTCCTGTAGTTATATTAAAACAAAAAATGCATTTGTTGATTATAAGGGTTAATTTTTAATACGACTTGACAACACACACGTAATAAAAAATTAATGAGTTTGAGTGAAATAGAAGTAAATTTGTGTTATAAACTGTCAACATTTTTAACAAGAATAATAAATATAATGAAGAAAAAAAAAACACTGAGTCAAGTCATTCATTCCATTGAAAACCTACCACAATTTAGGAGGTTTTTTAAACTTATAAAAGAGGTTTCTAATTTATTTTTCCCCCCCGGTCCAAAGTTTGTTTTATATAATCAATTTACAAATTCACTTTATGTTATCATCTTAAATAATTATAAGATTTAATTTCAAGTGTTCTATCAATCTTAAAGCTTTTAACATGTTAGTTAAGTTCATAATATTTAGTATTGGGATAGACATCACATTATAGATTCGGGCTACGGAGGAGACGATCTAAAAACTTGATTAAAATGTTTTGATATTATATATGAACATACTGCAAGTCATTAAATACAATGAACTCGTCAAAAGATAAAAGACTATTACTAAGACTTTTGACATATTGATCAAGTCCATAACATTGTCCAATATGACAAATCGCTTCCATATTTGGACGGCGGAATAAGAGGGTTAGATAGGATAAATGTTATCTTGTCTCATGTTTGGTGTTTTTATTGGATTGAATATTTATATCTTGTGAATCATTTATATTCTACTTGCGTGGGATATAACGTATCCCGAGGGGGTGGTGGTGGAGTTAGAGTTATTACATTCCAATGGAATAAAAATACAACGTTACATCATTAAAAAAATTACAACGTTGCAATTCAAACAGATCAAAATGTCGAAGGGTTGAGCTAAAAAATCATATTTTTTCTTTTTTTCATTGTTCAAATTTTTTTAATATGTTCCAGATTTTTTAAGGTATTTTTGGTATTAATAAATTGACTATTATATATATATATATATATATTTATTTTTATATATATATAAAATATTGCTTCTGTTATATATATATATATATATATATATATATAAAATAATATATATATGTAATCATTGATTTGGATGATTCTTAACAATACAGATCGTGAATTTTTTTAAGTCATCTCGAAATTGAGAAACTATTATATTTTGAATAATATTTGCACAATCACATTCTAAAATATTATGATTATGGTTATTAGATTTTGCAATTGATTTGTGAATAAAATGCTAATTTTAGATACCTCGTATGCATATATTTAAAAAAAAATTAAATAACTTTCATAAAAATAATTTTTAAAAGATCGAATTTTATATCCAAATCTTATAAAACATAAGAATGTGATATAACAACATATTCAGGCCTTTTATTCAAGTCAATCTCAAACATTTGATTGGAACATTAAATATCTCACAAGATTTTATACCATATTTTATTCGATCTTATCTTTTTATCCAGTCATCCAAACAAGACATTTGAATTTTCAAATATCCAATCCTCAATTATTTGAGCAGATTAATATCTTGTGAATCATTTATATTCCACTTGCATGGGATATAACGTATTCCAAGGAGGTGGTGGTGGTGTTAGAGTTATTACATTCCAATGGAATAAAAATACAATGTTACATCATTAAAAAAATTACAACGTTGCAATTCAGACAAATCAAAATGTCGAAGGGTTAAGCTAAAAAATCATATTTTTTCTTTTTTTCATTGTTTAAATTTTTTTAATAAGTTCCAGATTTTTTAAGGTATTTTTGGTATTAATAAATTGACTATTATATATATATATATTTATTATTTTTTATATATAATATTGCTTCTATTATATATATATAAAACAATATATATATATATATATGTATGTAATCATTGATTTGAATTATTCTTAACAATACAGATCGTGAATTTTTTTGAGTCATCTCGAAATTGAGAAATTATTATATTTTGAATAATATTTACACAATCACATTCTAAAATATTATGATTATGATTATTAGATTTTGTAATTGATTTGTGAATAAAATGTTAATTTTAGGTATATCGTATACATATATTTAAAAAAAATTAAATAACTTTCATAAAAATAATTTTTAAAAGATCAAACTTTATATCCAAACCTTATAAAACATAAGAATGTGATATAACAACATATTCAGGCCTTTTATTCAACCAATCTCAAACATTTGATTGGAACATTGAATCTCACAAGATTTTATACCATATTTTATTCGATCTCGTCTTCTTATCCAGTCATCCAAACAAGACATTTGAATTTTCAAATATCCAGTCCTCAATTATTTGAGCAGATTGATATGGGATTCACAGAGGGCCTTCAGTTATTTTTATTTTCTTTTTGATTGTCTTCCAACAAGTCATACATGATCTCTTTGGCCTCATTGAATGTATTCATCTGGCAAGTTGCTGAATTTAAAGCTGTATCTAAATTTCACATTTGGCATTTGGGATCTTCCAACCAATCCAAGACATTTGCTTTATTATTCCAAGCTGTTATAAGTGACAAAAAAAATACAAATAAAATAAAAGATATTGAAAGGCATCTTAAGAGGTGTGTAAATTAATCATGTAGACAACACAAAAGATGAGTACCGAAACTTACTTAATCATACTCTCTAATGTGTAATAATAAGTTAATTTTCCAGTTGGATACATCCACAACTCCAACAAACTATTCTTGCTGGAATTGAATCAATCCTTACCCTTTGATAAGGACAACCCTAAAAATGAAAAGAAAAAAAAAAATTAGTGAGACATCCAATGAGATTCCGCATTGTCGACATTACTATGCCTTGAAGAGGACTTAAACTTTCGCTCTTTGCTGCATTCTGCTCTTGATCCAGCTGCAACCTTATTAGGGCCGAACCCATCAGCAACTCAGTAACCGTAACCTGATAAAAAAACAGAATGAGAAGCAATTGATAAATAAAAAGAATAACAGTAGTTTGAAGTTGAGACTCTAGTCAAAAATAAAACCTGAATTATCCATGGGATTTCCAGCAGCAGCAGGTTCAGGCTCCTTGATGTCAACAACCACGGCGTCTGATGTAAGGAAGGTCCTTGCAACTGAAGCGGCATGCTCCAAGCAGCATCTCACCACCTAGTCCCCAAAGACCATAGGTTTATTGAATAACAGGCTCGACATAGGTTGTTCAAAATGCACGACATTGACTTATCCCAACATAACAGAGGAACAATAATATTATAGAAGACAATTCAAACATGAATATAATTTATACAAATTAATATAAAAAAATCCAAGAGTATATTCACTACTCAATGATTAAAACTGGCCATAATGGAGTGGATGACTTATATCATGATGAAGGAACAAAAGATAATTCTATGTAACTTGTTCTATTGACATTTATCAACAATGGACACAATATGTGCCATAAAATTATAAATAGCAAATTTAGAATTTAGAAAATTATTTAGCAACATGAAGAATTAGGAAGCTTATATAATTATTCTAGAACAAAAATTGTTCAGATTAAGTACAATGATTTGGGATATTCACAACATAACTTAATTACAGACCTAGTCATAATAAAGTTAAATTAAAATGAAGGTTTCCTAAAAAAATATAAATGGATCTGACTCAACTGACACCAATTTCATGAGGAGTCATAAATCCAAGGTAAAGTATTAAACCTAGGAAGACCCACCTCCACAACAAGGACAAATTGTTGTCCCCCCCACCCCAAACCCAAACCCAGAGAAGGGAGAGAGAGAACCCACCTCTTTTCCCAAGTTAGACTTGAATATTGTATTGAATAGAATTAAATGATTAGTAAATGGACATCAATGCATAACCCTCATCTCTACAGACAACTCAAAGCATTAAAAAAAACTTGCCTTTGTGGGGTCAATTATACCAGCAGCCATTAGATCCTCATATTTCCCGGTTGCAGCATTGTAACCATACTTCGGATTGTCACTGGACAGTACCTGGACAATAAAAAAAAAAAAGTTAACACCAGTCAAACCTATCTGGCTTGCATACAAAACAAAACTTCTTAACTAATGTCATGATATTAACATGGACTCATCTTAAGCACAAACCTTCTCAATCACAACACTTCCATTGACTCCTGCATTCTTGGCAATTAACTTCATTGGGTATCTCAATGCCCTTTTAACAATATCAGCTCCAACCTGACAACCATTCACAATAAACTAAATAAAAACTACATACAACAACACTTTCATAATTATAAGGCCATTGACATTTACATATGTATCACCTTTTGCTCATCATTATCAAGAGTTTCTTTAATAGCATCAACTTTTGCTGCCAGCCGCAACAGTGTGCACCCACCACCTACTACAATGCCTTCCTCAACAGCTGCCTGCAAAGAACAAAAAGTTTGGACCAGTTAATGCATTAATATAAACAGCAAATGACAGAAAGAACATATCCAGAAAGTATTCCACAATAAGCCTCACCAAACTATACCTTTGTTGCATTAAGGGCATCTTCTACTCTCAATTTCTTTTCTTTAAGCTCTGTTTCTGTTTGTGCTCCTAACCTGAATATACATTACTAAGGTTAAAACAGAGACATAATCAAACCGATATTACTTGATCAACCAAAATAAATAACCTGTTGAGGTAAGCCATCAAAAGATCACCTGAATGACAGCAACACCCCCTGAGAGTTTTGCAATTCTTTCATTCAGCTTCTCTTTTTCATAGTCCTGCTCTGCAGCCTGCATAACCACCCAACATCACTAGAGAGTGGAGATCATATATACACACAAAAACTCAAATACGCATGTATGTAGGTATATAGAAATGCACCTCAACAAGATTTCTTATCTGCGCAACTCGTTTATTTACTGAATCCTGGGTGCTGCCATCACCAACAATTGTAGTTGTATCCTTGGTGAGCACCACTTTCCCAGCATGCCCTAAAACCTCCTTTCCAGCTTTGTCGAGGGATAACCCAACCTCCTCTCTAATCACAGCTCCTGAATACATCATGTAAAAATAAAAATTATAGAAGTTCTAACAAGAAAAAATGAGCTTGATACATAATATAAAAACAACCATCACAAAATAATAGACTCACCTCCAGTAAGGATAGCAATATCATCGAGATATTGGCTTTTGCGCTCTCCAAATCCAGGGGCCTTGAGTGCAGCAATCTTTAGTGCCCCTCTGAGCTTGTTCACAACAAGAGTAGCCAGAGCTTCCTGCTCAATGTCTTCTGCAATAATCAATATTGGGTATCCTCCCTTAATAGCATCCTCCAATACACTTATTAGATCCCTTGCATTTGTTATCTTTTGGTCAACAAGAAGCAACTGTATAGAAGATATCCAACTCAGTAAATTGACAAGTGAAGAACCTCACAATCAGCAAATCCAGTGGAAGAGCAGAATATTGTCCATGGAGATGAAGCAGTGCATACCTTGCAATTTTCATATTCAACAGCCATTTTCTCACTGTCCGTAATGAAGTAAGGGGAAAGATAGCCACGGTCAAATTGCATGCCTTCCACAACATACAAGCTGTTCTCAGCACTTTTCCCTTCTTCAAGAGTCACTACACCTTTCCTGCCCACTTTACTCATTGCTTCAGCAATCATATTTCCTACTTCATAATTGTTTCCGGCACTAACTGCAGCCACATCTGCTAGTTCACTGTCTTCAACCTACAAATCCATATTCAAGTGTGAAATTAATATTGCAAATTCAACAAAGTACCTCATAAAGCTCAATATACTCAATACAATTCAATCCAACTCAACAAAGTCTTAACCCAACTATTTGGAGTCAGTTATATGAATCATGTCAAAAAGTTCAATAGGGCTCCCTTAATAGATTATGAATGCTTAGCGTGTCTAATAGGGCTGAACTTGGGCAGGCCAACCCAAGCCCAGCCCGAATTTTAGTGAGCTTGGGATAAAAAAAAATTTAACTCAGGACTAGCCCACTAAAATTCGGGCTGGGCTCCGGTTGGCCTGACTAAGTTGGGCTAAAAAAAAATTTAACTCGGGAGAAGCCTAGGCTGAAATCTTCAAGCCCGACCTTAATTCAGGGCCGAGCCTGGGTTCAAGTCTTCAAAGCCCGTCACAACCCTGAGCCCAATATGAACTGTAGACAATTTGCACATATCAAGTAGAGTCAAGTATAAAAAGTATTTTATGTTTTAATTAGCTTCCATCAGTGGGATGAGTTTGAGCTTTTTCGTGTAAAGAATGGACTTTTCCAAACATTGCTTGTTCACAGATTTGATCACTGAGTCAAATCAATTGAAAAAAATAAGTGAATGGGTGCTGCTAGTGTTTGGATGATTCCAATGGGAGTGGTTGGAATATTGCTAGGAGCAGTAAATGGTCGTTGTTTGGCCTTCTGATATATCTCTGGTGTTCGGCCCTTGAAGTCATTGGGACTCTTGTGGTGGTTCTAAAAAGAACAAAGCCAATGGGAAGGTCGATGCCACAAGAGTACTGCTGGTTGTGATAGATGAGGGGATTATATCAGAATTTGTGTTAAGATGATGGCTTACAGTTGCTTGTTTGTGTTTATCCAACTTTCGTTGAGTCTCTTATCTATAAATCAAGTGCCCCTTCTTTGAACCATAACCATAGTATTGGTCGGTTTCCCTCAATTTGGTGCCCAAAAACGCATGTACAGTTGTGCAGCATGGCAGTTGATTGTCCAGTGCGCAAACAAGTATGTTCTTTTCTTCCATCAATAGTTTTATCCATTTCCTGAATCAGGTCTTTGGTTTTCAATCAAAGATTTATCTGAGACTAATATGAATTATACATGGAAATTCACGAGTTCAAAGATTTTTTGAGGATCATGCAATCCAAATAACCACTTACGAGGGCAACAGCTGCCATGGCCATAAAGACTGAATGAAAGTAATTATCCAAATGACGTGCTTTCCTAACTCACTGTTCTGATGATAATGGTTTTCAACTTGATTCGGGGAACCTATGTGAAACTTAATTATTCTGACTCTGAATTTTTATTCGTTGTCAATTTTGGGTGGTGCATTTTTCTTTCCCTCTCTACAACTCAGATCAAAGTTTAAATGTGGTAAATTTTGAAATGTGATTCACTTGATGATTTATCCATAGGTGTGAAGCTTTCTCAACATACCCCCGAACTTATGATCTACTCCATGCTTGGATACATTGAGAAGAAAGGTTGTCGTGCCGAGGATCTGTTGATTGAAATGGATCGCATACTCCGGCCTACTGGTTTCAACATCATCCAGGACAAACAAACGGTGATAAGAGTTTGTGCAAGAAGTATTTACCAGCATTGAACGCTCAGCATTGAAGCTAAAATCAGCTGCTATCTTGTCATAATGGTCAAAGGGATAAGGTTAATCAACTCTTTTGCCATGTGAAGCATTTGCTAACTGAAAGCAGGAGTCATATAATCTAGGTTTTCCAGTAAACAAAACTAGTTAAAATTTCTAGATTAAAAATCATTAATTTAAATTTTGTAATGAGTTGGGCAATACGAAAAAATTAGCCTAAACATTACTAAGTTTGAATTTTTTTCAAGCAACCCAAGCAAGCCCGATACTTATGGCATTAAACTTGGGTTCAGCTTGAGAGAAGTTCTTCGGGCTCATGTTCGGGACGGACATGGGCAGATTTTTTAGAGATCAGGCTGGGCTTGGACAAGCCTCAACCCAAGTTGCACCCTTGTGTCTAACTAAGAAAATGAGCTTAAGTAAAGCAAAATGGTAAGACAAGATTCATGTAACTGATCCCAAATAGTTGGAATAAGGTTAAGTTGGGTTGAGCATGAACGCTCAGCATTGAAGCTAAAATCAGCTGCATCTTGTCATAATGGTCAAAGGGATAAGGTTAATCAACTCTTTTGCCATGTGAAGCATTTGCTAATGACAGCAGGAGTCATATAATCTAGGCTTTCCAGTAAACAAAACTAGTTAAAATTTTTAGATTAAAAATCATTAATTTAAATTTTGTAATGAGTTGGGCAACACGAAAAAACTTAGCCTAAACATTACTAAGTTTGAATTTTTTTCGAGCAACCCAAGCAAGCCCGATACTTATGGCATTAAACTTGGGTTCAGCTTGAGAGAAATTCTTCGGGCTCATGTTCGGGACAGACATGGGCAGATTTTTTAGAGATCAGGCTGGGCTTGGACAAGCCTCAACCCAAGTTGCACCCTTGTGTCTAACTAAGAAAATGAGCTTAAGTAAAGCAAAATGGTAAGACAAGATTCATGTAATTGATCCCAAATAGTTGGAATAAAATTTAAGTTGGGTTGAGCATGAACACTCAGCATTGAAGCTAAAATCAGCTGCATCTTGTCATAATGGTCAAAGGGATAAGGTTAATCAACTCTTTTGCCATGTGAAGCATTTGTTAAGGACAGCAGGAGTCATATAATCTAGGCTTTCCAGTAAACAAAACTAGTTAAAATTTCTAGATTAAAAATCATTAATTTAAATTTTGTAATGAGTCGGGCAACACGAAAAAACTTAGCCTAAACATTACTAAGTTTGAATTTTTTTCGAGCAACCCAAGCAAGCCCGATACTTATGGCATTAAACTTGGGCTCAGCTTGAGAGAAGTTCTTCGGGCTCATGTTCGGGACGGACATGGGCAGATTTTTTAGAGATCAGGCTGGGCTTGGACAAGCCTCAACCCAAGTTGCACCCGTGTCTAACTAAGAAAATGACCTTAAGTAAAGCAAATTGGTAAGACAAGATTCATGTAACTGATCTCAAATAGTTGGAATAAGGTTAAGTTGGGTTGAGCATGAGCGCTCAGCATTGAAGCTAAAATCAGCTGCATCTTGTCATAATGGTCAAAGGGATAAGGTTAATCAACTCTTTTGCCATGTGAAGCATTTGCTAATGAAAGCAGGAGTCATATAATCTAGGCTTTCCAGTAAACAAAACTAGTTAAAATTTCTAGATTAAAAATCATTAATTTAAATTTTGTAATGAGTTGGGCAACACGAAAAAACTTAGCCTAAACATTACTAAGTTTGAATTTTTTTCAAGCAACCCAAGCAAGCCCGATACTTATGGCATTAAACTTGGGTTCAGCTTGAGAGAAGTTCTTCGGGCTCATGTTCGGGACGGACATGGGCGGATTTTTTAGAGATCAGGCTGGGCTTGGACAAGCCTCAACCCAAGTTGGACCCTTGTGTCTAACTAAGAAAATGAGCTTAAGTAAAGCAAAATGGTAAGACAAGATTCATGTAACTGATCCCAAATAGTTGGGATAAGGTTAAGTTGCGTTGAGTATGAACGCTCAGCATTGAAGCTAAAATCAGCTGTATCTTGTCATAATGGCCAAAGGGATAAGGTTAATCAACTCTTTTGCCATGTGAAGCATTTGCTAATGACAGCAGGAGTCATATAATCTAGGCTTTCCAGTAAACAAAACTAGTTAAAATTTCTAGATTAAAAATCATTAATTTAAATCAGCTGTATCTTGTCATAATGGTCAAAGTGATAACCACACAGATCAGAAATGATTCACAGTTAGAGCTAATATAAGAAAATTGAAGGGCATCCTAACTTACCTCTTTTGACAATGATTTAAGCTCCACCACCAGGGATTTAGTGGTTTTCTCAATACCCCTTGCAATTTGAATAGGGTTAGCACCAGCTGCCACCACCTGAATTAATCAGAGCCTGAAAAGTTAAAGATACTGCTCCAACCAGTAATGCTAAATATGCTCATAAAGTTGCAAAACTATGGCAGCAGTATTCCTCCCTCACAAACCTTAACACCTTCAGCAATCAAACCTTGGGCCAAAACAACAGATGTTGTTGTCCCATCACCAGCCAAATCATTGGTCTTTGAAGCAGCTTGTCTCACCAACTTGGCACCAATATTCTCAACAGGGTCCTCCAACTCAACCTATGGGGAAAAAAAGCAGATTTTTTTTATAGCATTCACTATATTATAGATGTGAATGCACAATTGTGTGCATTCCAAGTTTGACAAATAAGTGAACCAAGATAACTCGAGGCACTTAATCCAAAACAAATTGAAAATATTCATATTTAATACGTAAATTCATTACAAAATCTTTTATTTTACAGGTATATAAGTAAGATGAATTAAACAACACTTAAGAAAAGGATGAACAAAATCAATACCTCTTTGGCCACAGTTACACCATCATTAACAATTTTAGGTGGGCCATACTTGCTCTCCAAAACTACGTTCCTCCCTTTTGGACCAAGAGTAACCCCCACCAGATCCGCAAGCTTGTCAACACCAGTCTGAAATTGAGATGAAGAAGAAGAAGAAATCAATACATCAGTCTTGATAGACAAACTGACACATTTAATTTGCAGACCCACCTGTAGCTTCTTAATAGCAGAACCATCCTTATTGAAATGTAACTCTTTGGCCATAGCCTTAACACTGGAAGAACATCGTTTCTGGAGAACTACATTCTGTCTCCCAATTCTGAAAGAACTTTGAGATGTAGAAACCAATGAAGACAAATTTGTAAATTTCTTATCCATTGTAAGGTTGCTGGGAGATGCAAAAGAGTCAACAGAAGACATGGTGGTGAAGGTTGAAGCCATTTTCTACCAATGACCTGAAACTTTAAACACCATAGTGCAACAAAAAAAGCCATTAAAAAGAAAACCAACACTTCATAAAGGACTGTTAGAACAGTAAATATTTAAGTTACAGCCTCTCTAATAGATTAAGATTTAAGATGAGTTAGTAATTTAACTTGGTAACTAGGCAGGCAAATGTCTTGAGTTCAAACCTCGTTGCCACTCATAATAAAGAGTCTGGCCACATGCGAGGGGGCGCATTAGAGTATTAAATATTTAAGTTATAGCCTCTTTAATAGCTTAAGCTTTTAGATGAGTTGGTGGTTTAACAAAGACAGATGTATTAGCCATTTTGGCATCGGGTCTTCAAATCCAACTAGCAGTTTGGATGGAAGGGATTTTGAGCCTAGCCAATGGACAACTACTTGGGCTTAGGAGTACCCGGAAACACACACGCTGACATATAGTAGGTCGTGTTTTTCACTCTTCTTAAAAAATAGGCCTCACTCACTGTATGTGTTTTTTTTTTTTATTCTTTTTCTTATAAACTTTTTTGGAAAAATAGAGATTACATGCTATGATTTGTTAATGCCAAAATAGGTGTCAAATTCAGCAACTTCCCAAAATCCAGGCATAAAGACATGGCTATTGTACTAAACTAAACAAGCCTTACCCTGACCCGCAGCATTTTCCACCCCTGCCATTGGATAACAAGGTTTTAAGGGGAGACACTGCCCAAACTATTTGGAGCCATAAATCCTTCTTCAATAATCAGCTCTATTTGGTGCCATATATATTGTAAAACACTGTTATATATGTGCACTGTGTGGAGACTAAGCAGCATTTTCATTGGCCGACGCACTCCCTAGCTCCTTTTCAGAACTAAACGATAGCTCACTGTAAGGGTTTTATAATTTTCATGCATTCACAATATGGGGGGTGCAAGAAGCTAAAATTAAAACAACAAAACTAGATATACATATGAAAGGATTGATAAACACATCTCTTTGGCTCATTACAACTGATAGTTCTATCTTTCGTCAAATATTTAAAAAAAAAAAAAAAGAGTAACCGACAATTCTCATCTATCCCATAAAAACTGGTCATTTGATCATTTCACTTGAACAATCACCGAAGTCATCGCGATAAGAGTACTGCACATTACAGTTGTAGAATCAATTCAAAAGGCAAATGTATTGCAAAAGTTATAGAATCTGAGAACTCCATCGTTACAATCGTAGAAATATAAATGCAGCCACCTTAATTAAATTCCAAAATGACCCTAGTTCAAACAAGTCCAGAGAGTGACATACAAAACAAGCTTATTCCAATTGCTAATTAGAACACTTGAATGTGTAAACTTGTTATCTAAATGAATAAGAACCTATTTTACAACATACTCAAATAATCATATAAATAAACACATATACATACATACATGCATTTATAAAAATAAAAAATAAATAAATTTGTAGCATTGAGCCACGAGAAGAAAAAACTGACTTCCAAGAACACTGGAATTACCAGGTGATTGAAGGGACTGGAAAACGTTGAAAAGTACCCGAACACAGCTTGACGAGGAGGAGGAGGGGCTAGGGTTTTAGAAAAAAGATAAAGCTTCAGGGCTTAGGAAGTTCCGTTGATTTGCGAAGGTTCTAGAATTTCTTTCGGCGACGGGAAAATATTGTCTGCTTTCGCAGCCTAGGATTGTTAGTGTTAAATGAATAGAAAAGTGAAATTTTAGTTTAACTCTTGAAAATAAATAAATTTTAATTATATTTTAAATTTTAAGTTAATTTTGAACTAGTATCAAATTGAGTCGATTATGAGTAATATTATACCACTTATTTAGAATAATTTTAAGGATAAAAGTCAATTTATTTTTATTAAAATTAAATTTTAACAGTGTTATAGTATCAAAAAATTATTTTTTTACTTTTTTATTTTAACAATAAAATTTATTTTTTTAATAAAATTATCATTTTTCTTTCAATGATTTATAATGACCATTGCTAAAGTCATATACTTTTTATATATTTTTACTTTTTGGCCCAATGGTGTAGTATGACCATTCTTTAGGTTCAAGTAAAAACAAATTTGATATGGGTTTGAGTGTAGGATTAGAAAAAGTTTTACTCAAAATGTAAACTTAAATTTAAATTTGATTTTGAGTTTAGATAAGTTCTGTTGATTTCAGAAGATTCTAAAGTTTCTTTCAAAAGGAAATGTTGTATGCTTTCGTAGCCTATAATTGTTATTGTGTTACTTATTGAGTGTAGTGGATTCTTCAAATTCAAGTATGCTAAAATAAATAAATTTTAAATTGTATTTAAATTCGACTTATTTATTTTTAGAATTGATTTCGAAAGAACCTTTAATCAAGCCAACACATCACATGAATGAAGATATAAGAACAATAAATTATTTCTCTTAATATGATACTTCAGAATTGCTACAAGAAAGGTATAAACAAATATACAAGCATGTCATGCATTTATATTAGGTTCATTTGTAAAATATATATATTTAGTCTTTCACCATGCAGTTTTCCATGAGACTTATGTTTTAACAGGATCAGACTCCTCTCTATTCTATTTTTCTCTCCTCACGTGATATGGGATTCATTTCAATAAATAATTAATAAAATAAATGATGCCATATCATGTGAGATAAAAAATGGAATAGAAAGGATCCAAAGCCGTTTTAATGATACATAAGTTATGAACATTTTAATTTTGACTGTATACTTAAAATATGTTATTTTATACTTCTTAGTTACTTGTTGCGTGATAAATGTCAATCTACTATCCAAATGGTTGGTCCATCTAAACGCAAGAATTGGTTCGGCTAAACGCATATCTAATTTTAGAGAATTTGATTGATTGTCTTATTCTGAATTTGATCAAGATTAGGTTTAATCTAAATATAGCGAATTGTATATTATAGATAGTATCTTTTGCATTTATGTAGAGTACTTTCGTTACTATTCGAGTCCTAGAGAATTGAATATCACATCTAAAATTTGAATTCATTATAATTCCTTATCGCAAAAGTAATTGTAAGGTTTTTAATTTTTACTAAAAGAGATCTTAGGATACATTTTTAAACCACTACTTAGAAAGTTACACACGGAGTAATATGGATATGTAGGCAGTCAAATTATGGTTGAACAAAGTGTTGTTTGCGTAAAGAAATGGCTAATTGACACAATAGACTGACAAGAGCAAAACGGAAAAGAGTATATGAAAGATTGACTAACTAAGAAAAACTTAACATACCAGGTTAGTGATCAGTAGTTAAATTTTTTCTCTTATAGGAGCTAATTAATTAGTAGATATATTCTCTAGATTTTCTTCCCCACAAAAGTTTCCAAGTTAGATCTTTCTGTCACTCTTCCTTAGATATTACTCTTATTTATTATGTTTTATATTTTGTTTGATTTTAAGCACTTAATCATATAATTAATTAGAAACTTAATTTAAATTCTATTGAACACTTGAATTACCATTTAAATTCATTATTTCCGTCTAATTAATTTGTAACTCTATAGAGTGGTTAATTAATTTTATTAATTTTAAAATATTAATTATAAATAAAAATATTTAAAATATAAGAAAATACATTAAAAATAAAAACATATATTAAGATACTATTAAAAATAAAATAAAAAAGCCAAAATTTGTAAAATCAAAATTACTAGCACTAGAAAGGTGATAAATCAAATCCTGAAAATAAATAAATAATAATTAAAGTAAAAAGAATTTATCAATGAATTAATTTTAAAATTCAAATATTTAATAAAATAGTATAGAAATAATAATAATTAGTCAGAAGTAATTATAAAAATTAATAATGCATGAATCACAACAATTCTAACATAAACAATTTTGATCTAACTTAAAAATTTATTCGAAGGCATAAATGCACCAATAAATCTGAATTATTGAATTTGTATTGGCTTTTTTTTTTTTTGTGACGCCCTCTAAATAATTTTGAATTCTTGAAATAGGCCAAATTTGGATTCTTAAAATTGAATATAAAAAGAAACAATAATATAAAATGTAAAATGATATCCTCTCATTAAAAAGGAAGTCACAAGAAATATATAAAATAAGAAGCAACAATTTAACACCCATAGAGAGAGAGAGAGAGAGAGAGAGAGAGAGAGAGAGAGATCTCACCTAAGATCAACTAGGTTTAACCTACAAATCAAGCAAAAATTGAAACTACATCCTCAAGGAAACCTGTACAGCTCTAATGGGATCACACACCTCATCCTCTCGAGCACTTGCTCATCCATTACCCTTAAGAGCTGCTTCCTTCTGGTTCATCATCAGATCTTGGAACTGCAGACGCTTTGCAGCCCTGATATCAAGTATGCTAGGTGGCATTGGTTTAAGGGAGCCATGCTGGTCAACTAGATTAAAGAATTCTTGTTTGGTTAAACTTTTCTTCTGACCAAGTTCATCAACCAGTGCATCCATCAGCTTCCGATTTTGCTGCAGGATCTGATATGAAAAACAGTGGTTACACAAATGGAAATCTAAATATAGCACCAATAACTACTACTTTCACATGTATGAAGTACCTCTTTTGCTCGTTCATAGCACATGTTTAAAATCCGCAATGCCTCCGTATCAATGTCCTGAAGACAAAATTCTACTATCAATAGGGGTGCAAGCATAGCAACATATAAAAAATGGTTCTGAATTGTAGTAAAATTACAAGAATGTGAAATGTCATTTCGAGTATGAGCCATTCCATGAAAAGCAACCAATTTCAACCTTCATCTTTATGAAAAAAAATTAAAATGTCAAGTGTGCTCTACTCTTTTTAGGTTAAAAGGACATTTAAAACTGTAAATACACAAAGTGGAGTAGAAGAGAATCTATATCAAATTTGAGGAAACTTCAGAGACAAAAATGAAATTAAGAAACTTGTGAAGTAGTTAAAAAATGCAAATCCATACATTTATTTTGTCTGCAACCCAGAAGTTTGATAAACCATAGTGTTTCTCAGAAAGACCACCAAGAACTAATGTCCGTGCTGCTGACCTTGCATTGTCTGCTGTTTCTGCCCATATCGTACTCAGCTGCAATATTTCAAAGCAGTAGGATATCACAAGGGTATCAGCTTAGAATAATGAAATCAAAATGGAATATAATACCATAACTGGAAACATCAAGGTCCTGAAAGACAATAAATGAACATTCCCATTACATGTCAGAGGGGAATAATGATCAACACTGAACGGAGATCGAGTCCCCCTCCCTCCTTTTGATAGCGGGCATTCAAACCCTAGCGTGCGCTTCATAGGGGCCACTAGATACCACTAGGCTTACGCACATGTCCTTATTTCAGTGTATAAAGAAAACACTGGTTCTTCAACTGCCACAAAGGACCACATTTTTTTCTTTTTAAAAAGGTCATTACCCAATGTAGGTCCCACATACACAAAGTGATGTCCATGCAGAGAGTGCTGAGAAGGATAGACTGGAGACAAATCCGACTTTTTGCATTATTTTTGCACAGAGTGGTTGCTCCCAGACTTGAACCCGTGTTCTCACGCTTGATAGTACTAGAATTTTACCATTACACCAAGCAATGACCCCTAAGACATGTTTTTAGAATAAAATAAAACAAAGATATGATCGCATGTTAAAGCTAAAACAAAATTACAGCACATGAAATGAACCATCCCTTTGGTGGCAGGTGATGATCGATACAATCATTACATTTCATCTTCTTGAAAGCATTTGCCTTGCTCCCCACCAGCAGAAGTGGCTATTGTAGGAGGGGGCGGAGTCAACCATCTAAGTTCTCTAATTTTTACATAAATACCATTGAAGTTGTCACATTTTGTGATATTTTGGAAACTGCCAACTTGAAATTTTTTATATTTAAAAAATAATTTAAATATTTGGTTTAATCACCATAATAGAAGACAACAATGGACAACAATTAAAGTAGATGCACTTCGTCCATATGTTTCCCACATTTATTCCTGTTATATGGTACAATACAGGACACAATACACAAGGTTCATATTGCACAAGTACAGTTTGACTTGGAAGTTCCCAGAAAAACTAATCTTTAAGATATTTATTCCTTGGAATGATTATTATTGTCTTTAAAAGTACTTTAAGATTAAACAAAAAGCATTAGAGGCTCCCTTTGCTTTCTCTGGCCCATACAATTCCAAGTTAAAGATACTACGCAGTGTAAGCACTAACAAAACAAAAATCTCGAAAGTAATCAAGGCAACAACTTCCACAAAATCAGCACTAAACTTCACACAACACAATAGAAAGGAACCATCAACCCGCAGAGCCTTTACTCAACTTTCCTCAATGATTAAGAACTTATAATAATCAAATGAAACTTTCCAATTTAACTATATGTCTAAGTCATCTTACTACGCTTGTTTTCCCACTCGAATAATTAAAATCAATATGTGACTGGCTACAGACAATTATGTAGGTCATATTATTGTACACAATTTCATAAGATTCATATTGGCATCCGCTGCAATAGATTTTTTAACTTTTTGTAAAAATTATTATCCTGTTTGCCATCTCAAAATTTAACCTAGAATGAGGTCCAGAAAAGAATTGCGCTATTCTCTACCGCTTTACTTTGCACCACAATCTCCTTCCAGGCATTATGATAGAAATATATGTGTGGGTGTGCGAACTGAAACACAAGGTCTTCTTACCTGACCTTCACCATACCAAATCTCATCAGCTGCACGAGGTGCAAGTTGAACAGTGATATGATCCAGGAGGGATTGCCGGCTGCAAGATATTAGAGGAGAAAAATTATAAAGAAAAGCAGGAGAAGCAATGAAGGTGATCTTTATTATAAATTCCACAATTTTTGAAAAGTCGCAACACATGTAAAGATAATTCAATTACTGAAAGAAAAAATGTAGCACTTCTAAAGCATTTTTTCTTAGGGAAATGCATATTTTATTAATTGTAATACTCAATAATTGCCCTTAATTTTAGTATTGGCAGTATTCAGAACCACAGTAAAAATATTACAAACAGAAGAAAGAAAAAAGAATCAGGGATGTAGAGAAAGAAAAATCATACCTGAGCATTCCTTCCTTGAATTTGACATGATCCATTTTCACACGGACATAACCCAATTCTCTGCCAGCTCGGGGAGCAATAGTGACCTACTCAAAGCAACAAAGTATTAGCAAATCAAATATCAGTGTGATCATACACAGCGTAATTACACGCATTTTTTGGGAAGAGCAACTATATCATCACGGAAGATTGGTTTGCACAAATTATACAAGCAAAAGTTTCAACTGGTCAGTAATAGCTAAAACAAGGAGGCACATAATAAAGATGCAGTTTTCTCAAGGCCACTTAATCCCAAGACAGAATGATTCATTTGGAGCTTATACCTTGTGGTTTAACCAGAATGCCACAAAAATGAACCTTCAAGGATTAATGTCTAGAGGTGCCTCCAAGTATAAGGTACAAGAGCCATGCCACAAGCCTCAATTACAACTTATATCTAGAACAAGCATGTCCTTCATGCAATATAATAAGAATAATAGACACTGATATTTTTAAATTTTTAAAGTTGACAGACATATTTATCATGCAAAACTGTACATTTGAAACACCACAAATACTACCTACCAGCAATGCAATTTCAACTTCCTGCTATTTCTCTCGACTGTTTGAATCAAATCAACACGAGTCGATCAAATAAATAGTAACACCAAGAGTTTAAGGTTCACTAAATATCATGTTTTGACATTCTGATCCATCAAGGTCTGTATTTGCAATTGAAATCACAGGCCATGTTTGTCACTTTCTCAGCCCTAGTCCTTTTTGGGCTTCCTCTTATTCTTCTGGAGCCATTACCATTGATGTTATTGGTTTTCATGGGCATTGTTTGAGGTTTGATATATAAATATAAATGTAATATATGATAACTGCAATCTTCCCATATTAATTATAAACCAGATCCCCACCGAGGACTCAAGTAAGGTGTTGTCTACGGTTCAATGTGGAAGATGGTCCCAGATCTCACTAAATCAGAAGCACCAACTATTTGAAACGCATTGCACAATATTTGCAGTATATCACAAAAACAATAATTTCAGATGTATATATTCTGTGCAATACATGAGATTTTTCTTTGTAGGCATTTAGGGAAAAAGATTCTGTAACTCCAATTCTTTTACAAACACACATGTTCTCCTTTGCATTCATGCATCTTCCTAAGCTAGGAAAATAGTACTTCACACACCAAATGATGCAAACTACAAAGCACCCACTCAAATAACAGCTTTGCAATCATCTACCCAATCTTCAGATAGTTCATCAATAGTGTCTACCTAATCTCGTAATCCAAGCCGTCCAACTCTCATTACAAAAACGATCAAAACAATAATGCTATATTTAACAAACCAGGGCCTTATGTAATACTAATGGTGAGAACTTTTTCCTCTGTAGGTACCCATAGGAAACTTCTACTCTTTTTTCCGATTACGTGTCTTCAACATACCACAAATCCATGAGTTATAAATAATACCTTATGGTTTTCATATGGCAGAAACAGAAGTCCTAGACAAGACATCCAGAAAAGCTCAGCTTTATGCAGACTGATATGATGAAGGCATGCATCAAAAAAGGCATGATGCATCTAGAATATTAGAAGAGAGGATTAAGTGATAATTTTGCACCTTTGCAGGTCTAAAATTAGATATGCCATTGACAAGGTTAGACTCAAATATTCCACACCACAAAGTACTCTTGTTAAACAATATAAGAAATTAAGTGCTGAACAGCAAGCAAGAAGGAAAGGATGTATACTAAACTAGCTAAAGACAAGTATTAGGCAGTATGTGCAAGCAATTATATAAAAGCATAAAGTTGAGCATAGAGATTATACAAATTCAATATTCCTAAGATCAGGGAAGTTCACAGCTACTACAGCCATTGCTGCTTCATTGATAGCTACTTGCTTCCACATCTCGGGGCTCCTCTCCTTTCTATCAAGCATTCCTCTTTCTTCTATTTGTGCAGCTTGTAATAAATCATCAGTAGTAATCTGAACAAGTGCAAGAAATCTTTAGCAAAACCCAAATTGAGAATCTACAAGAATAACATTTGCAAGTTTCAACTGCAGGTCATGGTGTTGGCATAAAGAATCACAACAGTGGTTTTGTCAACATGTGGCACAAAAAGTTATTGATAGATGTAAGAATAAGAAGTTCCAAACCACATGTAATTTGATCTTGTGATCATGCTGCTATATATCTATATATATCGACACTTTTGATAAAATCATTATACTTCCTTCAAAGCTACCTTGGTGGGATGTTAACCCCTGATTTTCTGCCTAGGACTTCTTCAAAGACAACTGGGCAACAATGGCCCGTGGCAAGTTCAAAAATATATAACCCCAAGAAATTAAACAAAGTAAAATGAGCATAAGATCAACATTGATGGCAAGGCATATAAATTCAAATTTAAATGAAACTATCACATGTATGAACAATACAAAAAAAGATAATATACAAACTCAAAACAAAAACATAGAAAATTCTAAGTTGGGAAGGAGATATTTGACAAAAGAGAATTGCCTTGATGAGTAAAAGGTTACTGACACAAGTTCAAGATTATCTAAAAGAAGTGCCAATTGTACATAATTTCACATTTCTAATGGTTAAATCTTTCTCCCTGACAGTGACTCACTACATGAAGTTTGCCTTCATTTACTTTAATTTACTTTCTAGAGCGCAATCCCTGTGTGCGCTGAAAACTGGGGAGGACTTTAAAATTTGGCAATTATCTTGGCTTGTCAATCACAGCTTCATCAATTTAACAAGGACACTCGGTTGCATCAATAGAAGGTAAACATGATCATGCTGTTCACAATCAACAACTCATAACTCCATCTCCGTAAAGTGGTGAACAAAGGGGATATTGTTGCATAATAAAAAATTATTATGCTAATCCACAAAAGGGGGACCACTGCCTCGTTTTTCCCTTTTTTCCCCCCCTAAACGGGATTACCGCCTACTCATTTGACATAAAAACAATTTGAAAAAAATTAGTGTCTTAATGTACTGCCAAAGAGGAGTTTAAGGAATGTGTTATCACTTCACATGTAAAGATGAATTAAGTCCATCTATAAAACTTGTTTCAAAAAAATTGATTCCAGTGATTTAGGTCAATAAAATATCAGTAGAAACTTAGTTTCCTAGCAATAAGGTCAGGTTTTTACCAAATAATTTAAATATTTACATCAGAATTGTTTTTACGGCATACAAGGCAATCATACGTCATGCACAAAAAAAGGAGACCTAAGAATAAGTTGCAATTCTAAAAAATAACATTAGAAATATCAGCCTAAAAATCAATTATCTCTTTTAAGATAAGATCAAAACAAATAAAACAGGACTATAACAACATCAAGCATTACTACCAGTCCACAAAAAGCCAAAGTTTAAACATAAAAAATATATATATATATATATATATTATAAAATAAAAAGAATTATAACCATCAGGCCTCTATACCACCTCATATCTAAAGAACGTTCAGTGAAAAGAGTGGAATTAAAAGATCAATGGGCCTCTACTAAAGACTACATATTTTGTCTGATTTTTTCTTGTCCCATTGGTCACACTAGAGGAAGGTGGGAAGTCAAAATCAGGTGGTCCAAAATAATCTAATCATGATGATTTTTGTATGGGCAATCTCTTGACCAAACAACTACTGGCTGGCATAAGTTTATTTATCGTACTCGAGAACCCATGATTCAAATCTGAGGGACAAAAGGGTCGGGATTCCTTAACACTATATGATGATTTTATAATCATATGAAAATTCATCCAAGAATCACATCCAACAATGATCAATTACTAATGTACTCACACTAACACTGGAGAAGACATGGCAGTGCAGAAAACTTCTGATTGCAAATTGAGCCAGTATACATGTGTTCACAACAAATGATAAAAGTACAAATAAAAAGAGCCAAGAGTTGTGTTTCAAGAGAAAATAATGTTTCCTGTAAGACACATTTGGAGAGTGATACCACTGGCATTGTTGAGGTTAATTTCTAAGAAAAAAATTAACTCAGATCTCGCCCAAATGTGAAGGGATCGTCTATTTTACTACATCTGGCATTTTGTAAAATTTTAAGGCACATTCAAGGTCACATTTTTTGCAACTATTTCTTTGGAATAACTACTGCCTTTTAGGTGTTTCATATCAACAGTGAAAAAATAACTATAAATTAGAGAAGAGCAGCAAAAGAAAAGAAAAAAACCTCAGTTCTTCCGTCACGCAACATATTAATAGCGGCAACCTCAATTATGTTAGCTAACTCTGCACCAACCATTCCATCAGTCATACTGGCAACAGCCATATAGTCCACATCCTCAGCCATTGGCTTCTTCCGAGCATGGACCTATCACCAAAGAAGGAAGAAAACCAAATAAGAAGTGCAAAAGCTGGTGCTTGAGATGGAATGAAAAGAGAAATCACATAACAAGAGTTTTGCTCTGAAATTGCACTGGTATGAAGCATGTGCCTTACTGATAAAACAAGGGATTAACCACACCTTCAATATTTCAATGCGACCTATTAGGCCAGGTTTAGGAATATATATTTTTCGATCAAAGCGTCCAGGTCTCACAAGAGCTGGATCTAGTATGTCAGGTCTATTAGTGGAAGCAATAGTGATCACATTCCCTCTTCCTTCAAACCCATCCAAACATACAAGGAGCTGGAGAATATCCACAACGTTCAGCATAAAATAGAACAGCTAAATTGCAAAAGATCAAAATCAAACAACTGCAATAACCCTACCCAACCTGATTAAGAGTGGCATCCCGTTCTTGTCCACCAGAACCTTTAATCAAACCACGCTCCCTTCCAACAGCATCCAACTCATCGATGAAGACAACAGATGGAGCCTGCACACATAAATATAACAACGATCATATGTTAAATTTTGTGCCAATAAAGAACACATTAAGACCTTGAGAGAGTAACCAAGTTTCACAACGAACACACACAAAAGAAGCCAAAGAAAAGACTTACATTTTCCCTTGCTTCTTGGTAAAGTGCTCGGACCCGAGAAGCACCAACGCCAACATATATTTCCACGAACTGAGAGGCAGAAATGGAGAAGAAGTTCACACCAGCTTCACCAGCTACAGCTTTTGCTAATAAAGTCTTCCCCACCCCCGGAGGACCACAAAGAAGTATGCCTCCTGTTAAAGCAACATACCCGAAGACAGAAGTTTCAACCCAAGGTAAGTCATATGCAGGGCACTGGCAGAGTATATGGCCCTAAGAAGAAAATGAAGTGACAATGTAACAAGGACACAAGAGAGAGAGGAGTAAAACAATGAAAATCATGTAAGTTTTACTTAAATGAACTACAATTTATTATAAGAAATATATTGTTACCACTCACCACGCTAAGGGAATGGCCTATAAAACTGAGATGATGTGGATGGGTTGCATGTTAATCAGAGAGCCAGGAAGGAGAAGTCAAAGGAGAGGATGAAATTAAATAGACACACAAAGTTCAGCTTCTCAGTAATAATTGAAAATTGAACTAAATCGATATCATATATCTAGTTTCAGCCTTAATAGCGAATTGGCTTCAACTGGATGAAGAACACACAATTTCAAAGAAATTTCTTTCAGCACAGGGAAGCTTGTACAAGGACAATGTCAACATCATTCAAAAGTAAAAATGTTCATTTTTTTCTTTAATTGTATATCTAGTTTCAGCATTAATAACAAACTGGCTTCAACTGGATGAAGAAAACATACTTTCAAAGAAATTTCTATCAGCATGGGGAAGTTTGTACAACTCCAAGGACAATTTCAACATTGTTCAAAAGTGAAAATGCTCATTTTTTTTCTTTAATCTTTTGGGGGAAGAAGATGAAGGAGGCATTTAAACTGATGCAAAGGCTTCAAAAGTTCAACCCAAGTTTGCAATTTAACCCCGACACACTAAACCAATTGAGCTAGGTATTGGAATAATATTTATCAACTTATAGGCTAAGAAGCACGGGTACGGACATGGACACGGGACACATATACGATACGACACGACACGACACGAACACGCAGACACGTTATTTCTCAAAAAAGTAGGACACGGACACGGACACGGACACGTTAGAGACACGTTGAATATATATAAATTTTTTATATGATCATATAATAAAAACCTAATGTTATTTCAATTAAACTTGACATAAAAACACATAAATTTAAAAAATATTATTAAGATATTAAAATAACAAAGTCATTAAATAAAAATTAAAGAACTTCTTCATTTAATTATCAACATCCATGATGCAAGTGTCCGGACACGTGTCGGTGTCCGACACGGACACGTGAGCCAAAATAGAGTGTCTGTGCTTCTTAGCTTATAAGGCATGGTAGACTTAAAGATAAAATTGCAAGGGTTTAAAAGACATGATCATTTTGATAGAACTTATGTCATCAGAAGAAATGATAAACATTCCTTCTTAAACAGTAGAATGCATTGGCGGATTTGGGGAGTGGCCAAGGCCACCGCACCTCCAAATGTTTGCCAATTTTTTTTTCTACTAGATGTTTATTGTAATTTGAAACTGCCGCTTCTAAATTTTTAAAATCTCTATAATAGCCCTCCAATATATTTTTTTGCCCCCCTATGGGAAACCTCTAGATCCGCCATTGGTAGGATGAGCCCCGAATTCAAAATTATAGACCATATAGGATTATGTTATACAATGCATGGAATAAGAATCAATGATTTGATTTAAATTAGAAGTGTTGGGAGCACATGAAGATCAAAAGAACAAAGACAAATACAATAAAGAAAACATGATTGATTTTGCAAATAATATGTCCCTAAATACTTTTGATATATTAGTTGATGTCAAGTTAAATAAATTTGAATCACGATTGACAAGGTAGATATTAAGACAACCTTTTGCCTAGTTTCCACCATGACAGAACAAAAATATATGTCCCATAGACTCTTTTTTTTTTTTTTCCCTTTTTGGGTGGGGGGGGGGTAAGGGATGTTAAACATCAACACGTTGATTATCCACATGTCATCTATGCATAAGTTTTTCACAAGAAAAAGCCAATGCTTTTACAGTTGGCCACTTCTGAGAAGTCCTTCCAAGTATCTATTTGCAGAATTCTCCTTTAGGTATAATTAGACAAACAATATCTTTCATGTGGTTTTGAATGGTTAAAGGGGCCTAAGCCGGGACTAATAAACTATCTGCTGCCCACAAAATTTTCTCAAATTTGATTAGTTAACCACAAATGTTAGTGATTGGATCAAAAACCCAACACAAATAAATCAATTCATACCATTAAAATGAACAGGAAAATGTTATTTTTGATAGAATCATTTGTAAAGTCATCCGGACTGAGGATGCTTTTGAATTTAGTGGCACAATGGTGCTTAATTGGAATGTACCCCAAAAAAATGGTGCTTGTTTGGTTGTCTTGACTTAAAATCAAAGAAACAAGTGATGAGTCACATGAGAAGTTAAAACAGTTTTGATACAATAGTACAAATAATTGGTTGATATAACATTGCTCATATGCGAAAAAAAACTATGTCATTAAATTCAAAAGCTGCCTCAGCCAGATCTTCCATGCCAAACAGGTTACAATTACAAAACAAGGACATAGTTTGATTTTCAGTTCGAAGTACACAAAGAATCAAACAATATGACCAAAGTTCAGAGGATCTGACCTGGTATTTTCACTCCTCGCCTACGATACATTTCCCCATGGGTAAAAAACTTCACAATCTCTTCAAGCTCGAGCCGTATCTTCCCCAGACCTGCAACATCTGAAAACTTCACATCTACACCTCTCTCCAAATACTGAGGGAGTCTTTTACCATGTGCCCGACGAACACGAGCACCAGACTTCATGAACTGCATAGCCATCTTCATATATGGATTCTGCTCACCTCCCCCCTCCTCATCCTCGTCATCTCCATCCTCTATTCCTGCCATTTCCCTCTCTAACTCCCTCATTTTCCTTCTCTCATCTGCCTCTGCTTTCTCAATCTTCAACCTATCCTCATAATCCTTCTTCTGCTTCCGGTAGCTTAGAACAACGGTCCGATAAAATATGAAAAAGAACAACAACCCAAGTGCAGTTGCAACATTTGAGTCGCTAGCTAAGTTTTCCCACACATTTGCCATGTGCCTATAATTGTCACGCGCTTCACGCAATGACTTCTCTTGCTTGATCTTTTTTAACTCCTTCTTCCTTTTCCTCTCTTCCATCCTCTTCTGCGTTCTAATTGCCTTCTCCATCATTTCCCTGTCTTCCTTCATCCTTTTCAATTCTTCATCCTTCCTCCTCCTCAACTCCTCCCTAACCCTTTTTACTTCCAATGCCTTTTTTGACCGCGGCTTTGGCTTCACAAAAGAAAATATCCAAACCGGAATTTTTGACAAAAACCCTAAATATGGCTCTGGAATCTCCGGTTTCTTAATCGGTGGAGTGTACGCATTGACACAAATAGAGTCAACACTCAATTCATCCCATAACGCCCAAAACTTCTTATCACTCTCTATCGACGGCAACACAATCCTAATAACGCTAGAATCTTCCAAAACTGCTAAAACCACCTCCGGCCGTTGCTTCAAACCTACACCGGGAGGTTTAATTATGTGTTTAAGCTTTCCTTCTCGTTTCAAATCCAATATTTCCGTATACGGCATCCTGTTGGACACTAGGGGAAGTCCTTGTGACCATGATTTCAATTCTTGCGGTGTTAATGCTTCGACTTTTTTCGCAGAGCGCTTCTTTTCGGAAACTTTTGCTGCTATCGAGGGTTGTGGCAGTGAAGCTGAGATTACAGTAAGTGTTACGGAAAGTTTGAGTAAATTTAATTGATTTCTCTTACTTTTCGAGTCTTCGGGAGTTTCGGAGCTCTCAAAGTGGGAAGTAATTGCTCTTCGAATGCGAAGACTTTGTTTTCCTCTGCGGGTTTTTGGTAGATTAATAAAAGGAAGAGAGGTGAAGAATGAAGTAGTGAGGGCGCAATGACAGGCCATGAAATTATATAGAGAAATGCAAAACAAAAACAAAAAAAGAAAAGAAGTGTGTTTACATTGTTAGATGAATGTATGGAAGGGATTCGAGTACGAACTTGATCGAATCCCCGTCGAAAATGTAACACATTTTGTGAATTCGCAAATCATTAATGGACGAAAATTCGGATTTAGGGTTACCAATTTCAGCCCAAATTCCTACTATTCGTAGAAGAGAGAGGAGTGGAGAGAGAAATACACATCTATTTATCGCGTCATATATATCCCGTATGTGTATAGATATATCTATTGGGAAGATCGACGGCGAGATGCGAGAGAGAAGCTCTGAGAAACAGATATGGCGTGTTCGAAATTGCGACGGTGAGCGTAGGGAGCGAATTGCAGTGCAGATGTGAAAACTGAAAATCACAGAAAGTAATCTTGTTTTATTGCACGTGTTATAATTAAATTATTATTCAAAATAAAAAATTATTATTATTTTGTGAGTTCAGAGTGCTTCTTATATTAAAAAAAAAAAAAAACAAATCTAATCAAGTTTGTGATATTAAATTTTACTAATATTTTTTATTTTTATCCCTGCATAGACTAGATATTTGTTTTTTAATTTTTCTAAATTTATAATTATTTTATTAGCTTAATCCATATATCATTTCAGATAAACAGTCATCTTCATATATTTTTTCACACTCATATGATATAAAAAATAAATAAGTAACCCATTCTACCTAAGAAGAATAATACAATTTATATATAAAATTTTAAATTATCATAATTTTGCACTCAATTATCTATTTTATACAAATTATATGTATTTTGTATATTTATCGAGATTTAGCTAAGCTAAACAGCCACAGCAGATTTGCACCATTAATTTTGTTAAAAGACTATTTGTAACCTTAAAATTCACATTTTTCAACAAAATAGTAAAATACAAATATAAATTTTAATTTTTAAGATTCAAATATATAAATTTTATTAAAATAAATTCATATATTAAAAGTAATTGAATTTTGAAAAAATTTCTAGAAACAGATGTAATGCATGGAGTTGTGCACAGAATACAGGGTATTTTTGTGACAAAATAAGTATGGACTTTTGGGATTACTATAATATTTTTACTGTCCCGAAGCACTGATGGCCCTGATGTATGTCATGCCCGCTATATTCCACTTATTTTAGTAGAATATGGCCCAAACATGGCATAACCTCCCAAGTCACCCAATACTTTCTCCTGCGATACATCAATTTTCATTTGTAACCCAGTTTTCTTTGTTCTCCTCACGAGGGATTCTGACTCGAGATATTGGCTCAATCCAAGCTAGCTTTATATGCGGGGAAAAATATTGAAAGGTCCGGGAGTAGATGATCCCATAAGCAGATGTATATTTGACCATTTAAATAATAACACAGCAGATAACTCCCAAATTCATATATTTATCAGAAGCAACGAAATTCAACACTTGGATAGCCAAATTACATCAAGAACAGCTGATGCAGCAAGCAAGAAGCAGGTGAAGAAAGTGAAGCCAATAGAGACCGCAACACGATCGCAGAAGCTATGCAAGGGCTTGCAGAAATTTGGTAGAGCTGAATGTCGGATTCCCGTGTGGTTCAGATTGGTGACACCGGATGCAGCTGATCCGGCACTCATCATTGCATAGGCAAATGCCTTTAAACATTAAATAAAATCAGGCCGTAACACAATGTAAACAGAAAAATGAATAACAAATGTACTTTTGCTGGGACTGACTACTTGTGCTAGCCTGAGTAAATACTGCTTTAGATTCTCATGAACAATGATACAAACACTTTACCTGATCCCCAGCAAAAATAAGCCATGCATGATTCCGGGAAGGAATCACCGGAGACTTCCTCAGTAGCCTTGACACGCTAATTACCAGCTGAAGCACAGAGTGAACTGCAACAGCTGCTGAAACTCCAACCAAATACCTGCTTGGCACAAATTCACAGAAGTCAACAACTTTTAATCATTCAAGACACATTTTTAAACTGTCATGCCCTCAAACAAGCAGTGTCACTAATATTTCTCAGCTCCATTATCACGCTGTTTACATGAACTTCACCTGAACAATGTAAAAAGGATTCGTATATTGTTCTGCAGTCCCATTGTACTCAACCTTGTCATTATAGCCACTACAGGGAAACAACCCAGTGTTGATAAACGGGACATGTTTCTCATTAAGGCATTGAAAAGGCCACTATGACCCTCCAACGATAATAATTAAACAAATTCTTTCTTCTTCTTTTTTTAAGATACAACGATGGAGAGGAGGAATCAAGCTCACACCAGCAGTGTGAGGGAGTGGGCAGTTGCACGGATAGGACTTCGGCCCTAATAATTAAACAAATTTTTAGACACAGCAATGCAGAAAGAAAAGTCCGGTTTTGATATCATTCTGTCACGTCCCAACAACTGTCCAGAATCCAGACATTGTCCATTTTATGGCATTGAAAGGCCATTGTAACCCTCTTAACCATAAAAATTAAACATAGTCCATGAGCTGAACTCTGTTTTGTCCAAACCACTGGCTTAACAAATTTATGATATTCGGTTTAACCGACTGTGTGATACATTAAAGAGTGAGCTTTCATGGCTAACGAGTTATAAACAAATTCCTAGACACGACAATGTCCAAAGATGAAAAAAAAGGGAAAAAAAAAAGAAGAACACACTCACGGGTGTGTGTTTCAGAAACTTCAATCTGAAGGGTAAAATATCGTCAATATAAGATTCAACTGAACTAGTAGTCTATGCATTACATGACAAACAAGAAAAAGAAACAAGACCCCACTTTTGCCTGTCTATTTCAGTCGAATCCCAAGAAATAGAAATCACAAAACATGGGTATTTTTGTCAATGCAAATGACTTAAGTCCCACATAAACTCCAATTTCATGCTTTGTTTGGAATCTAGATGGTAAGAAAATATGAGTAGATTAACAAAATGATACGTTTGAAATGTAGAGTTCCATTATATGGGATTCTAGATAACCACCGCCTTCATGCAACTATTTTGGGCTTAGGGCTGACCATCAAGTAGTTCGACAAGGAGAGTTTTGGATATTTCTCAGAAGTACCTGGAGTGACAGAACATTTTGAAGGCCCAAGTGATTTATGTCGCACCAAACTACCTATGCATGACACCGGTAATTACGCTCCCTTATAAATAAATAAATAAAAATTGACTTTAGGGCTTGTTTGGTAAGATTCTACAGAACTGTTTCTTGTGCCATCAAAACAACAAAAAAATTGTAATTTATACAAATTTATTTATTTATTTATTTTTATAATTGTTTAAGGTTTGTTGGTAACAAAAAGGAGGGAAGGGAATTAAGAAATAACTGGAGGTATTTTAGAAGAAAATGAAGGGTATTCCAGTAATTTCAAGCTAGTTAAGAAAGCTCACTCAAACGAGTCGGAAAAGGACCACTTGGAGTAGACAGGGAGGCTGAAGCCGTAGAGGGAGATGGTGGCTGATTCCTTAGCTGTGGTCATCAACGACACTGCCGTCACCGAAGTCAACAGGCACAGTAGCCGGAGAACGACGTGTACGACGTCAGACTTCCGTCCGACGTTCCGGTCAGGCCTCGCCGACACCAGTGGTCCGCTCATTGTGACAGTCTCCGCCGACACCTTCGTCTCCGGCAGCTGTATCCCTATCTCCGGCGGTGTCTTCCAATCGTTCATCGTGTTTCTCTCTCGAAAAAAATTTACTGAATGTTTCTCCGCGAGAAGTTATTGGGGTTCGGATTGGGGGGTTGGGTGACTGCAAAGTGCAGAGAGTGAGAACTGGGCGTTGGGTTTTTAAAATGGGAAGGCGGGTCGGAGAAGAGTGACAAGGCCGACCCAGAGGGGGACACGTGGTGTAGATCGGGTGGGTCAGTGCCTATGAGGAATGCCCGTGACTGAATAGTACGGTGGAACTCAATGCTTTGTTTGTTACTTTAACCATGGGCTCTTCTCGGAATTTACAAACCTTCAAAGAATTGATGAAGGAAAATGTTTTGAATCTTAAATGGCTTGTCGTATTAATATTAGCAATGTATTAAAGGTTTGTTTGGATGAATACTAAAAACGGGTGACTTGGCAATGTTATTCTTAACAACTTAATAAAAATGTCTATTTTGGTCTAACTTATTATGATTTTTAAAAATACATCAAATAATTCATTTATCAAAAAATATTTCATTTTAAAATTTATTAAATTGAACCAAACATACACTAAGTTATGTCATTAGTGTGTTATAGTAAAACTTTGTCATGTCACTATCATATTATTTGAAATATAATTTTCAAAAATGTAACATTATTCTTAATATCAATTGTACATTAAACATATAATTAATGTGTCATAGTCATATATTGCTACATCACTACTAGTTTATTCAAGATAACTTTTTTAAAAAAAGGTAACGTTGCTCATTGATTAATGAGCTTTTAACACGTCTCCGATATAACTCTTTTTAAGAGTTATTATATTCAATAATAATAATCATTGATTGTAATACCCTGACCCTGGTTAGCACGTATACCGAGGTAGACCGGGTCGGGTAGTGTACTAATAGTTGTAAACCGAACCGTTTAAACTCTATATCATTATGTCAAATGTACTGTACGGTTATAGGAAGTAAATAGTATCAGTTATATAGCCAGTATTGGGCCATTCCCGAGCATCCTAGAATTATGCCTCGTAATGCGTGCACGCACGCAGACCCATGCATGCATACATTTACGTATGTGTGTGGCCCGTTCAAAATGAGTGTATGTATATATGATTAAAAATAAATTTATATGCCTACATATAGATATATATATATATATATATACACGTATAAAATATGTATATATATGTGTATAACATGATGTATTATACATATATATGTGTACATATATATATAAGATATTCTACAAGAAAGGAAAAGAAAAAGAAAGAAAGAAAAGGAAAGGGGGAGGAAGGTGGCAAGTATGTCACTGTGTGTTGTGTGTGTCAGTTGGCTTAAGTGTGTGTGTGTGTGTGTGTTATGTGTGTGTGAATATAATATACATATATATAACACAAGCCTCCTAAGCCATAAATGGAGGGTTGCATTTGGCAGAGAGAAATCAGAACCTAGGTCAAGAAAAGGGGCTTTAGAAGGGGGAGAAACCGAGAAAGAAAGAGAGAGAGAGGTCGATTGTATCTTATATATATATATATATATATATATATGGGTTGCGTAAAATGGAAGACAGAAAAGAAAGCAGTGATTTGGGGAGGTTGTAAGGGTTTGGAGAGGCTCAGAAGTGAAGCAAAAAGGTCCAAAAGCATGGAAACAGAAAAAGGAACATGTACCAGAAAATCAGAATTTGAAAGGTAAGTGGGTCGTTTCTGTTTTAGATTTTTTGCATGATTTGTGTAGTTTTAACAGTAGGATCTTGTTAAGCATGGAAATGGGGAATATTACAAAAAGAATCACTTGATTTGGCTTAGAAACAAGCTAGAAATCATTGGTTGCGGGTTTGAGAATAATTCGGATTTCTTTATATTTTATGCATGAAACAATGTTTAAATGACTTAGGAACGATCCCCTATAGTGCAGAAATTAAATAGAGAAAAAGAGGGGTCAAAACAGTGAACGAGCCGAGCATGAAATGTAAAATTTCAGGTCACCGGAGTTACGGGTTGGGCCATATTCGTAGGGAAACAGTGACCCAAATGAAAAACTAATGTTATATTCGAGATCCCCATGAAAACATAAAGAAAACTGCAAAGAATTTGGTTGAAAAAATGACCGGAATCCGGTCGCTGTCGCCGGAAAAGAGAACTGTTCATGCCGAAACCCTACCGGAGTTCCACCAGAAAAACAGGGAAGATGATACTGTTTGGTTAGGGTTTGGGTTCGGGTTGAGACCCGACCGAAAATAAACGGGCAATGACACGTGTTGTTTTAGTTTAAATTTAGGGCTGACGTCAGCATTACGTGTAAAAATCGGTCAGACCAGTTGGTTTACAAGGAAACCGGACCGGTTCACTTGGGTTTGAACTGAACCCACTGGTTTTTGATTTATTTAAAAACTAAATAAACCGAACCTTTTCATATTTACAGATTGACCCCAACTGTTTTACCGATTTGTTCTGTTGCCCAATTTTTGGAAATTTTGTGCAATTAGACCCCTAGAAAAATAATTAAATAATTAAATAACTAATTTAATTATTTAATAAATAGAGTAAAATTACTATTTTGCCCCTGGGTCATAAATAGAGCAAACGAAGTCCAAACAAAGCAAATGAATAGTCAAAATTTATTATTTCAAACATTCTGAGTCCGATGGTAAGGTCCGTTTCACGAGACAAAACCCCAAAAAGTCAAATACATGTAGTAAATAACCATTTTACCCTTTTATAGTAACGATGTCCAAATTAAACATATGAATAGTGTATTTTAACTATCTCAGACATTCTAAAACCAATGGTGAGGTCCGTTTAGCAAGACGAGGTCCCGAAAAATAAAAAGACCCACAAAAGTGCAAAATAACCATTTTGCCCTTTTCAGTACAAAGGTCCAAATGGAATTCCGCGAGAGCCTAAATCGACTTTGTTCGACATTCCGGATTCAATAGTAGAGTCTATTCGAGTAAAATGAATATCAATAGTAAAGAGACATAAGATTTAATAAATAGCATGAGTTAAATATATATACCTAGACTGAGATTGAGTTTCCTGAATCTTAGGAACACCGAGATACAAGAAGAAGGCGGTTTTGACCTTCTAGACAAGTATAGTAAAAGGTAAGTAATCTTTGATCTCTGCTTATGTTACATTCTAAGCCATGTCAACAGTTTTTCATATATCACTTGTTGTATTCCATACATACCAGAGTTTATTGAGCCACATTGATATTGCCCTATCATATGGGAACCAGTCATTAATTCTACATATATCTCGATCATGATTGTACATTTGTGCATGGATTCTTTTTTGTACACTTGTACCTAGGGCCGTGAGGGCCAGACAGTTTTATTCGAAGCAGTCTAGTAACCGTAGTTTAGCTAACTATCGTTACGCCAGATTTGCCTAGAATCAGTTATGATTCCACTATACTTCTCGTGGAAGATAGCATGATCTTGATATATTATTAGTGTCGGATTTGTGTTCAGTCACATCTCCATCTGATGCTATTTATGACCTTCGGGTCTAGGTTCCGAGTGGAACATTTATTATACATAGAGCAGTATTATTCGGCGAGGCCTAGAGCACCGAATACAAGCTCAAAGCAATATCATTCAGGGAGGCCTAGAGCACTGAATGTAAGCCTAGGGGGTAACAGGGCCCCACGAGAGCATTCCAGTTTTAGTTGATATCACTATCATTATTATTGATTATCATAGCTTGATCATATTATTTCATTATGAATGATCATGAGATTTCACAGCTTTTTATTTGAGTGTATACGATTATGCTTGAGACAGCTCATGATTGTAGCTTGTATGATTATATTATCAAACAGATTTCATTGCTTTATCATTTGAGTTTCTATCATTTGATATTGAGTTCTATATTCATTGACTGGCTAGCACATCTGCATTTATCCTATTTCTTTTATGGATAATGCTTTCTATATTCATGTACACATGGCAAAGCAAAGGAGAATTACTTATTGAGCTTTAGTTAGCTCACCCCCCCAACTTACCACCCCTTTCAAGAAATGAAACTGTAGAAGAACAGTAGTTGTAACAGTAGCAGTCAGCTAGATAGCGGTGGACATTTCTTTTAAAGTTGTAAGTGTAATACTTAGTACAGACAGTCTTATAGCTCTCCCATGTTATCCACGTCTTGGGGATGAATAGTTGTATTAAGAAATTTTGTATTCCCAATTTTTGTAAACATTGTAAATGTCACATGCAGCTTTTATTTATTTTATTCCGCATTAGTTGTTGCATGTTAGTAGCACTGATTGTGTAGCAAGTTGAGACCCTTGGTTCGACAAGCAGCGTCGGACTGGGCGTCGCGACACGAGATCCGCATAGGATGGGGTCTCGGGTCATGACATTGATCATCCAAAAATATGTGCTCCAACACATGCTAAAGGATATTCTAAATTTTATGTGATGGTCATTGAATTAGCGTTGCGTTGATTCATCTTTATGGTCATCTAAGACATGCTGTTATTCATTAGTCTTGGTACAGTACACTCGAACTAATAAACATCTATTACATCAATATATGACTCACATATTCTATAAATATGATAAATATTCATTGACCCGAGTATACTGCACCGAAACAATAAAGAATTCATCGTCCAAGACAGTTTTATGTGATGGGATCACCACATCATATCTCGTGAGGATGAGTTACACATCATCAATTGATGTAGCATTAAATACCAATGTCCACAGCAAAAATGAATAATAAAAAAATATCCTAATTCAATTGAAGGTCCGTATTGTAAGGTTTACAAAATCCTGAATTTGATGATGCAATTCAGTTGGAAGCCAAAAGATAAGGATTATAAATTCTGATTCCTATGATGTAATTTTTAAGTGATAAGTAAGGTAAAGAACACTATGCGTGTGTTTGGACCACATGAAAATCGCGCAGTCAGCCTAGCAAAATATCAAAGCTATTTCAACCTTCAAGCAATGTCTCCCGAATTGCAGGGCGGCCGTGATTTTAAGGATAAGCCACCCCACCAAACAAATCCTCAATCCTTAAAACTGTCATAGAAAATATTCAATAGTTTCTTGTATATTGATCTCAATAGTTTAGACGAAAGTCATTGAGAGACCATTGGTCCAGATATCATAAAATAAATATGCATTTAAGTAATTAATCTATATCTAAAATCTAAAAAGTAGTATATTACTTGAAAGATAAGAGACTATTGTCATGGGCTAAATATTTTAAGTACTCGTGCAGTACTTAGTAACTCACAATTAAACTTGTAGTACTAAATCAACCTATCTAGCTAACCCACCTAGAGTAAAGGCTAAAGAAGATAATGGTTAGGGAACAAGAAAGTTAGAGAGAAAAGAACTTGTATTTTCAAAAGAAAATTGCTTACACTTGATTGAGTGAATGGCAAATGAGACCTCCATCCCTTTTATAAACTCTTGGCCTTACAATCAATGGTTAAGATCACTTTAATCTAAGAACTATAATGATGAATCTAGAATGTTCCTTAAAGGATCATTCTAAAATCCTTACAAAGTCAACATTCTAAAACACTCTATACAAGACTAGAAGTATATACAAGGTGCTTTACAAGTCTAAGATTCCAAGAATGTTCTATAGAATCTATGTAAGCTTGCTATACAGACAAAAGTGATTGTCCAGTGAGCGCATGTGGTGTTTGCATGGCGTCCATGTGGCGTAACCTTCCGAAGACCGACAAATCGTGACGCTATGCTAAGAACAAGGGTGCATCCTATTGTTCAATAAAGAAAATACATTTTGCTTAAGCAGTAGCATTTCTAGACCCCAATAATTATAAAATGCAAATGCTACCTTAGGTAAGATACACATGGCTACAAGTCAAACAGCGGGGCTGATCTAAATCTTATCTATATGTATGCACCACCTTCAAAAATTTCAAATGAAGCACAATCATTAATCATCACAAGAAATTATATTTTAAACATTCTGAAGATATAGGCATCACAAAATTGAAAGTATTCTTTACTCCTCAATACCCACCATAACCACAAGAAGATGACATCAACTTCACCAAAATCTGGAATGGTTTAATATTCTGCATGATTCCTCTAAAACCTCCATACCCACCACAAGAACAGTTCTCAATCTGATGGAACAAAGAAATTGCCAAAGCATCTATTCAAACCAGTCCAAGCTACTGAGGAAAAAAATAATTAAAAACAAAATAAGTTTCACTGAGATCCTTAACTGAATTTTGGATTCTGTGTTTTTTGAGGAAGGGGCAGTTAAAATATTTGCTGTCGTTGAAAGAAAAGACACCATAGAAAAAAGGGAAATAAAAGCTCAATTAGACACCAAACATTAAATCCATGATTTTGGAAACCACAGATTTAGCAGGGGTGGCAATGCTCCCGCCTGACTGCTGGCCACTGCTACAGCCATTTTGAAGGTAGTACGGGCGAGGAGAGGTCTTCAAAATGTTAGTCTCTAGGCTTTTACTAGAAGGTGCAGGCCGTAAAGGCATGAATCCTTGATTGTTAAGCCTTTCGCTCAGAGCCTGGTGTTGTATTGCATCCACTGGCTTCACTCCAATGATTAGAACCCCATTTATTTGCATCCCACTCTTGCTGAGAGCTTTATGAGCATCAGATCGGTTCTGTAGCAGCAAAGACAAACATATAACTGTTAGATAGTCTTTCTTGGCAGGTAACTCCAATCCGCAGCCATAATTGGCAGGCAAGGGCACAAATTGAGCCAAACCACAGCAAATTGGAAAGGGAAGTTCTTGATGATGGCAACTGGAGGCACTATATAATGTGTGTTCAGGGATGGACAACTTAAGCTGTCTGCAACATATAACAGGATAGACCTTGCGTGTAACAGAACTCCTTTGCCTTTCTTTTTATTAATAAGATTAAAACAAAACTATACATGGTTTTATGTTTTATCGTGTTAACACGCCTACTAAAATGAAACCCCTAATATTATCCTAAAACAGAGATATAATCTTGTGATTAGGATTCACTATTCAGTGCGAATATTAATGTGGCTGTGCAACTGAGCCCTAAATACAATAATGTAAATAGTCCGTTAACAATTTTTACAAAAATGACATGCTTGTGGCGCCCTGTTTTGGTCTTAACAGTCATAGCGTCCAGCTAAGCTACACTTACAGGAACTTTGTGTCCTCAACCTAAGCCCAATTATCATAAAAAGTTCAAAAACAACAGCCAACAAGTTTTAAAACATTAATCAATAAATCACATATTAAAAACATGAATAACTAATCAGTATTGTTTCAGCTATTTATGTAAATAAGTTTTTAATAAATGACTAAAGAAAAATAAATATATTTTCTAAAAAATAACTAAAGAATTTCAATTTTAAATAAAAGATTATATACTTCAACTAACAAAGACCAACCCAAACTCAACCACAAAGTGTTTAATCAAGCTCTTTTGGGGAAATGACTATGGAGGTTTGCGGTGGAAGACCATGCTACGTGGAAAGATGCGATATCCACAAAGTATGGGTGCAATGAAGGGAGGTGGTTTTCTAGAGATTCTTCTGAAGCTTATGGGTGTGGGGTTTTGAAGGCGATTCAAAAACGAAATGCGGGTTTTGCTCAATGTGTTCGGTATGATGTAGAGGAGGGCTCATGGGTGAAGTTTTGGATAGATCATTGGCTTGAGGAAGGTCCTTTGAAAGCAAAGTATCCCAAATTCTTTAATATAGCCAAAGACAAAGAAGCATTGGTAGCCGATTGTATAGCTATTGTGGGGTGAATAAAGATATGGAGCCCTTGTTTTAGAAGGTATTTCTTTGATTGGGAATTGGAAGAGGTGGATGAGTTGTTGGCTTTGTTGAGTATTGTTTTGAGTAATGTTCAGGTGGGGGAGGGCATTGGAGAGTGTGTAGTGGTGGAAAGTTCCCAGTCCATTCCTTTTATAGGAGGTTGGTGAATAGAAAGAATAAAGCCTTACCTTGGAGACTGATTTGAAAGTCAAAAGTCCCAACCAAAGCTGGCTTTTTTTGCTTGGTCAACCACTTGGGGCTCAATTCTTACGGCAGATAACCTTCATAGAAGAGGTTTTTATTTCCCTAGTAGGTGTTGTATGTGTAAAGAAGAGGAAGAAGAATCGGTGAATCATCTACTTGTGTATTGCAAGATGGCAAGGGATGCTTAGAATATGTTATTTTGCCTCTTTGGTTGCCATTGGGTGTTGCTAGCCACTATTAAAGAGGTTTTTTTGGGGTAGAGGGGTCGGAGGCTTAAGAGAGAATAGAAGATAACCCCTCTATATCTTGTGTGGTGTGTATGGAAGGGAGAGAAATAGAAGGACCTTTGATGAAGTTTAAATGCCTGTCAGCTCGAAACTGCAAATGTAATAAATACCATTTTAGAAAATAATGATGGAGTAGCATTCAGCTCAGTGGATTTTTCAGTTGATTGCAATAACTTCTCTAACTCGTCTTCCACTTATGTATTTTTTAAGGAATGAAGATGACAGCTCTCCTGGATTTTTCGTTACCAAGAAGACCTTTTCTAATTTGTTACGTGAATATGATTGTTCTGCACATCTTCTTTTCCCATTTTGCATAATATCACTTCCACGAATTTTTCAATTGATAAAAAATGAGAATGTCAGAAGCCAGAAGGGAAAAAATATAAAGAAAAGTAATAAAGAGACATAAATGCTGAGCAAAGAAACACGACATGAGCAGCACAGAGTCTCAAACTTGAAATTATGGGAGAGAAGAAGAACCTGATACAAAATGTGCATCCAATTAGCATCTCGTGGACCCGGAACATGCTTCAAAATCACACCGCATTTTTCAAACTCCCGCAAAACTAAATTGGTGTCACCTGCTGAAAAGCTGCGAAGGGAGAATGAAGGCTGGTATTAAAGGTCTAGAACATAAGTATATCAGTGAAAATAGTAACTGTTACTACTTATAAAATAAGAACTATGGCAAACACAGCATCACGGGTGTAAGAGTAGTTTAAAATGCAGAGGTGGATCCTCGAAACTCAAGTTTACTGGTTTCATGCCTCGAAAGTATATGCACTTGCAAGGCAGAAGGCTGAAACCTAGAAGCACAATTAAACTATTGCTTCTAGATATCAATAAAAACTTTGGGATGATTACATACGACTGTATTCCAATAGTACCCATTTGTCATTCATCTTATCATTCCTGAAGAGGTGTACATGGTATGACCCACTAATTCAATCTTGAGTCTCTGCAAGTCTCAAACATCAAATTCCAGATTAAATTTCTCTTTTTTCTAAGGCGGAGGAAAAAAAAACCATTAAAGTACAAGCACCAGATTGTGAACTCCTAATTCTAAGAATCCTCTTTCTCCCCAATAAATTTGCTTGTACCAATATCATTCCCTAGATCTAATTCTGCTATCCATAGAATTGGGATTGAAACTTGTTGAGCCTCGCATTTTCTTCTGCTCGCTACCATCCTATCTATTAATTGTTTCTTTCTGTTAAACCATTGAATAGAATTTCAAGAACTCCATTTTCACCAATGCCAACCTACTCTACTTCCAAGCAGAATAATAAAAACACTTTATTATCTCAGATTCCCAATCAATTTAAGCCAAATTCAGAGAGTTCCTCATTCTTGATCTCAGTTTAATTTTAAAGTTTGATGTCTGTCACTCCATGGAAATTTCTTGATCACTACAACCAACTCTGCAAAACTAAAAGTCTAATTGGCATCATAGCCAATGTCAAAAACTAGCACTATTATAAATTCCGGACTTGCTGGAAAAAAATTGGCATACCAGACCCTTCGGTGAAAAACACCTTAAGAACAATATCGGCAAAAAAAGCAACAAAGTTGGTATTGGTGCTAACGAATCACTGGATGGTTGAACGAGGGCCCTACCATGAGCAGCACTGACATAACAGAGTATTTATCTACCATACATAGGATATAATGAATTAACATTTCCAACGGCTGTTAGCACAAACTTTTTGCCAGTGATGCTATTTCAACAATGAGACTAGTATATAAAATTCTACTTTCTTAATATTCATCAGATTATGAGGTTCTACTTCTATCATTCCTTAAGCCAAAGAATTATTCAAAAAAATTGTGAAGTACAAAATAAATGTGAGAATAACCCCCCCCCCCCCCCACAAAAAAAAAAAAAAAAAAAAATCTTAGCCCCAAACAACCATAAATATGAGACCTAAGAGGGTTGCCTCAAGCTTATTAAGGGAAAACTTTCTATATTCAAACACCCTTGCCTTCCTCACAAATACACCAAACAGCTAAACAAGGCCCACCTACCAAATCAAAGACTTTGATCAGACATCAATCTCAAATGCCAAGGTAACAATTCTGCCATTTAAATTTCAAATTAGTGGGGGGTGATTGGTTGTCAAGGAATGAAATGCTTCCATTAGAATTCTCATCTCGTTTCAAGGCTTGTTGACTGTTTAAATGAAGTCATCACAAAATGAAGCTAAGTTATCTAGAATAACAAGGGGAAAAAAGGTGTTCGCGGAAAATATATATGAACGGAAAGTGCATGACATGATCTTATTTCATGATATCCTAAATTCAATTGCATATATATGTTCTACAAATAACTAAATAAATATGGACCCATACAGATTGTTATTTAGAACACAATGTAACAATTTCATGACCCCCAAATGCACTATTAGCGAAGAAATATATAGCTCCATTAGGAAAGGGAAAGGCAAATTCCCACCTAAGAGAAATAGTAAACAGATTAGCGAGGCTGCAGTTAATGAAATAGAATTCATCTTGAATGTCCTAAACAGATTGGCATTGCAACCCGGCACACTATCATCGTCACGCATCATGTTATTCCACATAATTCTGTGACAACTTATCATGATAATTGACAAGGCTAAGTACAAATAGATTTGGTATGGGTTTGAGTCTAGGGTTGGATAAACATATTTGTGTATTTTGACTCAAATTTAAATTTTAGTCTGGGTTTGAGTAACCATGCCCTAACTTGCCCAAAACTTCCTAAACACGAGTACTAATAGACCAAATGTAATATATCAATAACTAGGAAGAGAAAATTTAAACAATACCCATAAACAGTGACCCATTCTTCCTCATCAAGGTTTCCAATTGGCAAGGAATTCCTCTGCATCTCAGGTCTCGCAACTTCCCTTGGGGGTGGAACTGTGATTAAAGCACGGGGCTGAACAGCCTGAACCACTCCCTCGACGGGTGAACCCTTTCCCTTCTCATCATGCTCACTACTACCACCAGCCTTTGCAGGCGACCACCAACTGAAACTCGCCACCGAGCCCTGTTGATTTTGCAGCTGCCCACCCGTAACAGCAAACGAAGTGCTCGCCTCGGACTTGCTTTTTGGGGTTGAAAAGTCGCGACCCGAACTCTGTAAAGGGGTTCTCGGGTCCGATTTGATTTCCGGGGATACTGGATAATCTGAAATTCCGGATTGCGGAGAGAAGTCGGAGCGATCTTCAAGGGTAAACATGGGCGGAGGTGGGAGATCAGAATTAGCGAAATTCTCTCGCCATAGAGCCGAAACAGCTGCCGCCTGACCTGGGGTTGTGAATTTCCCTCCTCCTCTACGGGCAGAAACAGGCGAAGCCAAATCATGGAACAACAATGAGTGCCTTCCAGATTTGGGTGTTCTATGTACTGTCGTGCTCATCTTCTTTATGGCGTCTATAAATCAACAATAAAATAATCAAAAAAACAGAGCGTTGCACACAGTCACGCACAGATACATAAACTGATGAAGACCTAGCTATACAAAGCTACGTCTACTTGTATATATCAATAATGACATATCTCCAACAAAAATTCGCAGAAAATCAGAGAAATTTTTTTGGGGAGACGATAGGGGAGTGCCTGTATTTGGTGTACGACTGAGGTTTTTGAATTTGAGAGAGGTACTGAAGTTTTCCCGCGCTCCAAATGAAAACCCAAGAACCTGAATCTCATTAATTAGAATTCGAATAACGCGTTGGGTGAACGCCAGTGCGCTTACATTTTCAAGTTAAAATGAAAATGACTAAAATAACCCCCCCCCCCCTTTTTCCTTTTTCAGCCAAATAGCTGAGCAATTTTTAAAAATTATATATATATATATATACACACACACACATATAAAATAAGTTTTAAATTTATAATTACTTTATGTCAAAAAATTGAAATGTAATGTCGTTTGTATTTATTTTTTTCTTATTTATATATATATATATATATATATATTTTAAAAAGTTTTCATTTTTATTTTTTTAAATTTTTTTTAGACAATTTCTTAATTTTTTTAATTGTATTGTATTTACCATAGAAATTAACAGATTCTTATTTGGTTTAGCAATTTCTTAAATTTATAAATATGGTATAATAGGTCTTTAATATTCTTTTTTTATTAATAATATATACAATTTTAATTTATAAAAAAAAATGGTTAGGTGAGTAATCCCTAAATATTTTTTATTCTTTCACGTTTTCGTGTTACATTATTCTATTAACTTAAAAACAACTCTAAGAAGTCCAAAAGACATTCAAGAGAGTATTATAATTTGAGCGTGACAGATCTTAATAATTCTTACAATACTACAAAAAATCTATTCAACAGATTATTATAATTTGAATATTATAAATAATATATTTAAAGTTTACCAGTAAATGATATTACGGTTGGTTCCACTACTTTATTCATAGAAACAATGAATGAAAAATTGAATATTCAGTTGCAACAATTAATAAAGGTAAAACTAATAATATGTTCATACATAGTATGGGAAGGGGAGGGAGAAAACCCTACTTGAGTAATTAATTGCTTATATTAAGAGGTTGTAACTTATAGTTTCATAAAGTAAAGTAGGTACATGTAGGCCTATAAATAAATCAGATTGAATAGGACTGATCTAAATCTTAGTAGTTAAGAGAATTATCAGATCGGATCGAATTTTTTGACGGATTTATAAATTCTTAATCTATATAAGAATTTGTTAAATAATAATACTAATATATACTATGTATATAAGATATTATGTTATAATATGTAAAATTTAAAATATATAAATTCAAGTTAATTTAACTTAATAAATTCTTATATAATTTAATATTTAACATATTATAAAAATATAAAACTATATATCTTAATTAATAATAAATAAAATTAATATATATTTTATATTTAATCGAATTGGATTGGATTGAGTTTGCTTAATCCATACCCGATCCATTTAATTAAAAAAATTATCGAATTTGGATCATCGGATCAAATTCTTCGTACCATATCCAAATAAATGGATCAGGTTCGAATCAAAATCTGATTCATTGAAAACCCTAGACACATGGCTATTCACACGGGCCATGTCTTTGACCCAAAAAATTAGTCTCTGAGATAAAAATACCACACCTGCTTTATAAGTCTCATGACACCCGAGCCTTTGGCGAGATACTGAATAAAAAGTTAGGTATGTTTTAATACCACTTGTGATGGACTAGGTCTTTAACTCAAAAGATCAGTCCATCACGTACCACACCTATTTTATAAGCCCAGAGAATATAAATTAAATATTTAATCTTCTAAAAAAATATAGGATGCATTTGATCTTTCTATACGAGTCAAACTTAATGCCCGTGTCAAACCCTTAAAGAGCTCAACTTCACAAACTCCAACATCAGTGACAAGCTCTGTTGGTTATGATTTCTTAAAAAAATAAAGGGAGGATAGGCTTCATGATAAACAATAATCGAAAGGAACACAAGTGAGGAAGCCAATATTTCATAATTCATGGAAAATGGGCAGTTTGACATTACAAGACTGTCTGATTTTGGGTCCAGGCTCAGAGTTCTTGATAGGGCCAGTCCTGGATTTAATTGTTGTGCTTTTCTGAAAAATAATAGGCGACATATATAGTTATAGTATAGTATAGTATAGTTCTACATATGTGTCCTTCCATTCTATGTTGGAGAGCACATTTTCAGTAAATATTTTCTGATCAAATATACCTACTCTCCACCCTAAAAGAACCTAATTCCATTGAGCTGGTTATCTTTATGACCCACGTGAAGAGAGAGTGACAAAATGAAGGCCATGAGACTGGCTTTCTACTAGTTTTCATATTAATTAATCTAAACCTTTTTACAAAGGAAGCCATGGCCTTGTCATATGGAGTAATTTATTCCATCATATATGCATATCATTGTTTTGAATAATCAATAATGCAATCCAAGTTGGTGCTACTCTTTGAATAGCCCATTTTCTTCCTAGCTCATTCCACTGGCCTTAATATACTGCTTGGTGGTTCGAGAAATTATTAAATAGTCCTGATTCATTGATCAAATTAATGATCTCGATTAATCAAAAATAAATACATAAAAGTTACTTTTTTATCTTTTTAAAATTCAACATCTCTTGATAGGTTGTACCAATGGTCCTAGACCATTCAATTTTGCCTTGTGGGTATTTAGTTGCCTTCTCTACGGAGATATTATTCGGTAGGTTCATTACATCACGTGTTAATGTATCATTCTAATAATATTATAATATATATATATATATATTATGTATCATTAAAAAATGTGAGTTATATCACATGTGATATGATACTATTGAAAAAACACATTGTTGCATTACTGTACTAATCACATCTAAATAATTTTCCTTTCTCCCACTATAAGAAATGAGCTTATTTCCGACGCATACTAGCCATCAGTTATAGTTTCATCGGTTATATTGAGTATTTACGATAAAAACAAATTAAATGTTGGGAAGGGTGGAAAAAAGACAACGGCATTTTTTCCGACGCTATTAATCGTCGAAAATAATTAACTATTACCGACCAAAACTACTATATGTCGAAAATAATTAACTATTACTGACCAAAATATTCTGTGTCGGAAATAATCAACTATAATCGACCACTTTATGAGTCGGAAATAATTAAATTTAATAAAGCATATTTTTCAACGCTATTATGCGTCGGGAAAAAGTAACTATTACCAACCAAACTAGTCTGTGTCGGAAATAATTAACTAGAACCGACCATCTTTTAGGTCGGAAATAACCATGTATTATTTCTGACGTATATATTAGTCAGAAATAACCTGTTATGCTAAAAACTTCGCGCCTCTATCTGTCTAGGCATTCTCAACCTCGCGCCACTCTTGAAACCTCACGCCTCTCTCTGATCTCTCACTTCTGTCTCTGTCTCTTGCCGATCTCTTTGATCTCTCACCTCTCTCTTTGTCTCTCGCCGATCTCTCACCTCTAGATTCACAAAAAAAAAACAGTGTACAAGATCTCTCTGTCTCTCGTACATTCTGCCTCCGTCTTCTTTGTCGCAGCGAGACTTAGGGCACAGAGTAAAGGAGATTTTCTTAGTCGTCATCGTCGAAGCAAGCCCCTCTCGTGTCGTTGTCGCCGCTGATCGATTTAAGCCCTCTACATCATCAACAACTCTCTCTCTCTCCCTGAAGCCAGGTATGCCTCCTCCTCCTCTTCTTCTTCTTCTTCTTTTATTTATTTTACTTTTTTTGTGCAATTATTCTTTATCTCTGAATTTGATCGACATCGGCTCTAGAGCATGCAACATTTAGAAAATTGACTCGCACAACCCCCCTAAAATTTTCATTTTCACCACCCACATCACTAATTATGCCTGTTGGAGCCATATCACTGCATGAAAGAAGACTAGCCACCACCCATGGCCCAACTTTTTTTCATTTAGCCAAGCAATGGTTAGCTTTAGCCTTTAGGCAGCATTACCTACCGACAGTGACCCACCCAACTCCAATGGCAATGGTTTCACCATCTCAAACAGGTGAAATGATCAAAATACCTCTCCATCAATTTAACAAAATCATTGAATATTCTTCCAAAGTCACTGCCAGGAAAGGTCGGGGTGACAGGGAAGAGACAACAAATATCTATATATATATATATATATATATATATATATAAATGCATCTTCTTTCTTACCAAATAACATGGAGAGATCCCGAGACATGGAGACCAGGCCATGCTCAGAGTTGGGATATATATTATCCAGAAGAAAAAAAAAAAAAAAAGCAGTTGTGCATGTCACGTAGCGCATGTGCCACTCCTCTTCCACCACATGCATGTCTACCCTCACATGATACATACACATGACTCCACCCCATTTGAATTATGTTTATAATTCAACACTAACACTTCTAACGTACATTCATTGCACTTCCAAATACCATTACACGCATCACATACTGTATATATATATATATATATATGTGTGTGTGTGTATGTATGTATGTTTATCATGGCTTTTTAAAGTTTCACAAAATGGCACGTATATATATAGTTTGTGTACTAGTACACATAATTAAGTAGGTCAAAGTTATCATAGCTTGACCAAATTGGATGATTATTTGAATTAACTATACACACATATATGTAATTGAACATATCAAATGAAGAGAAGCCGGACCAGGGATTTGGATTCTCTTTCTGTTCTTTTTTTCTATCCGGTCCCTTCCGATTTTTTTTTTTTTTTTCTATTTCACATGAAATGAGTCCGAAGAAAAAAATTAAAATACCTCTAAGTGAGCGTTTTTATAAAAGTTTTTTCAAATATCCAAACTATGTTTGGATAAAAATATTTTAAAAACTATTTTTCAAAAATATAAAAAGACAAATTAACTCGAAACAATTGCAAATGTTTTAGCTAAATTATAATTCATTGAAATTGAGTCTTAATTTAATAATAAATTGGGTAAATTATATTGGTATTTCATGAAATTTATGACAATTACACTAATCTTTCTTAAGATTTCTCAAATTACACCAACTTTCCAAACTTTACAAAATAATATACAGATACCTCATTCTAATAAATTTTTTTTTTCAAAATGATAAAACTACCAATTTCTTTTTTTTTTTTCAATTTTTTAAATCTTGACCGATTTTTTTCATTTTTCAAATAAATGTTGATAAAAACTTTAAATTTATTTTTATATAAAATAAAAATAAGTTATTTACCTTAAATTTGTTTTTAAATAATAAAAAATCTTTAAAAAAAATTAGAATAAATTGTTCAAAATTGGGAAAATAAAAAATAAAAAGGCAAATTTGTCATTTTGAAGAAAAAAATTGATAAAAGGAAAATATATGTATATTATTTTATAAAATAAGAGAGATCGATGTAATTTCCAAAACCTCAAAGAAAATCAATGTAATTGTCAAAAATCTTAGAAAAAATCAGTATAATTTACCCTAATAAAATTGATTTAAGATAAAGTTGACATCGAATTCAAATCTTATTTTCACTAATCGACAAAAAAAGAAATTAAAAATGAATTTTTTTTTTTTTTTATGAAAAGTATACTGATTTTGGATGGTGGCATACAATAAGGCAATAAGAAAAATTTCTAAGTCTAAATAAAGAAAATATGTGAAAATATAAAGACACCAAAGGACAATGGGTTTTGATTGAGCCCACGAGCTCTCCATGTGCAAATGTCAACATTTGAAGATGATATAGCCACAACAAGTCTCCTCTGTGGACCTTGGTTTATGAAAAGTGGGTGCTCCATTTCCATTATTGCAAACTACTTTTCCAGCAGATACTTCTTCCTCACTTCCCTCTCTCCAACCAAGGCTATGTTTTTTTACAGTCCTAATCGCAGCTTAATATATTTTGAAATTTAACAGTATTTTAATATTTTTTAAAATTATTTAAATAAAATTTAAATTGTAACTTATTAATTATAATTTTTTTATTAGCCATAGTTTTATTAAGTTCATAAATCTAACTTTTTGTATTAAACTGATCAAGTCTAAGATAAATATCCTAATTTAATATACGTTAAGTATTTTTTAATAGCTTCACTTAACTACTCAGTTGCTTTAACTCAAATAATATTTTTTTTACAATTGCTTAACTCGAACAATTGCTTAAATTAAATAACATTTTTTTATAGTTTAACCAAACAGACATTGATTAAATTCACCTTAATTTTCATTTTCCAAGAAATAATGTAAAAAAAAAAAAGGTGAGAAAATCTAATTAATTGAATTTTGATTATAAACAAATTAAAATAGGCTTAAAAAAAGTTAAAACAAATGATAATTCAGTGACATTATTTCTTTATTTTTAGAGAAAATAATATAGTTTAAGACCCCCATGAGAATAAAGGCAAGAGGAGTTACTAGTAATTTAAACTATCGACTCCAAAGTTCTTTAAAAAAACATTAAAAAAAAAAAGGGAAATAAATAAAATAAAATAAAAAAGAACATTACAATGTCTAAAATAAATGGGCATTTTCTCCCTACCTCTGTCTCCCTTAATTATAGATTTTCGCTGAAAACCAAATAACTAAATTCTAAAGCATCAAAAAATTAGAAAAACTAGGAAACTCTCTAGGAAAATAGTTGTTAAACATAGAGTTCCATCCTAATATGCTGCTCTGGCACACGCTAGATCATGTGCCTGAAATCCGGGACGTTTTGATGACGAATCAAGTAATCTGCACCGTTCGATACACCGAAAATCGAGCTTTGACTAAGAAACTGTTGCTGCTGAGACATTTGCAGCTCCTTCTGCCTCCTCAGTTCGAGAACCTTCCGGTGCGAGTTGGAATGCTCGCCGACACAAAGGTCGGACTTGCGGCTGGTCGGTACTCGGGTACCAACCTACCCGACTTGAATCGGACCCCACAAGCGTTGCACAGTGTTTTTGGGCCCATTGGCCCAGTCCGCCACTGCGGCGTCGTTTCAGAGGCGCAGTGGAGGCACTTTCGACCCGGAGTATCGGAACTCTCTCTCTGCTTCGACGGTGTCGTTTTATTGGTGGAGGGGGAGAGGACGAGGAGGCGGGAGGACCAGTCGCAGGGGGCGGCGCGTGAGCGCTTGCTTCTGGCTTTTCCGGGGACTGACACGTCAGGCGGAAAAATCGGTGGATTGTTTTGGGTGGCGGTTGTATCTGGGGGAAAGTCGTTTGTTGTATCGGATGATGAGGCGTCGGTGGGCGCTTTGGCTCCGGAAATTAGTTGGAGATTTTGCAAGTCGTCGCTTGAGAATGAGTCTTCCACAAAATTCGAGAGCCATTCGAGTTCAGCCAAGTCGTCGTACTGTAATGGAAACGTACCAAATATGAGCCAATAAAGTACATTCTGAAAATTTTTGAACAATTTATAAAACAAAAGAATGTATTGATACTGAATAAATGATAAATCTTACAAAAGGAAATAAAACAATTTTTTGCCTGCTGTAAAATTTTGCAAAAAGCAAAATTGCACTGTATTGTGTGTGTCTCGGTGAGAGAGACAGAGAGATTACAAGTTTTTTTTATGCAAAATTGATTGGAGAAGGAAAAGGTCGGAAATGAAATATAAAAAATAAATACATTTGTTAATGACAAATATATATTAATCTCTAAAATACGTTGAACTTTTCTTAAAAACAATCCGATAAAGTATAAAATTACAGTTTTTTTCTTTTACAATTTAATGTAAAAAATAATGAATAAAAGATCAGAACATTATGATTTTCGGATGAGATATTTCAAATCATTTTGGAATCACCACATTATAATGTACTGTTTTTGCAAATCAAGGTCGAAGTAGAAATTACCGGAACGCAGAGTTCGCTCGAGAATTGAGCATCAGTGAAACTCCGGCGGCTAATGTTGCCGGAGAACTGAGGTTCATTGCCGGAAACAGACGAATTACAGCTATCAACGACGGTGATTGTCGAAGAATCAGTAGAATTCCCGGTTTTATTGTCCAAGAAATTGTCGGTCATTATTTCGTCCTCCTTTGAGAAGTCGAGTAAGTCCTCAATGGGGAAGTGGTTGTTATCAGCCGGTTTTTGATCGAAGTAACGATTTTCCGTCATGAATTGGCTGTCTCCGGCACCGAAATATCGACCGATGAAGAAGTCCGATGCTTCCATTGGAACGTTCGTTCGTTTGGGGGAGGCACAGAGACGCAAAGTAACGATTTCTTAGAAAAACCAGGGAGAGAAAAAAGTTAGAGAGAGAAAAGAGAAAGGTGAGGTGTTGGATTGCGTTTGACGATGACGGACGGACGGACAGTTCTGAAAGTGGTGTTGGCTTTTGATGAGTGAAAAAGGGGCCAATATGAATTTCTGAAAATTGAAGAATCTTTTCCTGTTGAAAGAAAATATTAATTAATTGGCAAGTCACTTCCTACTTCTGCAAAGTTGTTTCGACTTTGTAAAATTACATAAAAGCACAATTTATTTATTTATTTATTTATTTTTACTACTTATATTATTTGTCTTTATTTTTATGAGTAATCTAACTCTTTCAATGTATAAATTTTCTGCACTAGTATCCTAATTTTATACTTTGAAGATAAATTTATTCTTTTATTTTTGAATAATATCTTCATCAGTTCTATGTCAATACACTTGAAACATATTATTAAAATATAATTAATGTTTCATAATTTTTCATAATTAATAAGTTTTAAATGAATCAATTTAGTTTATAATAAATAATTAATAATTCTATTACTTAATAATTAAAATATTTTTTATATTAATTACTTATATATATCACATTTATGACATATCTTGATAATTATATTTATTAATTCAACTTAATTAGTCAAAAGCATTATAAATGAGAAAAATTATTATATTAGGAGATAACTTTTTTACTTGAAAATGACATTTGAAGTTTTTTATACCATAAATCAAATATTATATGTATTTTTTTTTATAAAAATCAAAATGTTTCTGAAAAGTTACATATAAGATCTTATTTTTTTTTATCAAAAAATATTTACATGTAAGAAACAATTATTCAGCAATGAAAATGTAAGAAAACTTAATAAATTCTCAATTTCTCATATCTTTTAATTATAAGAGAGTTGAAGTTTAATCAATAATAATATAAATTCAATCAAGTTTAAATTTGATAAAAACAAACAAAATTAATATCATTTATAATATATTTTTTTACCTTTAATATATATATATATATATGTGTGTGTGTGTGTGTGTATATATATATATATATATATATATATTGAATGAAATTGGATTTTGAAGAAGGATGAATATGATTTTTAATATTTTATTTGATGACCTAAAATGCTAAATTTTGTTAAATGCCTTAGCCATTTGTTGCAATAATTTTGAAAACTTTTGGCATAATTAAGAAAGCATATTGTTTCCCTCAATAAAGAAAGAAAACTTTAACTTTTTGGGTAACTTTAATCTTAATAATCACATGACTATCTTCTTTTCTTTTTGCTAGTATTTCAATTATAGGCACTAATTACAACGAGTTGTAATTAATGTTACATTAATTGAATAGTTAATGATGCAATTAAATAAAATGCATCAAGATATATTAATTTGGGTCGAAATTAAAATTAATATTGTTGTATAATCCATGTACAATTAGACTTTTCCCCGCAAGTTGTTTTCATTCCTAAATATACTTATCATTTTTCTCTGTCAATTACAAACTCAATAAAAAAAAATTATGTCATTTATTAAATAAAATAAAATAAATGTTTTAAAAAAAGTTATTTTGAGTGCTTAGAATTAACTCATAAGTGAGAAAGGGTGCGAGTGAAGACTCTATCTCCAATCTCACCCTATAAAAATTACTTCCTAAAATATATTCCAATTCGGTGAGAGAATGGTATTAGTTTCATTAGAAAATCATATGCATTAATATTTAATAGAGTATTAGAATTATATTATTTGATTTTATAAAAATATAATTTTTTTACGAGGGTATTTCAAAAATAAAAATGTTATGTTTCTTAAATACTTATAATAAATCTTATATAACAAATGATGTGACATACTAATTAATAACCATGTACCTAATAATCTCCCTTCCACATTATTTGAAATTGAAATTTGGAAAATCAAGCTTATCTTGATTCTATTTTTCTTTTCATTCTTTTTCATTCAATTTATTTCTATCACATGATACTGGGGCCCACTATTATAAAAAATTATTAAAATAAATGAGGCCAAATCATGTGAAATAAAAAGTGTAAAAGTAAATTACATCGACTTATTTCAACATTTTTAACAATTACACTAAACTCTTTGATAATTTAAAATTGCACAAATCTCATTTATTTTTTTCAGACAAACATATTAACTTTCCTTCCGGTCCCTTTTTTTTTTTTTTAAATGACAAAATCACCCCTCTTAATTATTTTTTTTTTAATTTTACTATTTTTTCTAACCGTTTTTAAAGTTTTTTATATATAAAATTAAATTTAAATAAATAATTTATATTTATAGTCAAAGAAGATTCTAATTAATATTTATTTGAAAATAAAAAAAATTAGACAAAATTTTTAAAAAAATACATAAAAGGGACAATATTGTTATTTTTTAAAATAATTGGATTAGAAGAAAATTAGTATAATTTAAAAAAATTTAGAAAAAGACTGCAATTTAATCAAAATGAAATTGAGAGAAAAATAGAATGAAGAGATTCAAATTAGTAAAAAAACTTTTTTAATTCAAAAATAATTTGAAAACTTAGTAAAAAAAACTCATTTGTATAATTCTTATTTATAGAATACATTAGTAAATTGATCAAGACTTATCAATTAGCTATTAATTAAGCAATTAATGAAGAAAGTAGATGGAATTAAGAGAGAGAGAGAGAGAGATTAACACTACTAGTTAGAAAATTCAACCCTCTCAAGAAAGGATGAAGGAGGTTTTGTCGCCGTGATTCTTCCATTATTGTCCAAGTTTACTCCTGCTCTATAATCATTAATTAGTATTTTTCCTCTCGGGACTTGCGCTTTGCAACCACCTCCTTCTTCTTCTTTTTTTATAAATATTTTGTCGCTCTCTCTCTCTGATTTTTCGAATATTTTCAAATGAATTGTTTGTACTTTCTACTTCTATGCCAGGTCACGCATGTATTTAATATTCCTGAACCCACGTTAATCGCGACGATTACAGCTCAATGAACAGTCATTATTTTAAACACGTGTCTCATTCACCAGCTTTTATTTAACTTTCCTCTAATAACAAAAGTAAGTAATGTCGGCCATAAAAAAGAAAAAGAAAAAGAGTAAGTAATGTCATCCTGCGACCTCATTTATAAGGTTTTATTTAATTAATTTGCAACAAAGAAAAGTTTGATTAATATTGGTTGGTTTTTAGAACATTTTTGGGTGCATTTGTCCTACTTAAATCATATTTTTTATTTTCAAAAAGTGTAAAATTAGGTTTTGATATATTTAAATATATATTTTTTAAACAGAATTTTGTAATAAAATCATGATTTATAGAAATTAACATAATTTAAAAAATTACTTTGGAATCCATCACCTAAACATTATTCAGTGTATATAATAAAAAAAAAAGATTTAAAAAAAAACTGTTAAGAATCACTTTTACATAATTTTTACTGAACACACAAATAATAAATTGATTTTATCTTTTCAAATTTTATTTTCTATTAGTTATTTTTTTTAGAATCTATTATTTAAAATCTAAAACACGTCGAAACATTAGTCTAAGCAGTACTTGTTTAGATAAACTGTAAAAAAATATGGTTTAAAAAAGTACGGTTTGAGTGTTTAAATAAATGTATTTGAAACATAGTTAAATGATATATATTTTTTGAATGATCTATTGAATATGCTATATAGATGAGAAAATATAAATGTATTTGAAATAGACTTAAATAATGTATATTTTTTGAATGATCTATTAAATATGTTATATTGATAAGAAAGCAAACATTTTTAAAAATAAGAATTTAGAAATACCTAAACGTTTCGAAAACGTTAAAAAAATATTCAAATATAAAAAAATTAAATTTAAACTCCTAATTTTGAAAACACAACCGCTCGTCCAAACATAAATGAATGAATGAAAATTGAAATTACAATAATATTACTGTCCGACGGTAAATTCCAAGTTCCAAGTAGAGTTGGAAAATGGAATTGGGGGTTTTGAGTCTGAGGCAGAATCGTTCTTTGATGCTTCCCACACGTGCGTCAGCGCTTGCTTGTCTCATGTCTCTACATGACTGATAACATGGTTGCATGTGTAGTCAAATCACGTGGATATCAGGCGCTGCACTGGACTGAAGCTTCGCTTGAGGGCACTTGCATGCATGATGCGTAAGAGGAATCAGAATCGGAATCAATGGCAAGTGAAAGTGAAGACTGAAGGGGAAAGCATGACCAGATGAGATGATCTAATAATTAATTACTTTACTTTAATCTACTCTTATTCGAATGATACAAATGTTCTACTGATTTATCTCAATACTTAGGAAAATTATTGTTTTGTAGAATACTTTGCTACTTGGGTCACGGGCTTTCACATATATAGTAATGCATATGCACAAGTTTAGATTTCCAGGGGAGCATTTGAAACTTTGGTAGAGTACCTTCAGCCCAGCCCAGCCCAACCAACTCCATTTTCCTATTCCCCATTTTGTCAGCTCGCCCATTCATCCTCTAAACTAGGGTGACAAATGAATCGAGTAATAAATTGTTTAAGTTCGACTTGTTAATATTTTAATTAATCTCAAATAAACATTTAATTGAATCGATCATAAACCAAGTTTGAATAGCTTAATTTTTATACAATATTAAACTACTTTTACTTAATGAGTTAAACTCGATCCGAATCTAATGAATTTACGAATCTCAAAATATGTTCAAGCCTTAGGTTTGTTAATCTTGCAAGCCAAGCTCCAACCTGAGCCGATCACGAGTTAAACTCAAATAACTCGATTCATTTTACAACCCAATTCTAAATAAATAGAATCAGGAGTGATTCAAATCTTATTCCTTACTGAAACTTGATCTAAATCTAAATTTTTTAACTATCAAATCATAGGACTAAAATTAGATTCAAGTGGTACATGTGATCACTCTCCCCCTAATTGGGATAGCGATCCTATTTAAATTTTAAAATATATAAAACTCAAATTAGTTTAACAAAGTCTTATATAATTTAAAAATTACTATATCAAAATTATACTAAAAAAGAAATCAGATTAGTTTAATCCATATAAAAAGTTATCGGACTTTAAGTTTAATTTTTTTTTTTGGTACCACATTCCCATGAATCAAAAGACATAACATTTAAATTAGTAAATTATGGTTAACAAGGAAAAATAGAATCATACTATTTCAAAAAGTAGTGATAGTGATGATTATAAGTTCCTTCAAAGCCACAGCAATGTTAATCCCACAATGCCTTCATATGATTATTTGAAAAATACATAGTATACTGTTCTTTTTTATCTTTTTGTTTTTCTGTCTAACAATTTAACCGCTTGACAAAGCATTTAACTGGCGCACAAAATTTATTTCTTCGTCATTCTTCACAACTTTTTCACCTATTCTCACATTTAAAAACTAGGAAATAAGTGTGCGCTGTGTGTCAAGACTTAGGTTTCTTGAAAGATTCATTATTTCAAAAGGTCCCATAATTATACCTAACTGTGGAATATCAATACCTCAAATGAGGTAAGATTCATGGACCATGACTTTTTTGCGCCTAGAAATGCATGAAATCTTATCGGATTCATTGTTTTAAGCTGTGTGACATCATTTGGTTATTTAAACAACAATTTTCTCGATTTTAAATCCTTTTTTTCCTTGTTCTTCCATTACGTAGAAATTTAAAATAAATAAAAAAGATCTGACTTCATCCACTATCCTACAAATTGTCATTTGTAACATAGAAATGATCAAGATGCTATTTCAAGATCGCATTGCTTTAAAATAACACTGAACATTATAAATCATACTCTTGGCTCATCACAAAGCAAAAAGCATAGATGATAATACATTAATGATACCATATCTGAGTGTGAAAGGAGATTTTCTAAAAGACTGCTGGCAAAATATCAAAATCAAGTGAAGAAAATCAGGCAAAACAAAACCATAACCTAATGTTGACAGTATATTTGAAACATTCAAGTAGCAACAGTAGCATCCAAAAAACTTACTGTCTTGCAACCTCATGCTTTTCATCAAAAGTTCAAAGTAAAGTTTGATTGTGCTAAATCAAAAACTCAAAGCGTAAGTACTCAACTATTGTGAGTAGAAAAGAGGGGTGGTAGGGTGGGAATTAAGGTGCTAAAATATGTTAAAAGAAATGGCTCAGAACGAGATCCAATGTGACAATAGAAAATTTTAAAGAACCTGAAGTCAGGGCTCGACTGTTGTCACCTGTTGCCATTCCCCATCCACTGCTTCTTTCCACAATGTTACATTGTTCTTCCCATCAGCAACAGCCAATATATTTCCAGTCAGTGACCACGAGGCCCTCCAAACGGGTGTCTCAAAATCCTTCAAAACCTTACCATTCCATTGATCCCCTTCCTTGGCCACGGTCCATATGATAACTCTTCCATCCTGTGAAGCACTTGCAATTGTAGATTTAGGGAGTCCCAAGTTGGGTGCCCAAGCAACATCCCTGACCCAATCAGTATGCATTTGAAGAGCAGGGAAGCAATCCATCTTCCAAACTCCGTTATGAAGCTTCCATACTTTCACTGTATTATCACAACCACCAGAAGCAAGCTTCTGAACAGGGTCCAGCAGGCCAGACCCAACAAGAGCACCAGGAGCCATTGACGGTGCCCATGAAACGGAAGTAACACCAACCGGGTGAGCTTGGTCTATACGAGAGGTGTCCCAACCACCATCAGATCTTGCAGTGAAAACTGAGATATTCCCATCAGAGGATCCACACTGCCAAACAGAGACCCAGTTCATGAGGAGCCCAAGCAATGGAATTGACAGAAGTTTTGTGGTCATCAAAAACATGCGCTTGGCTCCACTCATTCTGGTTACCTTCCTTCCAAATTATGACCCTCCCATCATAAGAACAGGAAGCAAGAAGGGAGCCAAACTTAGGATGAGCCCAAGTTACTTGCCACACAGGTCCTTGGTGACCACTCAAAGTTGCAAGATGCTGCGAGGCTGCGTTGCTCACCCCAATTATCTTAATGGTGCTGTCTGAGGATGCTGTGGCAAGACGTTTTCCATAGTAATCCATCGCCACATCATGAACTGTGTCTTGGTGACCAGTTTCTATCTTTTGCGAAGGCATTTGCGTCCTCCAAGTAAACAGCTATCTTAAATTCTGATATATTTTTTTAAATTAAATTTTCTGCTCCTTGAATAATCCCCTACAAACAGCCATATTCAAAGCAAGTGAGGCAGTGTGGATTTTGCAGAAATGAAATTCACCTGTAAAAGAACTACTACTGTCTATTTTATCGGATAATTCAATGGTGGGCAAATAGCAGTAGAATAATGAATAGATCTCCTTGGAAAAAATACTAGAGCTAAACAGAAAAAGAAGTTACATACACTAAAGAGAAACCCTGGTTCCAGATTCTAGATTCCATTAATTGAGGGGAGCAAAAAAAAGTAACAGAATTGATTTGTGCATGTCTCAAGAATAAATAGCAGATGCACACATACAGATCTGATTGAAATTTGAAAGAATCAATCAAAGCATATATGAATAAAGGAAATCAGATTGATAATTGGAATGAATAAAAATACAGACTGATCAAGCTAGCATGGA